>NC_051170.1:54848908-54936408 GCF_013339725.1 Rhipicephalus microplus | reverse complement strand
TTTCCAGTGACACGGAAACCATTTCACTGCAAAACATCCTGCCATCTCCACGAAGTGAATGATGCAGAGTAGGGGCGAAGCTGCAGGGCTTGTCGGTAAAGTTGTGAAACATTCGCCAGCACATCGCATAAACACCCACACATTGTTATACGGGGTGATTTTTTATACAATCATGCACACAATGTTTATTATTTACCCGCTGAAGAAATGGTGTTCACTCGCATACACACAAAATATACTGATTTACATAAGAATAAAATTATATACAAGGATTACGTTACTAATGAGAAAGTTATGGGATGCGTTTTGTTTCGTAAATTACAACTTCGTTGTCTGTGAAGTACGTGGTGAGAGGGTTTGAATCAGATGCTGTGGTTGAAATTTAGAGAAGGCAATGTCGATGCAATTTTCTTTGATGGTGATGAGACGATTGTGGTTGTACGAGCTGCGCGAGAGACCGTAACGGCACATCATGTGCGTGGCTAGCCATTAGGCGTCGACCGCCATGATGTCCACGTTGAAGACTGCGACGAGCACAAAGGGACCGTGTTTAAAGTTAATATTCTTCTGGGCACGAAGGATTTCCATCAGTTTACTCTCGTATTTTACAACCACGCCAGGTCAAGACCAGCCGTGAACCCTGCACGGTGGGCTATTGGTTATGGCGCTCTAGTGCTGATTCGAAATTCGGGAGACTGAATTTCGGATGTGGTGGTGGCATATTCGATGCAGGCAAAGATTTCATTGATTGATATGTGGGGTCTAACGTCTGAAAACCACAATATGAATATGAGAGACGCCGTAGTGGAAGGCTTCGAAAATTTGGGCCACCCAAATCCTTGCAACTGAACCTAGACAATCCTTGCCTCCAATGAAATCGCAGCGGCCGCAGTCGGGATTCAACTGCATGACCTTCGGGTAAGCAGCTGAGTACCTTAGCCTCTAAACAGCCATGGCGGGGCCGGTTTTAACAGTTACGTAAGAACACCCAGGGAAACAGGGGTATTACTGACACAAGAAGCGGTAAGCTGATATTTAGCGCTTGTGCTCGCAAGCATAGCAGCTCTGGACACTGCTAGATGAATCAACTTCAGCGTATTGCGCTTATCCACAAGTGACGTTAACCCGGCGTGACAGCTGTATCGTATGAGTACATACGTAATACTTATTAAACCAGATAGGCAGCAATGAAACCACAATTGATGTTAAACGAACGTTAGGGCTTATTCGAAAAAAAAATGTGGGACCCTTAAGCTTCGCCTTTAAGAGTTGAATGCAAAAGCTCAATCTGGCCCCTAGTGCGCCCTTCAACCGCTAAGTGCGCACTTATTATTATGTTTTCTCTCTTTCTCTCTCTCTCTCTCTCACACACACACAAATACACACAATGACCCACAGAAACACACACACACACACACACACACACACGCAAACTTGCCGCTGCTGTTTTCTCTCGATCTGTTCAGCCAGCAGTTTGTTGAAGTTCTCCCACCGTATCCGTCGCATAGGCCTCAGCTTGCTGTGCTTTGCTCTCTGCCTTTTGCTCCTCGGTCATGCGTGGCCTCCTCGTCGTCGAGCACCAGTTGACAAAGATGCTACATGAAGTGTCGCATATAAGGCAGTGTGGGTAGTGCTCCCAGTTGCTCGAGCTGAGAACGTTAGCATCGTTCTGGCTCGTGAGTTGTGGGACACCACTTGACATGAATGTCCCGCAGGCACTCATTGATGAGCAAGAGTATGCAGTGTGGCCACTTCCCTCTGCTAGAACGGCGCTCTGCTGTAGTCGAGACACGTTTTTGACATTGTCTCACAGATGGAACACAGACAACCACACACACGCGCATGGGTGTGAACGGTACAATAGGTTTTTGACCTGAAGCAAGAGTCGCATGGCGTCCAAGATACACGCCGCACACTCACCATCTCGGAGGCTATAAAGAGCTCACAATGCCTCACGGATGGCAGCACATTTTTTGACGTTAGCTGTTTGCTTGATCAACGCTTCTGGAAAGGCAAAGTATGCTTTCTGCTAGATGGACACAGTTCTTTTTAGAGCTGTTTGAGAGTTTCTGTGTGTATTTAACGGCTATGGCTGCACTGACCCGGCATTTTTCGACGTAGTTTGATGGCCTCCCAAATGCGCCTACAAATCGCCGAAAGGGCTCGCTTTCGTCGTGAACCTGTCAAACGAATCGCGTTAAGGAGACTCCTTCCACTACATGGTATTTATGTAGCATTTTTTTCTGAAGCAGCCGCAGGTAACATTGTGGATTTGTAGTAGGACACCTGCTTGCCACGCGAACGGCCCAATCCTCAATAAGATTGAAAACTAAATTTATTTTATTTGCTTCTTTTTTGATTTTTTGCTCACGAACAATTGATTCATTGATTGATTGATTGATCGATTGATTGATTGATATGTGGGGTTTAACGTCCCAATACCACCATATGTTTCGCTCACAACCAACGGTCACAACCGTGCAGAACCAAGACGAACACGTCTAAGCTTCAACTATTGTAGGCCGCCTTTTGCTGCACCGAAGTCCATCAGAAAAAGCACAGCGAAGCAAACGCATGTATGTTGACTTTGCTCGGTGTGTCGTGGTTCACACGCGCTTACAATAAAGGAATTGCGAAACATCTCACACCTTTGTAACTTGTAATGTTCGGTGATTCGGCAATGAAGTGATAGCATAAAGCTCAATTCATTCGCTAGGGTGGTTCTCTTTTCTTACTCTGGCGTTTCGGCAAGTTATGCCACGTCGGATAGTATACAGTCGTTACATGGTATTCTTTATAAAACATTCGTGTTTCTTGCTATCACACTGGTTACTTTGCTCTGCGGCAAAAACGTGACTTTATTCAGCTGTTTCTTAGCTGATTTCAAGACAGTTTGCGATAAAAAGCATCAAAATAAATACAAAAAACACTTACTTCAGTGTTCTTAATGACTCTGCATACATGAGAATGTAAACATCAATCAGATCGACTAAGAATGACTCATCTACTGTGAACTTGATTCCGCAGAAGGGAAACGCCGAACTGTCAAGCGAACGAACTAGTTTCATCTATCTATCCATCTATCCATGGCCGTTGCGCTAGCTTCACATATGCCAAATTTAGTATTACGTGACGCCAATGGATCACGAAGGTATGTGACTGGTGCAAACAATATAATCATGAGATGCGTGTTATTTGAGAGCATGACTACATGCCACAGTCAAGGCGCCAATACATTTCGACATGACGCGGTGCACGTACTCGCCGGCGTTCATTTCGTCGCGTCGCGCCGGTCCTGCCATATACACGAGGGCGCGTGCCGACCTGCGTTCTTTGACGCATGCGCGTTTCAGCGCGTCCACGTCCCTCTGTGATGAAGAGAGGGAGACGCAGCGTTGTCTGGGTAACGCATCGGCATAGAGTAATGTTACTCTATGGCAGTGGCGCGAAATACAGACTGTCGCATTTCGAGCAGGTTGCTGTCGGGCCGCGCCGACGGACGCTGGTGGCGCCTGGCGTCAGGCTGTAGAGTGCCCGCATTTCGCTAACGTAGCGTCGCTGTGCCCTTCGTGCGCGCGCGTCAACGCTACATTGGAGTATATTGGGCCCTTCATGATGCGCTCGTGCTCGTTTTGCTGGCTCCACATATACCAAATTTGGTGTTACGTGACGTCAATGGATGACAAAATAGATGACTGTTACAAGCATGATAATCCTGACATGCGTGTCATGCAAAGACATGGCAACGTACCACGCTCATAGTGTGCGTGCGGCCGTTTCGCTAGCTCCACATATACTAAATTTGGTATCACGTGACGTGAATAGATGACGAAGGTAAACGACACATTTAAGCATGATAATCATAAGACGGCAGTGTTGAACGGCATCATTTATATCCACCTCGTAACGTTGTGCTGATTTTAAAGTGACAAATAAACGTTTCTCAGTCATGCTTCGCATATCATCGCGTCCCACTGTATGTGGGATCTGCCCATTTTTTTTTCCCGTTTTCTTTATGCCAAGAGAAACTACGAACAGCATGCCTGTGGCTGCATGTTACGAAATGCGTGAGTATCATCACCACTTTATATGAGTGCCCTTTTCTGAATCTAAGCTTCCGAAAATGCAGGAAACAGAAGCGACATAAAGACGCTGCTTTCTTTAATAAATACCCAAGGCTGACGGCAATACGATCGGCTGAAAAATATAGAAGATGCAGGTAATTGGAAAAACGGCGCCATGAACATCCTTTCGAAACACTGTGGCCTCGAAGCGCAACCAAGAGAGTCGTGTACGCTTATTCTTCGCAATAAAATTGTAGATTCCCCATCGCGTCATTAGCCGTTCGTCGTGTGTGTAGCAGTTACCTTTCAGCTATTTTTCGCGCTCCGCGCTGAATGTTGATCTTATGATGTCAATTCCTCCGCTACACTTCGTGTCTCGCCACACAAATTTTTGAAGCTTGAAGGTGCGAACGCCCCGTGTCATGAAAAGAGGTGAATTGAAAGTAATGCGCAGAATTGATTCACATGGCCAACTAAACACGTGTCAAAAATGAGAGATGACAAACAATAACTTTCAATTCTGCTTCGGGAGAACAGTGATAATAGTATCTGGAATTTTACGTACTAAAAGCACGATGTAATTATGAGACAGCCGTAGAGAATGGCTCCGCAAACCTAAGCCATCTGGTGCATTTTAGCAGTGACGTCAAACAGTACACGGGACTCTAGCATATAGCCTACATCGATTTGATTTCTTATATTGTGGCATTCTGTGTACATTACACTCTACACGGTCCCGCATTATACATCTGGTAAACTGTCATCGTCGTGCCTCGCTAAACATCGTCCTACACAGAGTTAAATTGAAGGCTCGCAACTTGGTGCTAAATAAATTCGTCTGAAACGCAATCACTCTTTCGTCACCCGCCTTCCCGATGTTGATGGAACTAAATGAAAGCAAACAAAAACTGTGTGGTAAGCGTTGTCTCTACTGATGCGAGATGAGTGCCCACAAATGCAGTGAGCAAAGGCCGAGGATTTTATGGGCTCTCCGTATTCTTTCCATATCCACCGCTATGTTCGTGTGCCGTTCGCGGGTCGTAGTTAGAAGGCATGATAGCAGATTTAGACTTCTCGGGCACCGGTATTCGGAACGACGTCGTCACATCTGATGTGACGACTCGACCAGTAGAAACTTGGGTGATGACGCCCGCTTCTCTTTGCTTCAGGAGCTACTGCTCCACCATTACAGGTTTAGTGTGATTGATATGTGGGGTTTTACATCATAAAACCACCACATGATTATGAGAGACGCTGTAGTGGAGGGCTCCGGAAACTTTGACCAGCTGGGTTTCTTTATGTTGTTCGAGGTATAGCGCATCATGGACGCGACAGATAAAAAGACACATAACACATACACGGCGCGTACTTTCAACAATGCGGTTTAATCCGAGAAACAGCAATACTTATACCCAAACATGGCGCGTCACAACCACGTGCTAGAACCAGAAAATTGTGTTCTAGCACGTGGTTGTGATGCGCCATGTTTGGGTATAAGTATTGCTGTTTCTCGGATTAAACCGCATTGTTGAAAGTAAGCGCTGTGTATGTGTTCTGTGTCTTCTTCTTTGTCCCGTCCTCGATGCGCTATACCTCGAACAACATGAATAACCAACAAGCCCGCCGTGCAACCTTAGTGGGTTTCTTTAACTTGCACCCACATCTGAGCACTTAGGCCTACATTTCCGCCTCCATTGGAAATGCAGCCGCCGCAGCCGGGATTCGATCCCGCGACGTGCGGGTCAGCAGCCGAGTACCTTAGCCACTAAACCACCGCGGCGGGGCTAAACGTGAAAGTATGACAAGCTTCAAGCTTTGACAAACTTTTAAGCTTTTTCGTAGAAAAAAAAGTGTAGCTTATTTACCTATTTTGCCAAGGATGTCGTCGGAAACGTCGTCCTATTAGCAGAGAAGTCCATTCCTTTCACTCGCATGCTGTGGTCTTCTTGACTTGAGTCAGGCTACAAGTCGTTGCACAGCTTGTGGAAACCGGAAATTACGTTGCAGTCCAAGGTATTCGAGACACTCAAGTTCTTGTTAGGCTTGTTGTCAACGACGTACAGTCGATCTCAAAATAAAGCGGAGCACCCGAGCTAGTGAATAAAAAAACAGCATTGTGCACTTCCTGTTGCTGAAAGAATTGTCTGCCGAGACCAGTACAGGTTTTTGACAGCAGTCGGCTTGATGCTCAACTGTGCAGACGGCAGTTTTGCTGCGCAGTTGGCGCAGTCGCATAGTGCGCGTTATCTTGTGGCTGGCTGTGCAACAAAATTTCACAGACTTGATCCACGCTTGGTTTTTGTACTATACGTATGCTGTGAAGATAGGGCAGCGCTGCATAACTCCTATGCACAGTATGGTCCCCTGTTAGAGGGAATATGCGAGTGTGTGGCCGGCGGTCCATGGAGCGCTAACTGCTGGCGCGATCTCGAAATGCGGCGCATGCGCATCGGTTTATCAAGGTGATGCGCGCCCCGCGTCATCTGTTGCTTCTCTGCCCATGCCTCGGCGTGTGCTGCTGAGCCATGAGCCTTCACGCTTCTCGCTTACGCATTGTAAATCAACTGATACGAACTCGGCTTTCCACTTCTTATATCAGCCAATATTCCGTGGTTGTGAAGGCGAGCTTAGAATGTTCGCTGCATCAGACTTCAATTGTCCTATCTTTTATTAGAAGCGGCCAGTTGATTGATATGTGGTGTTTAACGTCCCGAAACCTCCATATGATTTTCAGAGACGCCGTGGTGGAGGGCTCCGGAAATTTCGATCACCTGGGTTTTTTTTTTAATTTGCACCAAAATCTGAGCACAAGAGTCTTAGAAGCGGCCAGTTGCCGCGATCAGTATGTGGAAAGCTTGACAAGTGAGAGTTTGTGAAAACGGCAGCAGTAAATAAAATCAGACATTTTTCGCAATTTCTGGGAATCCGACAAGCAGCTAGATGAAATGAGTCGCAAAAAGATGGACGTTTTTTCTGACGTTCATGTACGTACATTGGCGGTGAGCGACACGTGGACGACCAGCCACGAGCCCACATAATCTCTCTAACAGCAGACTGTACTGCATACTTTCAGTCACAGTTATGTGATTTGCCCTTTCAGGCTACCTCGCCGACAATACTGCACGTTGCGATTGCGAGCCCCTGGTAAGCCATCCGCATTCGCAGGCCAAATATTCTGAGCAGATCACGATGAAATTTTTGAGAAAGCAGAGGTCAAGCTTAGATACTCTAAGTTGATTCACTTGATTGATTTATGGAGTTTAACGTCCGAAACCCACCATATGTTTATGAAAAGTGTCATAGTGGAGGACTCCAGAAATTTCGACCAGCTGGGGCTCTTTAACATGCACCCAAATCTGAGCACACGGGCCTACAGCATTTTCGCCTCCATCGAAAATGAAGCCGCCGCAGCCGGGATTCGATCCCGCGACCTGCGGGTCAGTGGCCGAGTCCCTTAGCCACTAGACCACCACGGCGGGGCAGAGATATTCTAAGTTTCTCTTCAATATATTTATCAAAGATTATTATTGTCGCATCAGCCAGCTGTTTGATTTTTTGGGTCTATTTTCTTATGTGCCCCATCCCTTGCTCCCTTCCTCTCTTCTTACACGAAAGCAATTTAGGTCGTGGTTCACAAACACTTCAGTGACGTAGTTCTGTCACGGAAATGACGTTGGAAAAATACACCTGACTACTAGAAAAAAAGTTCCATCTCCGGGAGTCACACCCATGGTCTCTTGTTCGGTAATAACAGCTGTCGAGCACGCTATCCACTGCTCCACGTCACATACTTTGTAGGCATTAAAAACACACTGATAGGGTAGTTGTAGATATTACCACTGCCCTCTCACACGTGCCTCTTACACTGTCCTCTCACAGTCAAATCCACGAATACTTCCTTCAATGCGTCTCTCTTATTCGGTGCGTTTACTATAGGATAAGTGCAATCATTTCAATGTCTTAAACACCGCCAGGTGGCGACCTTACCCAAAGCGTCTGTCTGCATCATGACATCTATTCATATCGAAAATAATTGTTCAACGCGTAGAGCAGCATGCATGCTTCACCTGGATGTAACACCGCATTCCCCGCATCTACGTTCCCCCAACGAAAGATCTTGGTTCTTCATAAAATAGAGCGCACAAAACACGGGACAGAAAGAGATCAGGACGAGCCCGGTGTTTTGTGCACTCTGTTTTATGAAGAACTATGAATAACCAACACGCTCAAACCATCTCCCTTTTGAAAAAAAAAATTGGCAGCATATCCACGGAGTGAATGATGGAGAGTGGGGAGAAGCATTCGTCCGACCATTCGTTCTTGCTTCCGTCCGTCCATGCGTCCGTCTGTGTGACCGTCCATGCGTCCATCCGCCCGTCCGTGCGTGCGTCTGTTCGTGCGTCCGTCCCTGCGTTCGTCCATGCATCCGCCCCTGCGTCTGTTCATGTGTCCATCCATGCATCAGTCTGTGTGTCCGTTCATCCATCTATTCAACACTCCAAGTACCACCATCTCGCATCTTTTCATCATATATTCCCCATATAGAAGCACCGCCATCCAGCGGACATTCCAAGGACTAAACGAGAGGTGGCACACGCACACTTTCTTACGGCTTGCGCTTCGGGTCTACTTCCACCTTTAACCACCTCGAGTTCATGGTATACACTAGTTCACTGTATTCATGGCACTGCGGCCCACCACTTGCTAAACTTTTCTAAAACCAAGGAGGTTACGCCCAGCGAGTATAACGTAGCAACCTTTTCCCGTCAGATAGTGCTCAATGTACATGCCAATGGCTGCTAATGGGGATCGCAGCGTGCGCGTTAACTAAAAGCCGAATGCTCCTGTCTTTCATTCCCTATTAGTAGCCATTGGCATGTACATTGAGCACTATTTTTTATTGTTCAACAACGCACAGAAGAAATCTCCCACCGGCACCACCTTGGAGGTGAAAATGTGACAATTGTACACACTACGACCACGAGGGTCAAATGGGTGCCGCTATAAAGAGATGACTCCACTTTCGGCTTCAGTGGGAGACGGACGTGTGATGGCTCGCTCCGTGCGAGGTGCTTCGGCGGCCGCTGCTGGCCGCGGTGTTAGGTTCCCTTCTGCACCATCGGATTACCGGTTTTTTTTGCCTTCATTGCCGTCGGGTGACAGTTTGGAAGAGTGTGTGTTTTTGCACGGTGATTTGGAAAAAAGACCATACCGGTTGGAAGACTTTCGGGCCCCGTTGGAAAAAGTGGGACTCATCAAGGCGATCACTGGCATTGGAGCCTTCCAGATGAATCACATCTGGCTGGTGCAGATGCGAAGCAAGGATGACAACGATGCATTACTCAAAACAGGTGCACTCCGAGCCAAGGGGGGGCGCTGCGAGCGCTCGATGGTGACGGACGCACTCCACATCACCTCCGTAGATTTTCTGCTATTTCTGCGGACATCCACCTTGGTACCCCTGAAACTTGAATTTATCGTCACCGCCAAGTTCTCCGCTTCGCCTAGACAACACCTTCGTCCAGGTGGGTCCAGTTTTGACAACTTGAGGGACGTCCTTCACTCCCGGCTACAACGCCGCCTCGCTAAGGGCTCTCAGCCCGGCGATGGCGGCCGCTAACGTGGTTACGGGCTATGATCCTACCTCAAGCCAAATGCTGTCCATGGAGATTTCATCCTCCGAAAACACTATGCCATCAGAAGATGAATACCTCGACGACATGGTGAAACTGTGGCAACGCAAGCAAGCGAAATCGAAGTCTGCGTCTCAACAACAACGAGACGCCACGGCGGGCCACCATTCCCCAGCCTTGCAAGGAACGCCGGCGCGCCATCCCTCCGGCGGTGTGCCTACCTCTGCTCCGTCCTCGCAGCCAGCGAAGCAACGCAAGTGGCGTCCGCGTCAAACTCCTCGCCTCTCTCGCGACGACTACATCGTAGTAGTGAAACCTCGCGTTCCCTGCGAGCTACGCACATTTGTCCCGGCCGATCGCGCGGGCGACGCCATCCGTAGCTACCTCGGCGACCGGACTACCACGCAAATTCAAGTGTGGCCAATCTGGGAACAGAACATCTTGGTCTGTAGAACCACCATTTTGCCTATGGCACAGCGACTCCTCGGGGACTTCCAGCTGCAAGTGGGGGATCAGCAGCTTCCCGTTCGAGGCCACGCCAAGGCACCAGGGGTTACATGCAAGGGCGTCATCAATACAAACCCTGCTGAAAGCCCGGAAAAGATAAAGTCTGAACTGTATTGGCCTCAAGGTACTAGCCTTGCGGTCCGAAAACTCGGAGATTCCGCGGCGGCGGTGGTGACTTTCGAGGGCACGAACCTACCCCGCTTCCTCTTCTACCACTGCGTGGCGACGTATATCCGCGCCTACAAGAAAACGGTCCCTGTATGCACCAAGTGCGGTACCATCGGTCATCGACCACCTCAGTGCCCTCACGCCGCTTCAACCCAGTGTGCCAAATGTGGAACCCCCGCACCTGCAGGTCTCAATGCCCGCGACTGCCACCCCAAGTGCCTCCTCTGCCACGGCGCCCATGAGACTGGGACCAGTGGCTGCACGGCAAAATACCGAAAATATCGGAAACGCAAACAGCTCTCAACATCTCCTCGAGAGACCACCTCATGTTCGTCACAGCCAGACAGCAGCACAAACCTGCATCATTCGGCTCCACCACTCCACGCCGACTCTCAAGCATTCCCACCGCTCGAAGCACCAGCGGCGGTACCTCAGGTGAGCAGTTGGGCAGGGAAAGCTGCTTCTAAGCCTCTCTCACCCCCTTCTGTCGATCTTCCTTCTCCCGAACTTGCGGCCCTTCGCCAGCAAGTTGCGGCACTTCAAAAGCAAAATTCTCTTTTAACTAAACAACTCGAACTCTTAAATAAGCGACTTCAACCCCAACAACAGTGTACTGCAAGGCCATCCAGTATTGCCTCCTCTGTCCAGGCGGCTACGCCAGCTACGTCCAAGCTTAGTCCTCGCGCTAAGTCCACTCCCATTAAACCGCCGGTTCAAGCAGCCATGTGTACTCCAGCACTCGGAACCGGTGCCACATCTACTCCAGAAGCTCTTGAGGCTCCTGGGGCACCTCAGGTTCTCTTGCCCGCTAACCAAACTCTCCCTAGCGAAGAGCACACCCCGCGCGTAGAGGAACGCCTCACGCGCGTCGAAGCTTCGATTAATCACCTCCTCACCAGCTTCTCGGTCCAACGCATAGTAGTAGAGGTTACCCAGGCTATTCAAGCCTGGGCAATCACCCAGTTTCAACCCAAGGCATCGCGTTCCCGCTCCTGCTCAATGAGCAGTGAGGGTACAGCTCCACGGCGTCGTCGTAAGGTGGCTACCACCGTCCCAACGTCGGACAATCCGGCCTCCGTGCCCCTCCTTGCCTCTGAGGATTCCGAGCGGGACATGGAGGCCCAAATATAAAACCTAGGACAGTCACGATGGCTACCAATCGTACGTCCCATTCAAACATTGCGTCTAAATTCGAGATCATACAGTGGAACCCTGGAGGCTTAGGGAACAGGCGAAAGCGTTCACATCTTTCCCTTTTCCTCAGCTCACTTGGCTCTCAGCCGGCCGTCTTGGCACTCCAAGAATCTGGCCCTGCTCCATCCCTTTCTGGATACTGCTCCTATGTAGGCGGCACCACCACATGCCTCCTCGTGCATAAAGCTTACACGGCGATACAGATCGACCTCGATCTGGATCTTCCTTACGACTACTGCATGATATCAGTGCTGTCTCAGCGGAGGGGCCAACCATCAATACATATCTTAAACGTGTACTGTCCCCCTCGCCTTGCGAGGGCTTCGTTTGCGCATCTCTTCCATCGGGCACTGCGTATAGCGGCCCGACAACCACTGGTGATTGTCGGGGACTTTAATGCCCCCAGCCCTCACTGGGATTACCACTACGAGAAGGCCCGGGGCAGAGAGCTCAAGGAGCTCATTTCCTCGCTGAGCCTGACGCTTCTTGCCGATCCGGCACAACCCACACGTTCCGGCAACTCGGTCACAGCGAGACACATGCCCGACCTCTCCCTCACCCGTCACATCCGCGATGCTACATCGGAAAATTTAGGCGAAAACCTAGGCAGCGATCACTTTTTACTCCGCATTTCGTTCACACCGCGGCAGAAAATGCGCCAACACTGGGGCCAAGCCCGTCTCACCGATTGGACTCAGTTCAGAATGCAACCATTCCCCGCCGGCCTCTCCTCGACCGAATATGCAGCGTGGGCATCATACGCTCTTCATATGAAACAAGCGAACACTCGCACCCTTGCAACCTCTAATTTGACTCCTGCAATCGATCCGCACCTCCTACATCTTTTGCACGCTCACCGCGGGCTCATAAGGCGCTGGAAACGCAACAAACTTAATCGGAATCTTCGCGCTCGCATTGAGGCGCTCACTGCAGAGGCGGCCGCATACCCCGCACAACTTTCCGATGCTAACTGGGCAGACACCTGTTCGAAGGCTGCAAACCAGATGAGCTCTAAGAGTGCGGGGTCGACTCTTTAGAAGCCTTCTCGATCCCTCCGCCACCAGGGGAGAAACGCAACGCCAGCTCCACCGTGTTCTGCATGCATTTCAGGGCACTACGGATGAACTCGCGCGAGAACTTTGTGACCGCTACATCTGCCGCACAATTGATCCCGCAGGCCTAGCATATACGTATTCCGGCGCCCCTAACACCGACCTCGACGCCCCATACACGCTTTCTGATTTACGATTTGCACTCACGAAAATGCGACGGGGCACGGCCCCTGGACGCGACGGAATCACAGTATCGCTCCTGGCAAATCTTCCCGACCAAGCACACCTCTCGCTACTCCAGCTTATAAATTCGATATGGGACGGTTCTCCGCTTCCAACGGAATGGACCACATCGGTCGTGACATTCATTCCCAAATCGGCAAAGTCCGTTAGTATTGAGGCACTGAGACCCATCTCACTTACGTCTTTTGCAGGCAAACTCATGGAAACCATGGTTCGCGAACGCCTTTCCGCCTACTTGGAGGCCAGGAGCACCTTCGCCGACACGATGTTTGGCTTTCGCCCGCATCTGTCGGCGCAGGACGTCCTGCTCCAGCTTCAACACGATATCATAGAGCCGACTACTATGCGCCATAACGATAAAGCCGTGCTCGCTCTCGATCTCCGCGGGGCGTTCGACAACGTCAAACACAGCACTATATTCACTAACCTGTCTACCACAAACTGCGGGCAGAAGACTTTCAACTACATTCGCGCCTTTCTATCACATCGCACCCCTTTCATTCGCCTTAATTCTACCGAACACGGCCCGTACTTATTAGGCACGCGGGGTACACCTCAAGGGGCAGTCCCGTCTCCTCTGCTTTTTAACCTGGCGATGATGAACCTCCCCTCTCTTCTAAGCGAGGTCGAGGGAATACAACACGCACTATATGCAGACGATATCACAATCTGGACCAACACCGGCTCCTTAGCGCAAATCGAAGAACGCCTGCAAAAGGCTGCCCTTCTGGTGGACACCTACGCAGGTTCATGCGGCCTGGAGTGCTCTCCAGCTAAATCGGCTCTTCTTCCAGTCTCTCCGCTACCGCCGCCTCAAATTTTTCTTCCGTCCGGGCCCGTCCCGTCAGTGCAAAATATTCGGGTTCTTGGCTTTCACCTCACATCGTCCTTGGATCCAAAGGGCACAATAGCAGGCCTCAGACGCACCAGCGAACAGGTAAGCCGCATGATACGGCGAGTTTCTACCAAGCGCGGCGGCCTCCGCGGGTCTCAGTCCTTCCGATTGGCCCACGCGTTTGTGACCAGTCGCGTCCTCTACGCATTGCCTTACCTTCGCCTGCGTTGTCGACACGAGCACCAGCTGGACGTCCTTCTTCGTTCAGTATACAAACGCGCTCTGGACCTACCTATTGCAACTTCCAACAGCCGATTCACGGCTTTGGGGGTACACAACACCTTTGCAGAGATGCGCGAAGCTCATCGCGTTACCAAATCAATCGACTGTCGCAGACGCCTTCAGGGCGCCGTCTTCTACACAGACTTGGCCTTAACCCGATATCTGACCAAGACCCTCTGCAGCCGGTACCAGAGCTCTGGCGTCAAAAGCTATGGGTGGAACCTCTACCCCGTTATATGAACCCTGACCTCCATCCTGGCCGTAGACTAGCACGCGCCGCGGCCCTTCATACGCGACACTACAATCGTCCTGGTGTTTTCTACGTGGACGTCTCGGGTCCCTCCCTCTCGGGTCACTTCACGGCTGCCGTTATTACAGAGGGCAAACACGTAGATGGCCTCTCCGTTCGAGCAGACACAGTAACGCACGCTGAAGAGGTTGCCATAGCTTTGGCCGCCTCTCACCCTGCCTCACGCACCATCCTGACGGACTCGCGCTCGGCCTGTTCTCAGTACCTTCAGGGTTCGAATGCTCCGCTGGCGGCTAGCCTACTACAGGCAGCCTCTTGGTGCTTTAACCCTCATCCCATTCGTATAGTGTGGACCCCAGGCCACTCGGGCCTGCCCGGCAACGAGGCGGCAAATGCCGCTGCCCGCGCTTCTCCTGTCCGGGCCGTTGCCCCTCCATGTCCCGATACGGAATCTGGCAATACCAACCTGACGCGCTTTCGCGAAATTTTGGCTTATTACCGGGCTTCGCGCCGCCTCTACCCGGACCCCGCACGCGGTTTGGAGAAAGTGGACGAACGACTGCTACGCCGCCTGCAGACGAACACCTTTATCAGTCCGGCGGTCGCCAGGCACTTTTTGCCGGAAATCAATGGCACCTGCTCGACCTGTCATGTGTTCGCCGACACATATCACGTCGTAGCATCGTGCCCAGTTAATCCCGTCCCTTTCTCATCCCCTTTTCCTATCCCAACTAGAGAGGCTTGGGAGGAGCACCTGCTCGGCTGCTCTACCTTGGCTGCACAACGCTCCTTGGTGGAGCACGTACGGGCAGCTTCCAGCTCCACTGGCGTCCCAGAATAGGGTCTTGCCACTCTAGCACGCCGATGGGCCACGTCGGCACTCTCTAGTAAACTTTTTCTGAAATAAATGTTTTTTGCCACCACCACCGAGCCAAGGGTGGCTTCTGTGCTATCATCGACCCTATCCAAAATGATGTAACCGTGAAAATCTACTGGGTTGACTTTGCGGTCTCGAATGAGAGCATTCGACAAGCGTTAGGTGAGTTTGGTGAAGTTCTGGAGGTTTCCAACGACAACTGGACCATCGCGGGCTTTGAACACGCGATATCGACGACGAGGGTGGTGCGACTGAAACTGAAGGAAGGCGTGGTGCTAGAAGACTTGCCGCACCTTTTTAAGATTGGAGGGGGCACCGTCCTTTTTGTGGCCCCGAGTTGGGCACCGCTTTGCCTGAGGTGTCACATCAAGGACATATACGACGAAACTGTCAGACTCCCCGCTGTGGTGTATGCCGAGCGTTTGGACATGAAAGTCAAGATTGCGTCAGGAGTTATGCCAGAGTTACGAAGACCGTGCTGCCAACAGACGACGCCCAAGATAATCTAATGGACGCCGAAGAGGCTGAGAAGTTGGCCCCTGGCAGCAACGCCGTGGGACCCGACGCCACGGTTCAGGCAACTCGAGAAGAGACAGGCGACGCGACAACGCAAAACGGCAAAGACTCAACGAAAGAATCCGAGGAGTTGGCCGCAACAGGTGGCCAGCAGGACATTCAAGAATCGATGGAGGAAGACATGGGTACCAGTGGCGAGATCGCTACGCCAGAAGCTGGCACAAAGTCTCCGGAAGCAACCACGGGACGCGGCAAGCGTTACCGAGTGGAGAGCACGGAACGCAACCTGAAACGCCCGGAGCGTCTGTGGCTTCGCGTCACGGGCGCTAAGAGTAAAAAATATGCCCTCGAAACCCGGTCGGCGTCATCGTCGCCGGTTCGGGGACAGGATCGAGACGCGTAAGACCCCGGTTTTCCCACTGCACGGTATACGAGACACGGTAAGCGCAGTATTGTAGTGTTCATCTTTGTCATCAACATGGCTAGCATGACTGCGCCTTTACGCATTGGTACGCTGAATGTACGTGGTCTAGGAACGCGTCGCGAACAGTACCAGTTGAAACGCTTGATACAAGAAAAAGACCTTGACTTGATCGCGGTCCGGGAGGCTAAAGTTAGTACTGAAGACGCAACTGATAGCTTGGTAGCAGAATTTTCATTGCGGTACAATGCGTGTGTGAGCTATGCAGTGGTAGCATGAGCCGGATGTATTATTTTTGTCAAGAACTCTCTTGGTATTGTAGTGGAAGAGGTCAAAAGTTGCCTACATGGGCGTTTTGTTTTGTGTGACTTTTGTTACGGGAACACTAAATTTAGAGTTATCTGTGTATACGCACCTACAAATTCAAGAGACAGATGTTTGTTTTTTCGGGAAATGCAAGCGTACTTTGAACGTCAGAAATGTGTGATTCTGTTGGGTGACTTCAATTGTTTTTTGACTCGTGAAGATTGCACGTATGCTGCTAAATGAAGTGACGAAAGCGTTGGTTTGCTTAGAGAAAGCCTTAATAAGTACTTTTTACATGACGTAGCTCTGTTTGCGATGGGTGGCAGTCGCCAACACTTCACACATTTTCAAGGTTCGAGTCACGCACGACTAGATCGAGCATATGTTTGTTCTGAGATAGTACCTTTATGTCAGAACTATGACGTTTATGCTGTTTCCTTCAGTGATCATTGCTTAGTTTCGTTTGAGATAGGTAGAAAGTGCGAAAAGAAGGTTGTATGGGAAACATGGAAACAGAATACTAAGATAATTACGCAAGAAGGGTTTGTAGATAAGACAAAGAAGGAAATCGAGAATTTTTTCAAAAACGCAGAAAGGAGTGCGACGGAAACATGGGAATTATTTAAGCAAAAGATAAAAATGAACGCAATAGAGTGTGGTTGCTACGTGCAGTATCAAGCTCGAAAACAGGAACGTGAGCTACGGGCAGAGCTAAATGATTTGGTGAATATTGAAGCAGAAAACCCGGGCTTATTCGCACATCAACTGCACGTTGTCAAAAACAAAATTGAATGTCTTGAAGAAGATAAATATAAAGACGCAATTATACGAGCAAGAGCTGAGAGATACCTCGTGGGTGAAGCCCCGACAAAGCGAGCCTTATCAGATGAAAATTGATTGATGATTGATTGATACACTCTTAAAAAAATGTAATGACGTACCCTCCATTTAGGGAGGAACGGCGATGTCCCCAATGTTCGTCTTTAAATAGAGAAACGTTGCTCCCTCATCCACGGAGAAACACGTTCCTCCTTATGAAAATCAACATGGCTGCCCCCCGGCGAAGCGAGTAGGCTTAGCAAATGCAAGGATTCTCGACTGGTAAGGAGTACACGGCACTGAAAGTTACAAAAAACGGTCCCGCTGAGCTTGATATTGAACGAAATGATTATAAAAACAAGCAGTCGAACCTGTGGCGGTGAACACATCGCGAAAGAGAACGACGGAGCAATTACGTTTCATTCGGTCAGCGAAGCCACGTTCACTCCGAAAGACACGGGTTCTGCAGAGCCCTCACCTGAAGAGCACATGCTAGGCTTGCTGTATTTATTTCTCGCAGATTCACATAGTGTACCGACGTTATCCATGCGTTTACGGGTCCGCAGGTCATGAGATGTGCATCCAAACCGTACACTCGATCGCAGCGAAACCATTCCGAATCCGTAGTGCAGCATTGATAGATAGATGTTCAACGTTATATAAATGACTGGAGGTGTGAGAGCGTCATAGCAATGAAGTAGGTAGTAGGTGGCGCCATCTGGAGGGACTTAACAAAACTAAAGAAAGTTGACTGCCGCGACGTGCGTTGTTATTACCCACTAGCACGGCTCCCTTGCGGATTGTTTACGCATCAACCCATTCAGTGGCGCAATTATGTAAAAGTTCCAAATCCGGACAAAGGCGGTCTTTTCCATTGAGTCGCACGCGATTGGCCCATACAAGCTGTGACGAATGCTGTGACGTTATAAGTGACGTGACTAGGGTGTCACGTGACTCTTTTTTTTTTCGGTTTTCGGAGAAAGGCGATGGAACGGTCGGAGAGACTGTCCGAAAGCAACCGGATGGATTGAAATGGCTGCAAGGTGGCCTGGATTGGATTGAAATGGATAAAATGCGCGACTTTTCGGCACCGGGGCACTTAGACAACATGGCGTTTCCCACTGACACGGTACTTCGCCTTGCCTGTGCGGTAGCTTTAACCGAATAGAGGCGACGACGCGAGGTAAAAGGTGCATTTGAAGAGTTCAGCGAAGAAGAGTTCCGGCAATGTTTTCGTCTGTCCAAACGAACAGTGCGTAGCTTGTGCGACGAACTTGACCCTATCATCGGATGCCAGCGAGCCAGTGGCCTTTCCACAGAGAGAAAGGTGTTGTGCGCGCTGCGATTTTTCGGCACCGGTAGCTTCCAGAAGAGCATTGGTCGCGAGGAACACATCGGCATGTCTCAGCCGGCGGTGAGCAACACCATCCACGAGGTGACGGAGGCGATCATTACCGTGGCTGCTAGAAAAAGGGTGGTGGACTTCCTACTGACAACAGCTGCTAAGGATGAGGCAAATGTGGAGTTTGTGCTACGCGGTTGCATCCCAGGGGTGCTGGCGTGTGCCGATGGCACGTTGGTCACCATTCGCAAGCCAGAGGGATTCAGACTGGCCGACACGGCGAGCTTCATGTCCAGAAGGGGCTATTATGTCCTGAACGTCATGATCGTAAGTACTGTTAGGATCGTTTATTACTCGCCCTTCGGAGCAATTGTTCAGTTGTGACGCCAAAGCTGGAAAAAGTAATAATGCAACGAATGAAAAAGAACCTGCAGGGAATTGGGTGCGAGCTAGATGGTGGCTCGCAAGGCCTCGGTAATAATAAGTGGCAAGTGTTTTGTGCGTGAGCCAGTTGCCGTTTTTGCACTGGCATGCATACGCAATTGAATTGTGCATTTTAGAGGTAATCGGTAATATGGGCAGCAGACGTAGCAGAAGTATATACACGACAGGGAAGTATTTCCAACACGAAAGTGCTTACAATCACAATTGGACGAGCTGGCTTTGGTATTTACGAGTGTTCTTTCCCAAGAGCAACGCGTAGCTTTTCACTTATCGATCATTCAGTGGAAGTCGTAGCCATGTGTACAGCAGAGGTGGGGTCGTTGCCCCCACACTCCCCCCTCCTCAGTGTGCTACACCCTGTGTTTCCTTCTAAGTGAAGCTCCTGGTACCAATGACTGTACTAGTACGCATTGTTTCCTGCATATGCGTAGAAAAAAGGGATTTATTCTGAGTATAAATGCAGTACTATTTTATATCGCTCCTCATCGCAGATGTGCAAAGCATGGCTGCGCATAATTGTCATAGACCCATGATTCCCACATTCCTGCCACGACTCCTGGGTGTGGGAACACAACCCACTGCGTGCAAGCCTAGCTGCACATCTGCAGCCTGGCGAATATCTGCTTGGTAAGTATTATTATGTACTATCTGGGCAGAGCACTCAGCTTTTATGCTTACATTGCAGGAGACGCAGGCTATCCCCTCAAGCCATGGCTCCTAATTCCAGTCCTTGGCAGTCAACCGTGCAACACTTCCGAAGGCCGATACAACAAGGAGCACGCATCCATGCACAATGTTGTGTAAAGGTGTATCGCCGTGTTGAAAAGCAAGTTCTGCTGCTTGCAGCACTTTCGAACGATGCTCTACAACCCCGATCGGGCAGCGCAAATCATCATCTATGCTTGCTTTGCTCTCCACAACATTGCGTTGCATGCAGGCGACTGGACCTTGGACGAGTATGTCGTGGACATGCCACCAGCTGAGGATGACGATGGAGAGCCAAGGGGGAGCCATATGCTCACACCACGCAACGTGCTGCTCAGAGACAGCAGCAGCGCTGTCTTGGACCTTTTTTGAAGTACACAGGAACGGTGAGTTTTTATGTTTTCATATCCCACACATAATTTATTTACACTGATTCTAGTGCATCTAGACATGAAAGGGCTGTGTTTGCCACATTTGAATACAGAAAGCACTTACTTGTGCTTCAATATGAAGCAAGGTGGCAATGTCAAAATGCTGCATTTTCTTTAAATGGCACATGAAATATGCAACAGAAACACCCCTTTCTATATTAGCGATCACAGTCACAACAGACTAGATTGGAGCAAGCATATATGAGCGGCACTCTGTGCTGAATGTTGCTATCACAAAATTGTGCGAACAATGCAGCAACGTCTCAAAATTCTTTTCACCAGAACGCATAAAAATCGAGATTCCATTAGTAACATGTTGTATGAACACATGATACATAAGTCCATATCTTGTCATAGTGACTGACTACAAGCATTCAATTGTGCACGCCAGGCTTGACGAGCAATTGTGCTTGTCAAGTTGTGCTGTTTTTTTGCTCATTGTCCTAAACATTGTGTGAATGTTAAAATAACATTTAATTTAAATTCACGACTGCAGTCATGCTGCATTGCTAAAAAATATGCAAATCAAGACGGCAAACAACAGGCGAGTTGTTTTGATAACATACAGCATGAATAATTCGCTCAGCCTTCTCGCGGCTCCCAAACCATACCACGTTCGAAATTTATTCCCGCAAAGAGTCGTTTACAATGAAAACTAGATGAAATCAATCGCTGGCATGTTGCTGTGATGACCATTTTCCTTTGTGAAGCTGTGCGAGATGACCACTTACTAGCTTAGCGCTCCCAAACAAGATTCGGAATGTAGTTGTTGCATCTTAGCCTCATTGTGCTGAAATGAAAATATTACAGTGAACTGCAAAACAGTGTGATGCAAAAAGATATCACATTACTACACTATGTGGTAATGCTGAATAAAAATCACAGTGAGCTAGAAAACACAGTGGGACAATACAAATATCAAAGAAACATTAACAGAAAATGTCAACTATACACTCGTGGTCTCCGTGTGAATGACCAGACACCTTTGAAATGTGGGTAAAAAACACTGCCACTAGAACAGCTCGAACATACATTGAGAAATGCATATATCGAACATAAAAAACGCTGCACTCCTTATACAAAGTAAATGCTAACCTAAATCTAGTAATATGTACTAAATGCAAACAAAAAACGAATAAAACAGAACATGAACAGCAGCACCTAAACACATTGAAACCGACAAATCTATAATGAATGATGACAAGAAAAAACATTGAACACATGACGAAAAATTAAACTAAACTACGTATCTCTTTCTCGCAGAAAGCCCTCAGCCATGGCCAGTGCCCTTCTGCACCGCTGCCGCCTTCTCCTGTGCCGCTGCCACACGCCGTGCTGCAGAAGCGATGCGGGTGGTTGATTTTTCATCTCCCACAGCACCTGCGATGAATCATCATGGTGTAAATGTTTAAGTGAGCTGCCGGTAAACCCTAACCATCTCGTGGCTGGAAGCTGCTCCTGCTGCCAAGAATTGCAACGGGCACAACAACTTCCCCTCAGTTGAAGATCAACTGGCCTGATGGCATCCTTTGAAAGTGGGAAGCTTTGTGTACAAGCTATGCCCTCCTCGTGTGGACCTACAAACATTTGTTGACACTGCTCTTTATTAATGTCCTCAAATGCATCTCTCACCATGAAAGAGCCCCAGGGCTCACCAACCTTTTGCCCGGCAGTTTATCATTGCAGATACCGGATACCATGCCCTCAATACAATGCGTGGTTCTTGTTTAGAGCCCAAGTTGGTTTCAGTCATCATAATAGAACATGGAGAATGCTTATGCCCCTTATGTAAAATGTAAACAAAGGGTCTACTCACCTTGAGCACCTTGTCGCCCTGCTCAAGGTTCCAGTCCTGCACTCAATAAAGCACTAAGTTCTCAGATGCTTGCGTGTTACTGTGTCACTGCCATCTACAGCCGCTTCAGTGGCCTCCACATCCATTTCCACTGCAGCAGTGGGAACATTCGCCTGCTGGAAAGTGTAGTAAGCATGATCTTTCAGAAAGTGGGTATTCGTTACTCTGACTATTTTGCAACCTTAAGTACTAAACATCTGCGGAAATGTTCTGCAGCTATTCAGTGGTCATTGATGTCATGTATTACCATTTTAGTGCATGCACTTGTTCACAGTCATTGCTTGTTTTATGATAAATTAATACCCCTTGTACTGCAAGGGCTGCAAACTGAGATTTTAGTTAAACCTACCCACTTTTGATTACTTTCTCGTGCGCTTTATTCCCGTTTAACAAGGTTCCGCTAAAGGCACCCCTTCAGATATCAAACTCTGTCATGGTACCGCTCAGGAACCCGTGATACTGCGGCGGCAGAGTGCTTACCTGTTGATAGGTGAGACCAAAAACGCCACTGAAGCGTGTCATCCCAGTCAACTGTAGAACCCGGCCGCGGAAGCCAGGCAGCCAACCCCCTACAGTGCCCCTGAAAATATACACTAATGTCACAGAACAAATTGCCCGTGCCATTCGACGGTCACTCACCTTTGTGCGTCTCTGATGGCGGCGGTGTCACGGCGGGCCTCGTGCACGGGCCTGCGCCACCCAGCCTGCCATTTCTGCGCAGGCACTTCATGGTTCAGCGCGTCGCTGAGCTCTTGCCACAGCCGCCACCGGTCGGTGATGGTGACACCGTGCCGCAGCTCGATGGCATTCGCCACGAGCTGGCGATGTTCGTCCATAAAGGCGAGCACCAGCGCGCGCTGAGCCTCGGATAACGCCGATGAGCCGCTGCTGCTGTTGACTACTGGTACAGTTGACCTCCGCCACGATTGCGCTCGACTGAGCCAACAACTTCGAAAGTTGCGCCGTTTAGGTTTGTATAGTGAAGGAGATATGAAAACAGTAACTGCTTGAAACGGGGTTGTATTTAGCGTCACCACGTACCGTCCCACTAAATTTAGCTTTATTTCAAAACAATAACGAGAAAATTACGTTTATATTGTGCCGTATTCCTTAATAAACGTTTGAAAACTTGTGCCAACACAATTTGATAATGATTAATAGTAGTTAAACATTTTTCAACACGTTACAAACACTTTTCACTTTGCTATACGGTCCCCAAGTCCACGTCAAAATGATGACGTGAGGCTTCATTTCGCTCATTGGCTGTTCACTTCCCTTCGTCCTCGCGACCGTTGCAGACCGCCAATTTTTTGACGTCACCGACAGACCGCCTCCGTCCGGATTTGGAATTTGTATATAATTGCATCACAGGACTACTTACGGACACTGAAAGACTAATATGTGCTGATGCAATCCATATAGCTACACATGCACACATGGTCACATAGTACATATATAGTACGCAACAAGCACACTCGCGTATACGTTAACAAGTACGCAACAAGAGCTCAATTAACCATTCACACCAACGGCCTACACTTCGACGTGTTTACTCACACCATACTATCAAAGCGCATCAGCTTATATAGCAATGAATTTCGACTAACCTGAGTGGCACAAGTTACAAGTACGTTTTCTTACACTTTTTTCACGTTTTGTATCAATACCACAACATGCGCACACGTAAATATATTGTATCTGATGGTTAGGCAAAACCTTAGTTAATCAATGATTGCACAATAATGAATGGAATAATTACTAGAGCTTATCAGGTTTTCACGAAAACAAATACCCCCAATCCCACGGCTTTACGAACGCTGCGCCATCTGTCGACCACTGCCACAGTTACTTTTTTTTTCTTGAAGCCTCTAAGAGTGTAAACACTTGCCGCGCGTTAGCCATTTCGGAGGTCACGTTTTTTTTTTTCTTCTTGTTACTTGGAGAGGGCGCAGCATGCAGACCAAACTTTGTCTCCGTCGTGGTAGGTGTTCTGTGGTCACGTCGACCTCGTTTAGTTGTTTCGTCTTAACGTTTGCTTATATTCTTTTTACGTGCGTACCACAAGTGTGACCGTTAGCCATGGATATAGTACACCACTAGCCCTTCAACGACAATGTTTTTGATGCGGTAACGACCATCCTAGCAGTGTATACGTACGTTACAACGCGGGTCTTGCGAGAGAAATAAGCGATGACCTCGCATCCGATGGTATTTTTTCGTGAGCTATGACAGTGGCTGTTGACGTCGCGGCAGCTCTCATACTTGAGTGGAGGAACTATCGCTGCAGTGCGCAAGTTTACTATAACTTTATAGAATGTTGTGCCTGCATACTTTTCTGCTTCAGATGCCTCTCGCGATTCGCCTCGCGTGTCAACTTGCAATCATAGTGCGTGCCACAATTTTGTTGTTAGCGCTGCGGCTGTGGTGGTTATTACTCTGGATTCGGAATACTCTTTTCACAAAGGTGAGTGAGCGTTAGTACTTACTTGCTGTGCACAGCTTGACTAGAAGTGCATTTTGTGTTGAGTTTCTCGCGACAAAGGAGAATCATGGACGAGAAAGGCATACTGCTCGCGTGCATAATTCCTTCCTACTTCTCAGTGCTGGCATGGACAATTCAAAACCAATGCGATTGAGAATTTGGTTTAACCTGCAGAAGTCATTGGTTCACTTTTTACAAAAGTTTAGTTATGATGATGTTTAAAATGTTTCTGATGGTTGTAATCTAGTCTGGCGAATAAACGCTCGGTGAAACTATGCAGCCTGTTTCCCTTTGTGCTTTCACCTGCTGTGGTAGCATAGCCTTATTGGGTGTCGTGTGACTATGCTGGAGGACGCAGGTTCGACTTCCGGCCACGGCGGCCGTATTTGAATTGGGGTAAACTGCAAAGAACATCCATATGGTGGTAGTGGCACGTATAACTCTATCAATTGTATATGATCGTACTTTCACGCATGGACTGTAGAGTGGTATCAGGTTTTCTACAATGTTGAAAAAATAAGTGTGATGCTTTTTTACGCGCTTCGTTGAATGCATGAGTGCTGTTGGTGCCGTGCGAAACTAAAAATGCGTGGGCTTACCAAGTAGGTCGACACCGAAAAATTCATTATTTTTTTTACACTCTAAGGTAATCAGTAAAGCAAGACTGCTTGGGAAGCAGAGCTCCTTGTATTCGTGACAAATTGGTAGTATGAAACAGCACGAGACACACATGGAAGTGTGCGGAGCATCGTGCGAGTGCCTGACGATAAAAAAAGAGAGGCTTTTACTTTACACTAATAAAACAAAAGAAAACGTCACTCCTGCATTGCTTACAACAATTTTAGGTAAAAGCAATCGCTCGCGACTGGCCGCGGCCGGCTATAGGCTTGGCGTGCACATGCACGCGAGCAAGACCACCGTGATTGAGGAGAAACTTGAACGCTGAAGGAGGAACGTTGCTCCTTTGGTTCTTGCCGCGAGAGGGCGCGACGGTTAAAGCGCCCGAAAGGGAGGAAGTCGCTGCGCCGAAGGAGAAACAGAGCCCGTTTCTCCATTCTCGCTCCCTTTTTTTTAGAGTGTATGTGGGGTTTAACATCCCAAAACCACTATATGATTATGAGAGACGCCGTAGTGGAGGGCTCCGGAAATTTCGACCACCTGGGGTTCTTTAACGTGCACCCAAATCTGAGCACACGGGCCTACAACATTTCCGCCTCCATCGGAAATGCAGCCGCCGCAGCCGGGATTTGAACCCGCGCCCTGCGGATCAGCAGCCGAGTACCTTAGCCACTAGACCACCGCGGCGGGGCTTATCAGATGAAAAGGCATATGCGCGAGCTCACGACATACTAGAGATAGAATGGAATGGTAAAATATTGAGAGAACATAAAGATATTATGAATGCTTTTGAAAACTATTATCAGGACTTGTTTGCTTATCGCGAACCAAAGGAGCCGGGTTTTGTAGATGAGTTCTTGATAGAAATGCCGGCACTTAATGCTGAGGACACAAATTTATTGGAAATGTCTATTAGTATAGGGGAAATTGAGAAGGCTATCGATGATCTTGGCATGGGCAAATCACCTGGTCCAGATGGTATTAGTGCCGCCTTTTACAAGGCGTTCAAAGAGGCTATGGCCGCCGCATTGCATGAGGTTTTTTCAGAGTCTTTAGATCGCGGAACTCTGCCTCCATCGTTTAATCGTGCACACACCGTGCTGATTCCTAAAGGAAAAGAGCAACATGTTTTACGCAAAGTGACAGGATACAGGCCAATCACGCTAACAAACGTAGATTATAAGGTGTTTATGAAAGTTCTGGCTAGGAGGTTGCAAGGAGTTATATACAAAATGGTCGGGTCACACCAGACTTGCGGCATCAAGCGTAGGAGCATATTCACGAATATTCATGTTGCCAGGAGCATTTTGGAGTATTGTGACGCTGCGCTTCTAAAAGTAGCTATGTGTCAAATTGATCTAGTCAAGGCTTTCAACATGGTTCCACACAATATACTCTTCATGCTAACTGATTACGTTGGTCTTGGTGCGATCATATGTAAAGGTATTAGATTGGCATAAAAAAGTTCAACCACAAATTTAATTGTAAATGGAGAACTCTTACAGCGCATACAAGTACTTTGCTCCGTGCGCCAGGGGTGTCCTTTAAGTCCTTTGCTCTTCGCTTTATCTTTGGAACCATTGTGTCAGAAAGTGATTCACCATGCAGGGATTAATGGTTTCAGGTTGCAGTCATGTGAAGTGCGTGTTTCGGCATACGCCGACGATATTGCCTTTTTTGCAGTTGATAGAGAGAGTGTCACTCGTTAATAAAAATCACTCAAAGGTTTTGTGACATGAGTGGAAATTTAATGAACAAAGAAAAAGCATTGGTTTATGGCATGGTAATTGGAACCTTACGCCCAGTTCCTTTGGAAATATTTAGTGGCTCACGACGCCTAGTCATTACCTAGGGGTACCATTGGACAGGTATCAAGACAGTGAAACATTTTGGCTGGGAAAGGCTGAAGAACTGCGCGCGACCGCCGATGGATGGGGCGGTCATGGCTTATCAATTTTCTCTCGGTCAGCTGTATGCAACGTGTTTCTGGCTGCTAAAATTATGTACCTTTTGCAAGTACTTAGTTGTACGCGTAAAAGCATTCACAAAATCCACAGGATATTCGCCACGTTCATCTGGAGCTCTACGTGGGAGAGAACATCTAGAACGAACTTGTTTCGGCGAGTTAAGCAAGGAGGCCTGTCTCTGTGCCATCTGTTTCCTAACCAAGTAATATCACGTTTCCTGCTCATTAGAGACCAGAGAGACCCCTTTTTACGTTCTTTATTTGAAACAACGCTGTTACACCACATGCCTGACTTCTTTGTATCTTCAGACAGGCGAGAACGACACACCTTGTCACCGTTCTTGCGTGAAGTAGTACTCTCATATCGTTTCTTAAGGACGAGGTTTTCGATAGATTACCTAACTAATGTGAAAAGAAAGCGCCTCATGAATGACCTAATACAGAATGTTTTTCCTGTGCCCGTGTACCGTTCAAAGTATGAAAAATCATTTGGTCATGACGTACTAAAGCGAGTGAGAAACATGTGTATACCACCCAATGTGAAAACCTTCTTTTTTAAACTTCATTCGGGAACCTTGCCAGTAAAAACGTGGCTTGAAGAGAGAGGGATGTATGTACCTTGGGGAAACAGCTGTCACCTGTGTAACAAACCTGAGACCATTGAACATGTGTTTATTGATTGTAAGAACGCTATTTTCTTTTGGGACATTTTACAGAGGACTTCAAAAAAAGATTTACCTCTTACTTCATATGGAATTCGTTTTTCGCCTAGTGATAGTTCTGTGCAAAATTTGGATGATATATTTTTACTTGGTCTTGATTCGGTTTGGTGTAGTATGCTATCGTACAGACACTGTGATATGAGAGTTTTATCTGTTAATGAGTGTTTCGTGGAAGCTGTTATAAAAGTGCGAGATGTGTATAAGACTACCGACTGTGTTGAAGATGCAATATCCTTGTTTGACGCGTTATCACGCAAGAAACACGTGTGATAGTGATTGTCGTATTAGTTTGACCTGTAGTCAAGAAGGCAATAAAGTAAAAAACAGTGCCGCTATAGAGAGCTTCGACCCTAAAAAACGTGGCTGGCCAACAGGAAAACGCCGTGCTCACGACGCGCACTGCGTTTCCCTCTAATCGGGAAGTGCCATTCAATAACAGTAACATGCTCTGACTAGTTGACCTTCGGGTTGTGTTCTGGTCACTTCGCTCTTCTGGTTCTCAGAACGCTTTCATTAGTTCCACTCTCACTGTTTACTACAGAAACCACAGGCACCCATGACCACATGGGCAAGCTTAGTCATCTATCAATCATTATTCACGGATGGGAGTGATACAGACAGAGATGTAAAACTAAGGCTCAACATGGACGCATTTGCATTAAGCGGTGCTTTATCTGTCAAACACAAAAACAAATTGAATAAATTTTCTCACATTCATGTACCGTAACCATACAACTACTTCTGTAAGGAGGCGTTTTACTTTCGTGCATTACCAATTTACATGACTGATAAATTACCCGTGTTTTGTTTTTTGTTTCATTCATGTGCAGTCTTGTGTATACGTATACATGCGATCATGCGTAATATATATAGAAGTGTTAGTTCTGTGTCCCGTCCTGTTTTGTTCCCGTCCTTGTGCTTCTTTGCTCTACTATTCTTAATTATGCACTAACATCTAATCCATCTTCTGTCATTTTGTCATTGTTTTATTTTGTAGCAGCCTTGTTTTATATTGTTGCTGTAGCAGCTAATCTATTTATCTTTCGTTAGTTTTATGAATAACAATTTTGGTTACTTGCAATAAACTCTAAACTGCAAAAGAAATATCACAATTCCACGCATTCTACGTCAATACTGGCCAATCAAGAACCGATGTATCTATATGGTAGCGTTCAGGCGTTACATGGGGCACAGGATTTTCATATGTATAGTACGAGAAATTGTGTGCAAGCATGGTATGTAGTAGGAACATGGTCAAGTTGACACGGAGGTTAGCAGGCGGAAGGGCAGTAGCCTATGTAAATAAACTAGGAATGGGGGGGGGGGATACCAGGCCATCCCCGTAGCTTAACTCAATGGGGCCAATGTCGTCGCTGTATATTGCTGACGCTTATATACGGGCAAGTTTTCGATGTAGTGGTGGCCATGCATCCCTGACGTCGTCATCCAAGAACGGATTGCTTCCCGCTTTCATCCTTCTGAAAGCCAAGGTTGAAAGGCTTGCTGTTGGGAAAAGCACATCATTGCGTCATTTTATTTTTTGCCTCCATTGCGATACTTGCTTCTTAGTTAGGACGCGTCCAATAGAGAAGGGTTGCGGCTGCGTTGAGAGTTGCCGCTCCTAAAGCAGAACTCTGGGCACGCCTATGTAGAGTGGATGGCAGAAGTTTTCGCTGTTCTGACTTGGAAAACACGCTTAGCTTCTGCTGACGAAGACACATGGGTGACGGTGACGCAATGTGTCAGCTTTTCTGTTATATCATTGTCGGCTGTCACTAAAAATGTTGTGCGACTGCTATCTGTTCTGATGATGGCTAACCCAAATATTTGCGTATTTTTGAGGGCATCAAAACAAACTAAATGATGCCGGGTTCTCTGCATCACAGGCAGCGTCCTGTTAAGAAACTATTTATTTTGTCACAGCAATGAAAAATTGAAGGATTGTACTTCATCTATCAGTGGTCCACATTCGTATACTGAAAGGCTAATTTGTTTCTTTTTCTTACTTAATCTCTGAAGCCCTGCTTGCCTTCGTGGTTTCGTCCTGCACTGAGCTAAAGAATACGTTGCACCCAAAGTCAGTGTGTGGTGGATATATGTATCGTGGCTTACCCACGATACATATATCCACCATATACATATACATATATATCATCTGCTGGTTGACCTCAGTTTCATTTTGTCAACTTTGCAATTGTTGCCCTAGGTGTTGACGCCTTAGGAATTCGCGACTTTTCTTCATCTACTATGCAAGCCATGCATAAACAAACAAGTATATTGAGCCAATCAAAGCCGCTACTGTCTTGTTTATATTTGGCAGCATTGTTGAAACAACTTCACAGATGTATTAGCCTCCTATTGCAAGCAGCACGCGTATCGATGTTAGATTTTACCGAATAAGAGCACTTTCTATTTTCGGATAATGAGCAAATATAGCATTGAACACCATAAGAAATTGGAGTAGGAACGCAACAGCGTTTATCATTGATTTTCAGAAACTGTGACATTCCAACACTAATACTTACTTCCTGCTTCCTCACGAGGTTTAGGGCCACTTTCAGTGATTCCTTTACCTAACGACAAATATCTAATAAATAAGGCCTCATTCTTGCCAGAAACATTCAAACGTAAAAGTTGAATTCGCTAGAAAGGCCAAGAAACCCTATTACCCCATGTTACTGGCGAAATCCTGCTTCTGGATCAGCGGATCTCACCAGAATACTCAAGCTACCTATAGTGCAGGATGGCCTTATACACACTCATTTGCTTATAGTCTTGTAACGGCAACACCTCCGCTTTATTCGAAGCAGGCATTGCAGTCAATCTGGTAGTTGCAGTGATCGCTCATGGATAAACAGTGTATAGCAGTGACTTCAGATTATGTTGAACGTCTCCAGGGATCAAAGAGAGGCGTTACTATATAGTAGCGTTATACTAGACCAGAGAAAGGAAAATGAAAATAAGCCAGTAAACACAAACAGTGCGAATGTAACGAAACAGGGAATGAATGCGTTCTTTTATAGTGCACCAGACAGTGAGAAGATGAGCGTGCTGATTGCGGCTGAGCCTTTGTTAAGCTGTTCCTGATTCATTCTCAAAGGATTTCCGAGGGGTTTATTCTGCGACTACCGGGATTATAGACCCAGAGAACTACTTCGGGAGATTACTGGCGTTTACTCAGAGTGGGGATTGCGTACATGCCTTCCTCGTTAAAGAGAAATTGTGTTCACCGGCACCCTAAGACGAACAAGCATGTGTGATAGAAGGCCCAGTACCCTGAACGGTGCCCATGCCAATGAGGCACTATATAGATATATATATATATATATATATATATATATATATATATATATATATATATATATATATATATATATATACATATATATAATGAAAAGTGAAAAGACCTGGAGCAAAAAGGGATTTCAGACAACTTAGGCACCATAGATCATAAGCACAAACGTCGCCAAAGCTTCGAATACTGTCTTTGCGACAGCTGTCCCCTGTACTTTAGATTAGTAGGAAGAAGCACGAGGAACACGTTCCTCCGTTCACTTACCACGCACACTGCTAACAGTTTAGGCTTGCGTGTCTTCGTCAAAATGATTCGGAATAAGCGACAGCGAAGGATACGAAGGGGCGTATCCAGCTGGTCTTATCCTGTGATCCTGGCAAACCATGGCGTGCGCGTGTCAGTGGCTGCTCTGACGGCTCCTGTTTATGTGGATTAAGCATTAGTTGACAGAAAGTGAGGTGGCAGGTAGAACGTGTCATCGCTTGGGGAAAGCTTCAAAGTATTAGCGGGGCTCAGGCTCTCGGCGAGCGCTGTATGGTGTGTATTCATATATTCGCTAGATTTGGTTCCCACGCTTCAGGAGGATAAGATTCGGTATCACATTCAGAGCTGTGGGACTTCGAAAACTCCTTTATTGTGTTCGGTGCTATACAATACAAGTTTAAGAATAGGCAAAGCAACGAGAAATATAGGTGTATGTTTCTGCTGTCTGCGTGTCAATGTTTCTCTCAAGACTGCATCGTATCACAACGTTCCCCCTTTTGTTTTAATTTTTATTCAGAAATAAATAAACAAACAAGTATTTCATTACGTTGATTTTCACCTAGTCACACTGTGTGGATGGTAGAAACAACGAGAAACACAGAAATCGAACATGAGGATAACGCAGTGAGGTTATCTAAATTTCATTCAGTTTTTTACACTTCACAGTGAGAGAGGATTGAATGGTTGATGATTCTGCACTGGAGGTTGAGAAGGTACACCAGAGATAAGGGGAACAAAAAAAAAGACAAAGGGAAATATAGGAAGCAGAGTTAATAGTGTAAAAAAAGCATCTTGTTCTTTGACTGGCCTTAGGCGTAGGTAAAGTCTGCAGCCAGTATGATCATGACCTACAGCCATTTGGTGTGCTGTTTGGTCCAGATCTAGCGGACGCCATAAATTGTCGCGGGGCAGCTAGGCTTACTAGATGTTGAGTTGACGAGTTTTCAGTTAGCATATATGCATAAAAGAAACATATGTTTGTAACATGTGGAAGCAAATAAAAAGAAAATGAAAAGAAGCTAGAGGTCCCTAAAAGGGTTGTTCAATATTGTCTTCTTCAAAATGGTGGTTGTTTGACAAATTCATGACTTCAGACAACGAACCATATGAAAGAAAGTTTAGTTGGTGTAATCACGTGTTTCCTAACAGGTGGTTTGAACCAACAATGTTTCCTCGTCTTCAGTATGAGTAGTATGCAGTGCACGAAGAACAAAAGTGAAAAGAAAAACGCGACTATATCACTGACAGTGTCACTTAGACCAATCTTAAAAATTGGCGCAGAAGGGAAGCGATTAATTGTAAAGACGCATTAACCTAAACGAATTTTCTCGGTTTCCGCAAAACAGCAAGACAAGCAATTGCGTATGCTCTGCGGTAACGTTTATAAACCACAAATAATTAATCAACGTCCTTCGTTATATGTTGTGTCGGGCTGGTGGCACCCGTGAGACCTCTTTGCAAATGCCTGTCGAAGTTGCCTAGTCTGACAAATCAACACATAAGCTGGCATTTGCAACTCGTTGTTTTGGAGCGTGAAGTAATCGCATTAAGGGTTAAATATGAGTTTGGCTAGTTATCCACAATTATTTTTCTTTGCTTAGTTGGACGTGGTGCAAGCACTAAGTTACTGAAGCCACTCATCTACGAAAAAAAGAAGGGGGGATTAGTGTCTTTTTACCAATAGTATTGTCATGTTGATACTTTTTGTGAAGGAGGAGGAAGAAAGTTAAAGCAAAAGGACAGGGAGGTTAGCCAGTTCTTAGACCGGCTGGCTACACTGTGCTGGGGAAAGGGATGAGGGGAATAAAAGATGTTAAAAAGAAATGTTGCGAAGAGAGAGAGAGAGAATTTACAAAAAAATTGCGACAGAGGAAAGACAACATCTAAGAGTATAAGAAATTGCTTTTCCCGCTTTGAGCCTATTATGAGTTAGGTGGGGCATCTATATTTTGTTCAGAGAACGAGTCAACGAAAGAAACCGCGGATTATGTGAAAAATAACTGAGTGCAGAATAACCTGGTACTAGTAACCAGTTTGTTATCCTGGATAAGGATACCACAGAACTTAACATCACCGAAGAAGCTTGTGAAAGTGCTATGGCGCTTCCTACGTTGAACCGGTCTATTAGAACGGCTCTTAAGGTAACGACCTGCTTTAGTGAGCATGTTGTAAACGAGTCAACAAAGAAGTGAGAGATGAAAGCCTTAATATAAAAAAATGAAAGAGAGTAAAGTTGAAGGCCAAATAATGACACCACTACATGGTCAGCTAAGGGCACCAGCAGAGAAAGTGAAAAGAAAAATCCTCTAATCAGTTAGCAGAGCTACTGAATCGTGAAGAAGCCGCACACTATACCGATGCTCCCCTTAAAAGTCGTCTGACTGGAGGAGTGGCATTTGTGGCTATGAAACCAGATGTTTGTGTCACGCTTATCGATCGAGTGAAACCTCCCGCTTCGATACCAAGACAGCCAATCATCTAGATCATTGTTGTGCCTTTCACTGAAGAAAGGGGAGACCATACTTGTGCAGCGCGCTTGACTCTGTGACCGTTGAAGAGTGGGCTGCGTGTAGCTCGATGTTTTCTTGCTGGTTGTCTCCTTGCTGCGTGTAGCCTTGCTGGGTGGTTTCGTCAGGCATTCCTATGAATGTGTAGCATTCTGCTTCGAAGTTCAAGATTAAAAATCTAGAACGAGATTTGTCATCTGGACCAAATTAGACCACGCATGAAGCTTCGTTTCATTTTACAATAGGAACACGTCTACGCCCATTGCACGGGCAAAGTTCGGAAGTGTTGAAGCAGTGCATTGGTCACCGTGAAGGCTGTCCTCATAGAAGTGCACGACGGTGGTGGAGCAATGGCGCTTATTTGGCAGAGCTTTCGCCGAAACTGGCAGTCATATTTTAAGCACTCGCTGGGCGTGAGGTGGCTGCCATGAAAGACGCCATGCATAGACTTGAAAGATCTATCTGACATCAGTGTGATGAGTAGAAGCAGTTTCATGAGTGGCCGCTCAACAAAACTGCCTCTAAGGGTTACTCTGTAAAAGAATATTGCCATAGCACGATGTCAAGCTGGGCCATATTCTCGTCCCCTTTCTTCGATACAAAGAAGATCAGGCAACCACTGGCTCCTAATCACTGGCTGGAGCTAAGATAAACACTGGCTGTTGTACACAACCCGCTGACCACCCTTCTGCTTTCTTAAGTTAAAGAGACACTAAAGTCAAATATTAAGTCTATGTTGATTGCTGAAATAGTAGTCCAGACACCTCGTAGTGGTACTTTTGTGATAAGGAAGTGTTAATTTAAAACAACATCACATTTTAGTTGTGCGCATTGCGTAAGCGCGATTGAAATCGCCCGCCTGAAAGCGATTCATTGACGTCACTGTTGCCGTGCCCAGTATTGTCCACCTTTACTGAACGGCTACAGACATTAGCAGCAGTGGAGCGAAGTTAGCAGAAGCAGCAGCAGCTGTCATTAAACAATATTCTGCCATGGCCTCCAAGATGAGAGGCGCGTGGCGTGTTTTTCTTAGCTATATTGAGCCACGCTAAATGGCACCACCTATCTAGTCTAGCCAGGCGAAACCTCAACCTTTATACACTAGCGTCATGCCCCATTGTAAGACAAGGCGATAATTTTTTTTCTACAAGCCAAAGTGAAACGAACAAGCAGCATTTTATTATGTCTCTTGATGCACCGAGACCTCTTTTTATTACAGCTAGATTGATTACAAGTGATTTGTTCATGTCGTACGATCTGATGTCATCGGGATCATTTTTAAACTATCTCAATCATGGGGCCATCATGGGTTACACTTATAGCATAATTTCTCGGTAAGTAGTTCGCCGCTGTTTATAGTATTGCGTTATAGATGTTGTCATACATTGAGCTTTCACTCTGACATACATTGTTGTTTGCCTTTAGTGTCCCTTTAAGCTACCGTTTTATGATTCATGATCCTTCCTGCATCATCTGCGGCGTCTTTTTGCGTACTTCTTTCATTTGACCCGTATCGACGCATTGCCTCTTCCCATGAACTCCTTTATGTCCCGCTGGGGTTTCCTTTCCTCAAAGCGCTTTCTACTGTGTGTGGCAGGAATGGGACGAATAGGCGGAAGAATAAGGGTTCTCCATTGGCGTCTTTCACCAAGTGAAAGACTGTCACCCGATTGATGCGCCCTCGGCCGGTCGTGTATTGGCGGACAGCGCTCCACCCTTCTGTTCCGACGCTGACAGCGAGTGCCTGACAGGGCGTGGCTGCGATTCAGTAATGTTTTTTTTTTCTGTTCCTGGGTCATGTTATTCTGAGGGCTTTTGCAAGGCTAACACATTCAGTGAATGTATCCGTTAGGCAAAGAGATTAATGGAATGTTAGAGAGACTGACAGCTGAACACACTCCGGTCGGTCTTTCCTCCGGTACAGAATGTTCTATACGTTAAGAGGATTTTATTTATTGAATGTACCAGCGTGATGTATTTGCAACTGTATAACGCGCAAACACATCGTTCGAGGCGTGGGATACATAGCCGTACAGGAGGATGGTCTTTAAGCTAGAAAGAATCAATCGTAGTTTCTCCATATTCTCTTTCTGAAAAGTGCGTCGTAATGACCATTGAGAACCGAGCGGTGTTAAAGTTCAATGATATACCAAACTCGCTACTTAAGGTTGATGACATTAAGAAAACCTATAGTATTTATGCTGTCATGTTGTGACTATACCAGTGCACCACCTCATAACTTACGGGTATTTAACCACTCAGCAAACACCCCTTTTCGTCTCCCATCAATAATCAACACGTCACATGCACAAGTATAGAGAGCTTTAGTGAACCACTTTTTTAACGGAAATTCTACCCACACGCCACGGAACGCTTAAGACATTATCCACAGCGTAGGCAAGTACGATTGCACTGTACATAAAAACAGGAGAAAAAATGTCAACAGCTTAGCTTAATGTCACGTGACTTAAAAGTGACATGTCCAGCGTGTATGCAAAGGCAAATGCAACAAGTCGCTCCTAAATATTACATGACGCAATGAAAGAAGTTCAAGCAATTTATATGCTTTGCTGATCATTAGGGTATCCGGAGAATAGAACAGAAAGACGCTCTTAGTTACAGCCTCACTTATTGAACTTTAGGTACAAATGGTGAACAAAAAGATGATGTCCATCTGGTCTATTTTGTACTAAAGCACTATAAAAAATTCAGCAAAAACCCAGCAGAAGAATTCGGAAACAGTCTAAGAGTGGGCCCCTAAATTTCTTCGTCTTTAAAACAAAATTTGTATGATTTCTCATGCCCATGTGCGGGCCCTAGCTTGTACCGCCTCACGTAATATGGGAGTGTGACTGACGTCCAAAAACTGTTAGTTCCTCTTTGGAAATGACCTCAGTTGCGAAGCTCTGGGAGGCCACCCTCGACTTTTCGCACCTTGTGAGTATTAGGCTTGTTGCGTCCCGTTTGTCGTTAAGCAAGGACGACGGAAGCTTCAAGTGACAACAAACGACAAGAACAATTTACTTAGAATGGCGACTCACGTGTAAAGACAGGCGAGGAACATCGAGCAATTAGTCAGCGCATTCAGGCAGCGTGGGTGGCGGCTTGCGAGAACCAGGCTCTCTCCCTGACAGTGCGCAGCTTGTCTCTTCCAAAGAGTAGAGTTGGGCCACGTGGCCCCGCCAGTCCACAGCCGGTGGCGCTATCTCTTTCTAGCCGGCGTGCAAGCGAGGAAGAGAAAGGCAAAGGAAAGACAGGTTAGTAAGGTCGTGGCCAGTTCGCTACGCGGTACGGAAGAAAAAAAAGAGAGTAAAAAAAAACAAGTCATGCGTACCCACGTGCATCAGCGTTAACCACGCACACGCAAGTAATCGCAACCTAGAAATACTTGAGATGTGTTTTTTCGTTGTTGAAGAAATGTGGAATAGAATTCAGGATGTCAAAAAAGCTTGCACAGACTGGCTACAAGGAATCTGCAACTTGCCCTACAGACTGTGTGCAATGTTCCCTAAATATTCAGGGGCAACAGCACTTGGTGGCCAGTAGAGCCTCAGAGTAGCGAACAACCCAGAACTCCTACCTTTTTTTTTCCTTGTTGTCAATTGATATTGTTTTTTTTTTCACTTTTAGCACATGTTTTGCTTGGAATGACTCGTTTTCCATAAAAACGTCACTTTTACCTCACACTCACCGTTCTAGGTTAGCAGGTAAGGAGTGACATAGCTAAGCTATAGAAAGCTTTGGTTGAATTCATGATCATGGCGGTGGCATTTAGATGGAGAAGAAATACGAGAAAACCCGTATAAATAGATTTAGGCACAAATAAAAACACCACGTGAAGTTGAAACTTTCCTGCACTTCAAAATTATTTTCGGTGCCTGCCGATGTTGACCGTGAAGGTCATTCCGAAGTCTGGATGAAGTTTTCAATCACTGACAGAGAAATTTATGGGACACGGGTTTTTTTTACTTGATCGCAACATAGTAAAGGTGTGAAGGACGTGTACTGGTTTTAAACATATTTGCAGAGACAACTCAGTACAATGCCTTTCTCCTGTAAAACTGCAAAAATGATTTTTGTTGCAACATAGTCGCTTGAATGCATTCTAATAACAACCTGTAGCTATGGACAGTTAGGCTATTATCGTAGTTTTTGCACACTGTGGAACATACGCTGCTACCGTTCAACGACACCAACTCTTGCGGGACGTTTGAGTCACTGAGTGCGGTTATTTTCTTTTAGAGAATGGAGAAATACGTGTCAGAATTGAAATGCCGGGTGATGTGTGATGTACAAGTTAGAAGAAAAAGCCAATGTTCTAGCTTAGTTTTCCGTTAAAAAACGAAAACGTGCGCCCCTGCAGCCGGCAGCTGTTCACAGCAGGCTAACTTGTACGTGCAAACCTCTAGAGACATTCAGCTTACCACTTCATCGATTCAACTTTGAATCACCACAAAAAAGTGCGTGTTGTGCGACACCTATAGAGAAGGCATGTCAATCGCTGATTCATTTTTTGAGCAAATATATGTTGCATATCACTGCGCAGAAGAAAACTAAGTTTTTTCGTCCTCATGATGTTTTCTTTCTTGGACAGCTGCTCGCGAAAGTTCCGGCCCTCTCACGTGCAGGGCGTCAAACTTCTTTTCTTGTTTCTAAGAGTTATGGCTTCTAAAACGCACACATCGGCTAGCTTGATGAATGAGGAAGAAGACGGGGAAGATCGGGCGATGTAAAGCACCTTGCACCGGAAGCCCAGGAGGCTAGGCCGGAGCGATGACTGATGCCGCCTCATTATTTTCAGCTTAGCTGCAAAAGCGAGCTCCCTACGATGAGGATATGAAAGGGTATTCGTATGGGAGAACCGCACAAGGGAATTGAGAGAAAACAAAAGTTGATGGGAGCAGAAAAGAAAAGACCCCAAAAATGTGAATAAGAAGAGCTCTCGACCGCACGGACGACCGGAGTAGGCTGTTCTGTGCCGGATGGAGAAAAGCAGTCGGGGTCCGGGTCATATATAGGAGGTGAAACGGAACCCCACAGCAGGCGACCCAGCCATGGCTTGTGAGTCACCAGATTTACGTTCCTCCGTGTATCGCTGTGCAACTATCAACCACACTAGGCACTTTTACTGTGTGGTGAGCGGCCTACACTAGACTCGTAAGTGGCGATGGTGCCTGGCACTGTGTTCACCACACGCTCGATGAACAAACGATGCTTCTCTGAGGTGCCTATTCGGTGTTCACAACAACAGTCACCGGGTGGATTGTGGTTGCTTTAGTCAGGAAGCAGAATGAACCTTTTCGTTCCCGGCTCACATGTCGTGTGCAGCACGTGAGAATAGTACATGAAAAGTGCTGCTTGGCGAATACAAAGAGAAGAAAAATAGTTCTCTTATGTGAGCTCGGTTTGGGAATTCGGTTTGGGAATTCGGCTTTTTTTTTTACTAGTCAGCTGATGCATGAGTACTTTGAATGTCGTGTTTTTTGCAAGGCTTGAGAACATTGAAGGTAAAGTTGAGACGTTTTGTCGGTGGGAGCTGACATCTTTCCGGCACTTTTTGTGATTGAAAAGCGAGACGATTTTGCTGCGTGCAATCGTTTCCAGGCTAATCAATTCACTCCTCCACCCCCTCTTGGAATTGAGGTGTTTTCTCTTGAAGAGGAAGATACAGTACCGAGCATCAATAAGGTATGACAACGGAAAAGTGTTGCTGTATGGATATTGCTTTTATTTATAAGTTGGATCTCCCGTTTTTGTGAACGTTTAACAGTTCACGTTGAAATAGGTAAAAAAAATCTATTTGCCTGTCTATTTCTTTGCCGAGAAAAACTTGGGGGCACGCAGCTTCAAACTTTCTTCTTTTATAAGGTGACTCAGCAAGCCAGTTCTGAGTTCGCACTCACGGTGTCCTGTCCTTTTATTCGTGTTTCTTTAGGCAGAAAAATTAATTCTGTAAAAGTCACATGACTTGAGCCAGCTTCTGTGCCACTGAACCAATGCATCTATTTGTAGTAATACCTTTGCTATGTAATGCTGCTAAAATAAAAATAAAAACTGACAGGAACTTGGAACAAGAAAAAGAAACCGAGGACAAGTTGTCCTTTAAATCTTTAATTAGGCGCAGCCACTTGGGGCAGACACACTTGATCAATTAAGACTGCTATTTATTTTTCGTTCGAATCAAAGTTTACTTTGCTTCATGGAATTGGGAGCTTCTTGGCTTTTTTGTATCAATGGCAGTGAGCATGTTCGAGAGGAAGAGAATCGGCCTTACGTCTTGGCATTGGTCGGTACTTCGTCAGAAGAAGCCACTACTCATTGGAAACCGCAAAGAAAAGTTCATCGTTTTGTCTTTTAGAATCAGCACAACGCTATTTTGAGCATAGAAGAGGAAGGGCAGCTCTGGCAAGAATGGGGCATAGTTGCCCCTGCCCAGCAACGTTCTTACACGTCGTTGACTTTTGTTCGTTTTGAACAGCCGTGTGAGCTGAAGAGTAGAATTGAGTTCAAAGAATCAGTGTAGGCTTGAAGGAATGCCCATGAAAGGAAGCGTGGAGAACAAGTTATACAGACGTGCTTTGCAGAAAGAAGCAGCCGTTATGACATATGCACACAAAGGAGTCTCATGATTTAGAGTCTAACACTTTTGTTTGCTGCGCGAAGGATCTTCGTACTCAGAAGCGTTTTGAAAAACTACACACCTTCGACAAAGCATTTTGTAGAGTCGGGCAGTTTATCTGCATAATAATGAAAAAAGACCCACCAAACAACAGACGCCTGCTTGACAAGCCGATGTGCACTATTCTAATATTATATCGATATATGTAACTGTACCCACACGTTTGTATTTCTGAGCGCAGCTTTGGAAGAGTAGTGGTGTCGGGTATGTCATTGTTAATACACGCAGATGAAAGATACCTTTGATTTCATGCTGTATTTACACAATTATAATTATATCAACCTTTTCTGTGTAGGTTCACTCACATTTTACATATATATATTCCACTGCTACGATTAAAAAAAAAACTGAAAAAAAAAATCTATGTCTGAAGGCATTTAGGAGCGTTGCGATAATTAACCTCGACAGTTCGTACAAAAGTATTCAGCGAACAAGTTAGAGACGAGCTTTAGTAAAGAATGAGATGAAACTATCACTTGGAGATATGATACTAGTAATCAAGACAACATGGCTTACGAATATTGAAAGAAACAGACACCGCATATTGCGTAAATCTTTACCCACAGCATACCTCCTTTACACATTAGTATACAGGTTTTATCAAAATTAAACACTGAGGTAGCCGTACTCAAGTACACACAGAGCAAGCAGCCAATACCTGGTATTTTAGCTAGCTTTTGTTATATGGTAGTCAGTCTGTGCACTTACAAAAAAGTGGCATGGTTCCGAGTTTATAAAAAAAAACTAAAGAGTACACGCGTTCGTCGTTTCTACTGTTCTATATACTTGTTTTACACAAAGCCGTTAGAAGCCAAAGTAGCACCGAAAGTGGTCAGCCTGCCGAAAGCGGCTGATGTCGTGTGACCGAGTGACCTGGTGGAGAGAGAAACTTCAGCTTTATTAGAGTCAAGTGCAAGTGCTGATGTTGCCACGTGCCACCAGACATCGCCCACAAGGCGACCAGTCAGTCTAGTCTAGACCTGGTCGCGGGTTAACTGAACATCCTTGTGCACCGGTTCAACCTAAGCCTAACTGCAATATCGAGTGCATTGGTGTGCTACGGTGCGTAAGTAACAGTGTGACAGCTGCGATATGAAGACGGCGAAGTTACAGAAACAACACAAAAAAACATCGCACGAAATTTAATGTGATAGTTTGAAAGAGAACAAGGAACAATGCTAGGGTGGTCTGAAGAGAATAGACAGCAAGTGCATAAGAAAAAAAACATGGCGGATCTTCCTATATAGAAATGGTTATGACACGAAACTGAAAAGTGTCTTTACAAATGTAGTTGCGCGTTTATTGTGCATTGTTCTAGCAACAGCACCCGATTGCAAAGTCACGTTAGAAACGGCGAGTAGCTCGAAACTTGCAGCACACACCTCGAGCAAAAAGCACGCACGAAATCAGCATTCACTGGGTGAGCGTGGACTAACAGCCAGAATTCTTCCTGCTTCGTGGGCAGCACATTTCTTTTGTAAACGCGGCAGTGACAGCTTGCAAAGTGATTTCGTACTCTCTCAAATTACGAGTCTGACAAGCAAGCCCGCAAGAGAGAACATGCTCCGTGGGACCACGGGGGTGGCGCTTCGTTGAGGCGGCGATCTTGAGAGCTCGTCGAACGCGAGACCGCCGCGCCACCTCTCCACTAATAACAAAAACGTGCTAAGCTTTTGAATCTCTCAGGACTGCCGAACTCTGCGTCCTAAATGGCTTGCCGTTAGCGTACCAGACAGACAACGTACGTTTTGGTGGCGTGATGGTTAGCACCGCGCGCTGAGAAGCGAGAAGTTGCTGGTTTGGTTCCACACGGCAGATGTTTGCCTTGTAAGTTTTTCTTTGCAATCTCTTACTATATGTTTTTCAACTTCACTTCCGTGACATAAGTACGTCAGTGGTGCTGCGGTGTACCCAGGGATAAAACCCTTCCGTGTTAAAATTTCAGTGGTCCGAATATGGTGTAGATGGTCTCTTATATCGAACGATAAAGCTTAGGTCACCCCGATATAATAGTTTGGTTTGGTGTGAAAACAAATTATTTGAGAAGCGGTCCATCTAACAGAAGCAGGCTTCGTTCCATAGACGGCGATGCAGAGGTGAATCTTGGGGATGAAAAACAGTGTAAACAAGTGGTGTAAAATATGGCTGATCCCTGCATGATCAAAATCGCTATAACACGAAAACTAAACGTGCCTTATAGAGACATGTCTTTATAGAGCCACTCTCTGTAGAGATGTCCAACACCCTTTATCATGTTTTAGCCTTTATGGTAGCTAAAGTTATTATCATATATATAAAAAAAGCACAATGTGGCTCCCGCGCAAATATAGAATAAAAATACACAAAATAAACAGTTATAGTTGATATGTGCTCCTTCAAAGCGTCGTCAATTGAGCAGAGAAACTGCAAGGTGTGCGCTCCTCATTGATAGGGCAGGTAACCTTCACCTGTGCTCATGCATAGGCGGCAACACTGTTCTACAGGAACGCCTATGTTGAACTCGACTACTGACCCGCAGGTCATGGGATTGAATCTCGGCTGCGGCGGCTGCATTTTCGATGGAGGTGAGAATGCTGTAGGCCCGTGTGCTCAGATTTGGATACATGTTAAAGAACCCCAGGTGATCGAAATTTCCAGAGCCCTCCACTACGGCGTCTCTCATAATCATATGGTGGTTTTGGGACGTTAAACCCCACGTATAAATCTAAATATGCGTTTCGCTTGCTATGCAAACGGCCAAATCCACATAAGAACACGTGCATTTAACTTGCTGTGCTCATGCCACCTTTTAAATACGGGCACTTTAAAACACAGTCTACTTTACATCTAATACCTAGACAGCCTGTACAGGGTCGCTTATTGATCCTGGCAATCGTTCACAGCTCGCATGCAAGTAGATATGAGGTACTTCGTATATGTTGTGCTCACGCCAATAGATGCAATCACCTGTAGTGACGCGTCCTATACTGTATTACGCAAAAGTTAAGTAATACGAAAGTTTCTCTATTATTTGTTCGTGCACCTAAAATATAGGGTAGCGCACTGAAACAAACATAGCTCTCTGCAAAGGAAATGGGTATGCAATATTGATGGAATGAAACCCAAAAATAGACAGGCAGTTCTGCAAAAAAGTCAGCCAACTTCGTGTGAGTGACCAGCAATCACGCACATGCCAGGCCAAGAATCAATAAGAAGTGGCGTGTCCATATATACTCTCGCTGTTTGCATTAGGAGCAATATGGGCGTTCGAAGCACTGTTGTCCCGGCATTTGCTAATACTGGGTGACATGGATATTGGTGCCTCTGTTCTTGGCATCGTGATAAGATGTCGATTGAGGAAGCTGTCTGTCTATAGCCAACTGACGCGCATTTCCCCTGGGCTGCTTGCTTGTGCGATGCTTGCAGACAAGCCTATGCCTAGAGTTAAAATCTGATGTTCTGACTCGTTATAGCGCGGATGCAAGTAGCGCTTTCCAGGCTACATTTAGATTTTCAATGTTGAAAATTGTTTAAAATCATCTGTATCACCTGTATCGTATTTCGTCCGAAACCGGGTCAAGTATTTTAACCTGACGTGAATAAATCACCCAAGCAGGCTTGAGTTCCCACAGGGTCATACACCGAATTTTCGCCTGCAGCGGGGGTCAATTGATTAGGATATCGGTCAATTGATTAGGATATCGGACGGCTCACCTGAAAGTCACGGGGTCAGGACTCGGCGACGGCGGTCATATTTTCGATGGAGACAACACGGTAGAATTATGTGTACTTCGACTTTGGTGCCGAATAAAAAAGAGCGAGTGGTAGAAACTTCCGGAGCCTACCATTACGACGTTTCTGATCGTAATATTGTCGTCTTGATACGTAGAAAAAAGTTTTTTTTTCATTCTTAAGCAGAAATGTTTATCTATTTCTCCTATAAGTGGTGCGTTTCGAAGATCTGCCTAAGTATAACTTGCAGAAATGTCACATTTAATGGAAAGAAATCAGATTTTTTGTAGACTTGGGAAAAAAAAACATTGATCCAAAGACAGGCTTTGGATGATAACTTAGAAGAACAGGGAACGAGCTGTGTAATGCTGAAAAGATATCGAAAGTTCTCTTATGAAATTAGGTTGTGTAGGGTGCCTGAGAGTCACATCACTAACGAAAAAAAATAATTTTGAAAAACAAGATTAAGTAGGTGTGTGTGTGTCACCTTCTCAAGTCCCCGGTTAAAATTGTGTAAAAAATTCTGCCCAGAGGAATTGTCATCCTGCTATGAAAAGCTAAGCCTAGACTTCTCTGGCAAGGAAAGGGTAGTTTCTCAAAGTGTTATTATTCTCGAAAAAAGAAAACATGCTTAAAGATGGAACCGTGAGAATGAGTGGCTGACAAATACATCTCACAGTTCTTTGAGCCAGTAAGACTACTGAGCAAACTAAACCGGCAGGTTTTCTTGACATTCCAGCGCTTGTGTTGGTACTGCCCGGCACCTAAGATCAATCATCGAAATAATGACATTAGAGAGTTTTAGTACTGCGTACGCTGCGTACGTGGCGGCGTTGCGTACGTAAGGACGCCACGTTCTGCTTAGTGGGCATGCGCAGACTACAACGCGCACGTATCGCATTACGTACGCAGCCGCTACGTACGCACGCATGAGATGCGTGCGTGCGTACGTATGAGGTGATCGCGCCGCTCTCGAACAAGTTCGCAACAGCACGAGACTTCGTTTTGCAAAATGTTGGCATCGAAGGCAAGCACCAACCGGCTCTGTCGCTTAAAATATGGCTACAATCTGGCTATAACACTTGGATTGGCTCACATTGGCTGTCAACAACACGTGCTTCTATTTTGATATACCAGATGGCGCAACACGTTTCACGCTCGTTACGTACGCGGGTACTACGGCGTACTAAAAGCTGATTAGTTGCAAATGACGCCACGTAACGTAAGGCGCTTGCGTGATGCGTACGTAGCACCGTTCCGCAGTACTAAAACTCTCTATTTTGTGCTGATAGACGCTATTAATAACAACGTTACGGGTGGTATATGTATATAGCCCGTGCAAACGTGCTAAATTATGGAATGGTATCGCTGTGTTAAGTGCTGAATGTGTGCTCTCAGCGTTTCAACAACCAAATGCATTGTGACTGGCTGCTCGTTTCAGAGCCTACGTGCTCAGTTCGCAGTACTGTAACGAATTCCCATGATATCTCAGCATCTGCCTTCTTACCTGTGATGCAATCAGCATCTGCGTGTGTTGTCTCCATCAACATCATGCATGCCTTTTCTTCCAGAAATCGTTAAGAAGGCATGATGGTCACCACTTTTGCTAAAGCAGTTGTCAGTGTGTCGTCTAAACGAAGATCACTTCGACAGTATACACGTTTACACCGATGGGTCCACCAATTCCAACAACTCTACCGAATGAGTGGTTGTTCTATCTGGCGACACATCAATGCAACTTAAGTTTTTACATATCACTATGTTAACAACAACATACCTTGCAGTGTTACAAAGAGTGATCATCTATATACTTCGGCAGTCACCTCATCAATAGGCCATTTTTCACACTCGAGGTCACCCTTACTGACATAAATGTTTGCATTATCGCGCGGCTACACGAGAAATAGTGAATGAAATAAAAAAAGACTACCATTAAGCACTCTTGAACAGACAAGACATAAGATTTCAGTGGCTGCCAAGCCATTGTCAAGTTGCTGGTAATGACCACGCCGATGAAGCTGCACGACCGGCTCATGAAAAAGGTCTGCATATGCCTATACCGCTCTCTAGAATGGACGTGGCGCGGTAACTGCGAGCGTTTGCTCATCGCATCGCACTTAAAGAGTGCAATACGCATGGTTTCTCCAAGTCGTACATATATTCTATTGACTTTAACCTACGACTTCGCTTACCATCCACACTCTCTCTTCGAGGTGAAAGTTTCTTGTGTCGCATGTAGTTTGGAGCGACATTCACGAATGCATACGCTGATCTCATACGAATGACTAACAGTGAGCATGCAACTGTTGCGGCTGTAAGAAGACCTGAACATAATTTATGCCACTGCCCAACTTATCAGACTGGATGACGTGTTCTCGGAGCCAAACTCGATCATATTTATACGAGACCGCTGTCTGAACGTAAAAACTTGTGACTATGGCTGATGGTTTCAGGATGTAGAAGGTCACGCAAGCCCTACTGAGCTACCTGAAGGCAAGCGGACTTCACGAGCTTCTATGAACTATGCCAGTGTGAATTCGGGTGGTATGTGTTCTCACTAACTATTCATTTCTTTTTCGTTTTTTCGTTTTCCTTCTTTATATATTTCGTTTTTTTTTTCAATATTGCCCCTTTCCCTCAATCTACCTGTAGTGTAATCAACCAAGCGTACCTTGGTTCACCTCCCAGCCTTTCTGCTTCGTTTCTATCTCTCCCGCTCTCCTGCACGTGCTCGTGTCGTCTATTGTGTAGAGCATGTGTGTAAAACTTATATTGACTTTACTCTAGTTGTAATGTTTCTCACAGCCGTGGTGCGAAAGGAGACATTCACACCTCACAACTATCCTTCCCGACGTTCTGCCGGAAGGACGTGAACCATCAATCGAGCGAGTTTAGGAACCCTGGTAATACAAAAACTACACGGGACGAAGTTAGTTTACAGGTGCGGCGCGTTTAAGTATACCCTGACAGCCATCTCAAGAAGGCAGGAAGGCCTAACAAGATTCATGTGTGTGAAGGCAGCTGGTCTTCTTTAGCTCTGATGTTGGCTAATGATGGAGTGTATAAGGCTAGCAGGTCCAACAAGCATTTATCACGGATTGTTGTCAGCAACAGCTAGCATGCGTGTCTTCAAGTGGCCGTAAAAGAGCGACAAAGAATTCAAGAGAGTGGCACCTAGAAGCAGCGTCACCAGAAACAACGACAACGTTGGCGAGAAAATTCCCTGGAGCAGCTTTCTACCTGTCGCATTAGGAGCATCCCGAAGTACTTATCTTGCCTCTTATTTCTCCTCACACCTTCGCGTCAGCGTGACTGGCACATTTAGTGTAGAGGCCCTTGAGACAAGTGGTCGCGATGAAAGAGAGGAAAATATTTCTATAACACTCGCAGCTCTCCAGGAAGGCTTCGCACCGTGCAACCTCATGCCATCCATTTGCTGCCATTGTTTTGTCAGATTAGGCGTCAGTTGACAGACGCTTCACCAATTTCGAGATAGCCTCCATGGAAAAGTAGTGACGCAGGAGAGCGGCCTGTTGTGGTGCGTTGCCCTGGTTCGTTTGTACTAGCTGCGTTGTTTTGTATATCCGAATTCTCTAAAGGTGTCCTGATACCTTTTCAACTCGGAGTACCGTCGAGCAGCGTTTCTGACTTGTAAGGATGCGTCTTATAATTAGGTAATTTAACTATTTAGGCAAATGCATAATTTTATGGCAAAAACATTTGTTGTTACGAACTTAATTTCACCCGGTCTAGCCTCTCTTTGCATTCATAGAAGCCAACAATCTATAAACACCAGAATTTATCCCAGCAGGCAATATGACGCTTCCTGTTTATCAGAGGACCACCCTTGCGTTATCATTGCCTTCTACCCAAACTTCACTAGAAGGTGAATGCAACACCACAACACTGCTTCGGAAAAAGGTATGTGATGAAAGCTCAACAGGAAAATCGCTGTAGCAATATTGATTATTCGACTGAAAAATAAATAGAAGAATTGGTGTCATCCTGAAAATAATATTCAAGTTGGAGCACGATGTTTGACGGTACATCGTCGCATAGGAATGAAGGTGCTATCAGCTTTTTACGTTCTAGCTGCTACATTTTGTTTCTGGCTGGTTGTATACTTTAGGAACTTTCTGTACCTTCCAGTTGAATTAGTAATGATGGTAACATAAATTGTTTCTTGTTAGAAAAGTTTTGCGTATGTTCATAATTGAGTCAAGCTTCTGTCAACAGCCATTCCTTTTTGGCCTGAGAAGTTGCGTTGGCGTGAATTACTGCATGGTACATTGAACATACGAATATGTGCATTCTATTACCATCTTTTGGCACAAGTTTCTCCTTTGTTTCGGAAATAAACCGTTAATAAAAATTTACTACAGCACTCACAAGCTTCAGTGGTCGCCTTCAGATTTTTGTATTTTGTGCGAGACTTCTTCACACACTGCTGGTTGTGCACTCGGTATTATTTGGCTCAATTATCAGCGCATTGAAATTCTACGCTGCGCAGATTTGCTGAAAATTTACTGCTTTAGTTTTCTCAGCTTTTCTCGTCGTCATAATATATTTTCTCAGAAAACCACCGTGATGAGGATTGTTGCTTAGGAGGGCTCCCTCTTTTGCTTCTCTTCATTCCAGGAACAACCGCAACCCGAGTTATATTTGGTTCAACCGCCAGCTGAGCTCGACGTGTTCACCTCGCCATCAGTGGTTCTTCCGCCAGTTCAAGTTGTTGTAGCAGCCATCGCTCCCGCGTTTCCTCACTTTGCTACCATTTCAGCTTAGTCAACATCACCTTTCCAACGCTATATTTGTCATGCAGAGTGAAAGATGAAGTGCTTATGAGAAAAAGAACTATAAACGGCCCCCTACTGTTCTTAAAGAATTCATGAGTATCGCCAAGGTAACATGCGTAAATCAACCATGTAAGACGAAGGGTTGTATTAGGCAAGCTATAAAAAGGAAAAGTGGCGGGAGAAAATCAAAGAAAGAGGTGACCGGTCCCAAATACTGTTATTAAATCTTTATCTGGCATGTGTAGCTCGTTGAGAATGGCACGAATAGATTTTAGTAGATGCTTCAGCATAGTGTGGTTCTTCTCAGTGTCTTGCCTATCATTTTCCGCCCTCTTTGAAGTTGCAGCCCAGATGTGGTTTCTTTTTTATTGCTCCGGTCGGTAGCAAAGGCCACTCAGTATCTGAGCACGGCGTGAAACGCGGGGCTTGGTCCGCTTCCTACATGCCTGGGACGTGGTGCGTACAACATATGTGTGGCAGCCTGATAATTCGCACGCGTATGTTCATCTGTTGCTGATGGTTATGCATCACTCCTATGTCCACTATGTTTTCGCTGGTGCCTACGGTTCTGGACGACGTCTGTGTCGGCGGATGAACGTAGAACAGCCCTCTCTGTGTGTCGAGTTGTCTCTGACCATCTTCCGCAGGACGCGAATTTCTTCTTGATCTTCGGGCACTCCGTTCGACGTTGCTTCATGTGCACCAGAGCAGTTTGGGCATTTCAATGGAACAGCAGTAATCGCAGTTTCCCCTTGTGAGACCCGCCGCACCGCTGGCAAGTTGTCTCACTTTTGCACATTGCGCTGACGTGTCCCAACTTGCAGCACTTGTGACACTGCAAAGGCCGTGGCACGTAAGGGCCCACGGGATGCCTCACGTATCCAAGCTTCACGCTAGGGGGCAGGGTCTCAGAATCACATACTAGTATGATGCAGCGATACTGCCCGAAGCGGCGTATGGTCACGATTCTGACTGTCGACGTCACAAGATTCTGCAGGTCAGCGTCTGTAATATCAGCGTCGGCGTCATTCATCGCGCCAGTCGTTGTTCCTTTTCCATGAGCGAAAAACGCGCGAACTGAAATACTTCCGAGCTGCGTGACAGCCTTCAGTCTGTCAAGAATGGTTTTGTTTGTCACATCAAGTGACAATATGTTTTTCCTGCTATTTATGCGAATTTCTTTCACTCGAGCAGGTGCAACTCGTTCAAAATAATTAGTCAATGACTGCCTGTTTAGTGAGTCCAGGTTGTCTGATGTAGACATTGGGTACATACGAGATGGTGAAACATCGCTTGCCTTTGTCTAGCGCCGGTTGTGGCTCCGCCGTTGATGACGTCCTGCGAAGCTTCCTGTTCAACCGGCGGGTATGGAATGTGCTGAAGTCGGCTTCGATTCCATCTCTTCCACTGATGAGCTCTCGGTAGAATCTCACAAGAGGCAGAGGCGCCAACGCGGTCACCCACATTCGGTCCATGCTTACTCAAGCGGCTAGGGCCCGCGGTCTCGTTGGATTGATGGTCCCCCATCCCGGGGGGTGACGTCCTCCGTTCCGCTTGTTCAGAGGAAGTCAGGAATTCTGACAGTTTAAGAAAAAAACGAATGTTGTTGAAGGCAGAATTATGCCCAGACGCACTTCCTTCTGACCATAATATCGTCGTCTTGATACATAGAAAATGGATTTTTTTTATTATTAAGCTGAAATTTTTATCTGTTTCTCCTATAAGCGGTGCGTTTCGATATTCTTCCTAAGTAAAAATTGCAGAAATGTCACATTTAACGGAAAGAAATTAGGTTTTTTGTAGACTTGGAAAAAAGAAACATTGATCCAAAGACGGGCTTGGATGATAACTTAGAATCACACGGAATTTGTGATGTAATGCTGAAAAGATATCGAAAGTTCTATTATAAAATTGGGTAGTGTAGGGTGCCTGAGATTCACACGACTAATGAAAAGAAAATAATTTTGAAAAACAAGATTAAGTAGTTGTGTGTGTGTCGCTTACTCAAGCCCCAGGTTAAATCTGTGTGAGAAATCCTGGCCTTTGAGGAAATTGTCATCCTGCTATCAAAAGCTTAGCCTAGACTTCTCTAGTAAAGAAAGGGTAGTTTCTCAAAGTGTTAATATTCTCGAAAAAAGAAAACATGCTTAAAGTCGGAACCATGATATCGAGTGGCTGACAAATACATCTCACAGTTCTTTGAGCCAGTAAGACTACAGAGCAAAGCAAACCAGCACAGGTTTTCTCGACATTCCAGTGCTTTTGTTGGTACTGCCCGGCACCTAAGATCTATCAGTCGAAATAATGACATTTTGTGCTGATAGACGCTATTAATAACAACCTTACGGGTGGTATATGTATTTTTCCTGTGCAAACATGCTAAATGATGGAATGGTATAGCTGTGTTAAGTGCCGAATGTGTGCTCTCAGCGTTTCAACAACCAAATGCATTGTGACTAGCTGCTCATTTCAGAGCCCACGTGCTCAGATCTGCAGTACTGTAACGAATCACCATGATATCTTAGAATCTGCCTTTATACCTGTGATGCAACCAGAATCTGCGTGTGTTGTCTTCATCAACATCATGCATGCCTTTTCTTACAGAAATCCTTAAGAAGGCACGATGGTCACCACTTTCGCTGAAGCAGTTGTCAGTGTGTCGTCTAAACGAAGATCACTTCGACCGTATACACGTTTACACTGACGGGTCCGCCAATTCCAACAGCTCTACCGAAGGAGTGGTTGTTCTATCTGACGACATATCAATGCAACTTAAGTTTTTACATATCACGATATTAACAACAACATACCTTCAGTGTTACAAAGAGTGGTCATGTACATACTTCGGCAGTCACCTCATCAATAGGCCATTTTTCGCACTCGAGGTCACCCTTACTGAGATAAAAGTTTGCATTATCGCGCGGCTACACGAGAAATAGTGAATGAAATAAAAAAAGACTACCATCAAGCACTCTTGAACAGACAAGACATAAGATTTCAGTGGCTGCCAAGCCATTGTCAAATTGCTGGTAATGACCACGCTGATGAAGCTGCACGACCGGCTCATGAAAAAGGTCTGCATATGCCTATACCGCTCTCTAGAATGGACGTGGCGCGGTAACTGCGAACGTTAGCTCGCCGCATCGCACTTAAAGAGTGCAATACGCATGGTTTCTCCAAGTCGTACATATATTCTATTGACTTTAACCAACGACTTGGCTTACCCTCCCCACTCTCTCTTCGAGGTGAAAGTTTCTTGTATTGCATGTAGTTTGGTGCGACATTTACGAATGCATTCGCTCATCTCATACGAATGACCAACAGTGAGCATGCAACTGTTGCGGCTGTAAGAAGACCTGAACATATTTTATGCCACTGCCCAACTTATCAGACTGGATGACGTGTTCTCGGAGCCAAACTCGATCATATTGATGCGAGACCGCTGTCCGAACGTAAAAACTTGTGACTATGGCTGATGGTTTCAAGATGCACAAGGTCACGCAAGCCCTACTGAGCTACCTGAAAGCGACCGGACTTCACGAGCTTCTATGAACTACGCCAGTGTGATTTCGGGTGGTATGTGTTCTCACTAACTATTCATTAATTTTTCGTTTTTCTTCTTTATATATTTAATTTTTTCAATAGTCCCCCTTTCCCCAAATCTACCTGTAGGGTAATAAACCAAGCATAGCTTGGTTCACCTCTCAGCCTTTCTGCTTCGTTTTTCTCTCTCCCGCTCTCCTGCCCCTGCTCGTGTCGTCCATTGCGTAGAGCATGTGTGTAAAACTTACACTGACTTTACTCTAGTTGTAATGTTTCTCACAGCCGTGGTGCGAAAGGGGACATTCACACCTTACAAATATCCTTCCCGACGTTCTGCCGGAAGGACGTGAACCATCAATCGAGCGAGTTTAGGAACCCTGGTATTACAAAAACTATACGGGAAGAAGTTAGTTTACAAATGCGGCGCCTTTAAGTATACCCTGACAGCCATCTCAAGAAAACAGGAAGGCCTAACATGATTCATGTGTGTGAAGGCAGCTGGTCTTCTTTAGCCGTAATGTTCGCTAATGATGGAGTGTATAAGGGTAGCAGGTCCAACGAGCATTTATCACGGATTGTTGTCAGTAACAGCTAGCATGCGTGTCTTCAAGTGGCCGTAAAAGAGCGACAAAAAATTCAAGAGAGTGGCACCTAGAAGCAGCGTCACCAGAAACAACGACAACGTTGGCGAGAAAAATCCCTGGATCAGCTTTCCACCTATCCCATTAGCAGCAATCCCGAAGTACTTATCCCGCCTCTTATTTCTCTTCACACCTTCGCGTCAGCGTGACTGGTGCTTTTAGTGTAGAGGCCCTTGAGACAAGTGGTCGCGATGAAAGAGAGGAAAATATTTCTATAACACTCGGCAGCTCTCTAGGAATGCTTCACACAGCGCAACCTCATGTCATCCACTTGCTGGCATTGTTTTTTTGGATTAGGTGTCAGTTGACCGACGCTCTACCGATTTCGGGATATGCTCCATGGGAAAGTATGACGCAGGAGAGCAGCCTGTTGCAGTGCATTATCCTGGTACGTTTGTACTAGCTGCGTTGTTTCGTGAATCTAATTTTGTAAAGGTGCCCTGATAGCTTTTCTACTCGGAGTACCATCGAGACGTGTTCCTGGTTTGTAAGGATGCGTTTTATAAAGTAGGTAATTCAATAATTTAGTGAGATACATGATTTCTAGGGCAGAAGAAGTTGTTGTTTTGCAATCGATTTCACTGGGTCTAGTCTCTCTTTGCATTCATGAAAGCAGACAATTTATAAACACCAGAAGTTATTCCCAGCAGGCAATATGACGCTTCCTATTTATTATTTATTTATTTATTTATTTATATATTTATTGCATACTGCCAGCCACCTCTTGGTGGCCAAGGCAGGAGTGATACAAATTTTCATACTTGCAGCCACATATACCACTACACTTCACGGCGCAGAAATGAAATCACCACATAACAGGTTTGCGTGGAACATGAATACTCGGGTTACAGGAGCAACACAAGAGCGGTATCGAAAATACAATCCAAATTTTTGTTCCTAACACGAAGTGTAAAAACATGAGTAGAAGAATTGAAATCTGCACATACGACCAGACAGCTTTTACTACAAACAGGCAGTGGCAGCTGATAAGAATGCGTCGGGCGCTGCGATGCTGGTGACGTCATGAGGTAGTTCATTGCAGTCGGAAATTGTTCGTGTAAAGAATGAATATCGCCGAGAATTTGTTTTTGTAAGCGGCACCACTATGGTGTTATCATGCTTGTTCCGAGTTTTTCGCGATGTATTGTACTGCATGTAAGTGTTAAAGACGAGTACTGAGTGTCCGTTGACTATGTTATAAAGGAATTTTAAGCGATGTAGCTTTCTACGGGACTCCGATGTGGGAAGAGCGGATCTATTACGGAGTTCAGTGACTGAACAGTGTCTACTGTACGCGTGGTAAATAAACCAAAGGGATTTATTTTGGACTCGTTCTAGTAAGTATAATTCTGTTTGCGTGTGAGGATCCCATACAACGTCAGCATATTCCAACAATGGGCGTACCAATGTAGTGTAAGCGACTAGTTTTGTTTTGCTGGTGCAGTGCCTCATGCGATGCTTTAAGAACCACAATCGCCGTAGTGCTGCTGATGTTATACCTTCGATATGAGTTTTCCAGCTCAAATTAGAAGTAATTGTCAGACCAAGGTATTTGTACTGGTTAACGGTTGTTATAGCAGTGTTGTTTAACATGTAAGTGAATTTCGAGGGATTTTTTTTACGTGTTATGGTCATCTTGACGCACTTTGCTATGTTGAGGCTCATTTTCCAGGAGTTACACCATGCTGTAATAACCGATAAGTATTCATTTAGGGTGGCGTGATCTGTTCTTGATTGAATGGGCAGGTACGCAACGCAGTCATCCGCGAAAAAACGACACTGCACAGTAGATTCGGATGACATGTCATTTAGATAAACTAAAAATAAAAGTGGTCCTAGGACAGAGCCCTGCGGTACCCCAAAATGCACGGGAGCGGAAGAAGAATTTTTATCTGCTATCCGAACGTGTTGGTGTCGGTGGGATAGATAACAATCAAGCCATCGGAGAATTCTTTCATTGGTTAGGATTTGGCGAATTTTAAACATCAAATGGGAATGGGAAACTCGGTCGAAAGCTTTTTCGAAGTCTAAAAAAATCGCATCAATTTGTCCGCCTTTGTCAAGTGTTTTTAGAAAGTCATCAGTAGTGTGAATTAACTGTGTGGTGGTTGAAAAGCCTTGCCGGAAACCGTGTTGATTTGGGGAAACAAATGGTTACTCTCCAGAAATGAACTTAAGTGTTTGAAAAGGAAGTGTTCCATAACCTTGCCGGCTGTACATAACAACGAAATAGGGCGGTAGTTTTTCACGTCATATTTATCACCTGATTTATGAATGGGTACCAATTTACCCTTCTTCCAATCTACTGGAACTTCGCCTTGTAACAGGCTTTCCCTATATATTAAGCCTAAGTATTTGGAACACCACTCGGCGTACCGATAAAGAAAAGCATTAGGTATTTCATCCGGCCCAGCCGATTTTTTTTGTGTCAAGATGAAGTAGAGCTGACAAGATGCCTTCATCTGTTATAATCAAGTCTGGCAGTTAGAGATTGTTTGCGTGGAAATCAGGAGGGGTGTCACCCGTTCGCAAAAAAACAGAAGAGAAGTGGTCGTTAAATGCTGGCGCTATGCAGCTGGCATCAGTCACGTCCGCGTCCTTGGTTTTAATTTTTGTCACTTTCACTTTTTTGTCGGAGAGGTGCATCCAAAATTTTCTTGGATTGGTTGTGAGACAGTTGTGCATTTTTACGTTGAAGAAATGAAATTTGGAGCTTTTAATCTTGTTGCGCAGTTCGGCGCGGAGGCTCGTCAGAGCAGCACTACGTGGTTGTGTTTTTGAGCATGACAGGCGTTTTATCTTGCGTTTTAGATGGAGTATTTCGCGCGTAATTCAAGGACTACGGCCGTGTATTTTTTTCACTTTCTCCGGAACGAACGAACTTATACATTTGTGAACGGTTATCTTAAAGTGCGACCATAGCTGGTTAACGTCACAGCGATCATGAAGATGTTTGTTAGTAATTTTGTCATACTCCTCCTCTAGGAGGTCCAAAATACTTTCGTCGGAAGCAGTATTAAAATTGAAGAATCAACATACTTGGGTAGCCGAGGGAGTACACAACATGTTGGTTTTAAATATTACTAGTTCGTGGTCCGATATACCTGGTACAACTTCAATTGTGTTGTTAAGCTTGCAAATAGACTCAGAAACAAAAATAAGGTCCAGAATCGAACTCGTGCCTGCAGTGACACGCGTAGGAGTCTTTACAAGTTGCGTCATGCTACAGGAAAACGCTATATCAAGTAGCAATTCGGAGTGCTGGCAGGGTGTTGTAACGCAAAAGTGATCCCAATTTATTTTTGGCAGATTTAAATCACCTCCTACAAGAATGTGGGTATAACGCTTGCTTTGTTCGAGCAAAAAGTCTTGCAAAGCTTCGAGTACCGCTATATCGGAATTGGGCGGCCTGTAGACAGCGCCAATGAGCATGCTCAAATTTTTATGCCGAAGAACTATCCAAGTCATTTCGACGCACGTCCCGTGCGACAAAACCTTAAAATCCATGCCCTTTTTCAGCACTATCGCTACACCACCCCCCTTTGCACCTCGGTCGTGACGAACGATTTCATGAGAGCTAGGAATTACTGCCGAGTCGGGAATGTCATTTGGAAGCAATGTTTCAGTAAGGATTGTGACGTCGGGATCATAAGCAATGAGGATGCTTTCTAGATCGACCGATTTGTTGACGACACTTCGAGCATTTATGTTTATTACAGAAAATGTTGACGGGACCGCGTGAGAAAGTGGAGCCGGTGGCGTTTGTTGATGCTCCAGATTGCTGCTGTGTTGCTGTCACTGCACAGCTACCGGGACCCTTGAGTTCAGTGAGTCATCCCACGGATAAAGCTTGCCGTTAACTTTGATCTTGTCAAAGATCAAAGCAACTTTTGCTCCACTACTCCGTTCTTCTCGTGCGCTCGCCCATAGCTTTTTTCGTATTTGTTGAACTCGAGGCGAAAAATCCTCCGAAATGCTGAACTCTGTGCTTTTTAGATTACCGCAGTTCTTTAGAATCCTAGTTTTGTCCCTTCCGTCAACTAGCTTCAGAATGACTGGCCGGCACTTGTTTGCCACTGGCTTGCCAATCCTGTGAATGCGCTCGATGGCGACATTTGGCACCTGAATTATGTCTTCCAAGATGTCCTTTGCCACTTGTTCACCAAGAGGCTGATCAGCATCGTTCTCTTCTGTCACGCCAAAAATAAGCAAGTTATTTCGTCGACTGCGGTTTTCAAGGTCGTCAATTTTTTTTGTCAGCCCGTCTACTTGTTTTTGTAGGTCATCTACCTTGGTCGTGTTAGAAGCGACAGTTTGAGAAAGGTCGTCCAGTTTTTTTTTCGGTACTGGTCAGCGTATCAACCGTTTTACTTAATTGTTGGTTGACTGCGCTCGAACTGTCTTTCAGCTCGCAAATATCATTGATAATCGTTTTCAGCATTGCTTCTGTTGTGGGGCCCGGATTAGGCTCAACATCACCACACGACGACAATAAGTCAACCAGGCATTCATAAACGGCACAGTACGCAAGAAGCAATGACCGTGGGCACGGCAGAAGCACAAGGCAAACATTGTCGTCTCGATAACATGAAAGATTGCGATCGTCTCTCACCTGTACGAAAAACAGGAACGGATTCCTGAGCAACATATTCGCAGAGCTTCCGCCGTGCCCACTGGTGAAGATGGCCCGGTCCAAGCGATTTATACTCTCTTCTATCGCTGACGTAATCGACGTCATGCTGAGCTGCGCAGCAGGTTGGGGTAGCCAAGAGCGCATGCCCAGGAGTTCGTCGCTGAAGCAGCATTTTGAAGAATCCATGTTCCAGCTGCCACGGTGCCAATCTTCGTTGTTGTCCGGGAGAGCGCTGCACTCCGCCTGCCCGTGACTGGTGGATGAAGCGAAGACCACGGCCTGTACGAAAAACAGGAACGGATTCATGAGCAACATATTCGCAGAGCTTCCGCCGTGCCCACTGGTGAAGATGGCCTGGTCCAAGCGATTTATACTCTCTTCCATCGCTGACGTAATCGACGTCGTGCTGAGCTGCGCAGCTGGTTGGGGTAGCCAAGAGCGCATGCCCAGGAGTTCGTCGCTGAAGCAGCATTTTGAAGAATCCATGTTCCAGCTGCCACGGTGCCAATCTTCGTTGTTGTCCGGGAGAGCGCTGCACTCCGCCTGCCCGTGACTGGTGGATGAAGCGAAGACCACGGCCTGTACGAAAAACAGGAACGGATTCCTGAGCAACATATTCGCAGAGCTTCCGCCGTGCCCTCGCAGAGCTTCCGCCGTGCCCGGAGGACCACCCTCGCGTTATAATTGCCATCTCCCCAACGTTCACGTGAAGGGGAATGCGACACCACAACATTGCTTCGGAAAAGGGTAGGTGATGAAAGCTCAATAGAAAAACTATCTATCTTACTGAAAAATTAATAGAAGAATTGGTGTCATCATGTAAATGATACGGAAGATTGAGCACGATGAATGAAGTTACATCATCGCATAGGAGTGAAGGTGTTATCACATTTTTACGTTCTTTTATATTCTGTTTCTGGCTGGTTGTATTTTTGGGGAACTTTCTGTACATTTCAGTTGAATTAGTAATGATGCTAACGTAAAATTTTTCTTGTTAGAAAAGTTTTGCGCATGTTCACAATTCTGTGAAGCTTCTGTCAACAGCATTTTTTTTTGGCCTTAGAAGTTCCGTTGTCGTGAATTACTGCATCAGACTTCGAACATACGAATATGTGCACTTGAGTAACGTATCTTCGCGCGAGTTTTGCCTTTCTTTTTTTAAGAGGAACCATTAATAAAATCACTACAGCACTCACAAGCTTCAGTGGTCGCCTTCAGAACTTTGTATTCTGTGCGAAACTTCTTCACGTACTGCTGGTTCTGCACTTGGTATATGTGACTAAATTATCAGCGCACTGAAATAACGCGCAATACATATTTGCTGGAAATTCACTGCTATAGTTTTCTCAGCTTTTTTGTTGTCATAATAAATTTTCTAAAAAAAACACCATAAACAGGATTTGCTTAAGAGGGCTCCCTCTTTTGCTTCTCTTCATTCTAGGATCAACCACAATCCGAGTTATATTTCGTTCAACCGCCAGCTGAGCTCGACGTGTCCACCTCGCCTTCTCTGGTTCTTCTGCCGCCAGTTCAAGTCACGTCAAGTCACGTCAAGATCTTTGACGATGTGGCGCATACCCACGCTGGGGGATTGGCCAAGAACCGGATAGTTTCCATGAATTTCTAGATAACAGATTAAAACTAATCCATTTACGAGTCATAAAAAAGATGCAACAAGACAAATTTGATGGTTTAATTGTAAATAATCTGTAGTGTAATGCAATAAAGCATCGTATTTGATTTAATATGAATTTGGAAATTTCAAAATCTACCGAACAATGATTTCAACACTTAAACCTTTTAGAACTTTTGACGAACTCCTGCAATGCGTCAACCATCTTCCCGTCACTGTGGCCTAGACACAAAGCCCCGAAAGAAAGCACATTTTCAGCATTTAAATCTATACCGAAAAGGTGGCAAACGGCTCCTAAAGTGTTTTTACGTAAGACAGAAAATCTATTACAATAAATGAGATAATATTCAGTTGACTCATTTACTCCACAAACAGGAAAATGAGGGGAGGCTGCCATACCAGCTCCGTGTAAATATAAATTCAGCTGTGGAATTTGACAGCGCAGTCTAGTGATTGCGACTTCCGTTCCTCGCATTTGACATATTTTACTATTCCAATGGTATAACAAGTGCTTGAATTCTGGTGTGGCTGTTAGTGAAGGTGTAGAAAATTCCTCTAACAGTAGTTTCCTTCTTAATCTAGCGCCTATCAAGAATTTTGATGCCCGTAATACATCAATAACAGGCCCATTTAAAGATGACTTGGCCAACGCATCTGCTATTTCATTCATATAAATGCCCTTATGTCCAGGAACCCAGACCAGTTTGATCAGATTGATATGCGAGGGAACTAATGCTTTGAAAGCATTCTGAGCATGCGAGTTCTCATCTGCAGTAAGGGAGGCACATACTGATAGTGAATCTGTTAAAATTATTGCGGTTTTTACTGAAGCAGTTACTTTACGGAGAGCTAAAATTATCGCAAAAAATTCTGCTTCAAATATGGGCACATAATCGGGAAGGCGAAGCGAAAAGGACCAGTCTAGGGCAGAAGAAAAAATACCAATTCCACATTTTTCTTCCCTTTGTGACGCATCAGTTGCTATGACTGCTTGTATTGGCGTATGTTCCAGGTAATCTCTTAATATAGCTTCTAAAAAACTGAGCGGCATCACTTTTGAATTTTTCGGAAATATATCATCAAACTGTAATTTAATAGCACTGTTATCGGTACTGATTAAAGGAACAGCATCAATTTGAACATCTAAATCATCTAGAAAACGCTGTATAACCAAAATTTTTGGTATACGAGATCTCGGCCAGTATTGTCCAAAAAACAAGTCAGGACGGTCAGTAAAAACTGTTTCTAAGCGCCTTACCGGCGATTCATAGAGCCTAAGAAATGCCTGTGTAGCTAACAATTTAAAACGGGTCGCAAGTGAGGGAACCCTAGTTTCAAGATACAAGATCTTGATTGAAAGAAACTTGGGGAGACCGAAGCATAGTCTCAAGGCTTGTCTTTCTATGACTACCAGAGGATGTATCTTGTAGACAGGTGCCCCCGCGTATAACACACACCCAAACTCAAGCACCGGACGAATGTACATACAATACACTGAGATAAGAGTATTTCTCCGCATACCTAAGCCACCATTACTAATTTTGCTTAATATTCCCATCGCACGACCTCCCTTTGCTGCAATGTTTTCAATGTGTGTCTTCCAAGACATTGATTGGTCATAGGTCACCCCCAGATATTTCCCATTCACTACTTGAGGGATATGATCCAGGTGATAGGAGAGGGAAATGTGAAAAGGGTCTTTGAGTGGAAATGTTAAAACAGAACATTTCTTGACATTTAAATACAGATGTAAGCTATCAAGCCATATTTCAATGGCCGATAGGTATGTCTGTAATATTTTAAATAGCCTATGAATGTCCTCTGCTGCTGAAAAGAATGCGATGTCGTCCGCATATACATAAGTGTGGACGTCCTGGTGCCGAGGTACAGAGCTCATCAAGATATTGATCAACACCGGTGAAAGGACGGCCCCTTGCGGGACACCTCTTGTTTGCACATATTTAGAAGACGAGATGCCGTGTTTGTAACAATAAAACGTTCTATTGCGTAAAAATTCTGCTATCCATGATTGTATATAGTTTGGGAAGTTAAGGTTGTGCAGCTGGTTGATTAACACTATATGGTCAACGCTGTCGTACGCTTTTGCTATATCAAGAGTGACGAGCGCAGCATATTTTCCTTCCCGCTTAGCTAACTTTATGCGACTATCAAGGTCTATATGGGCCTGCCATATGGAGCATCCGGATCTGAAGCCAATTTGGGATGGATTTAGAATTTCTCTCTCATTGATGAAATTTGTTATTCGAACGTTCAGGATTCTCTCAATTACTTTTACAAAGTTTGAGGTTAACGCAATGGGCCTAATGTTATCCAAAACATGTCCTTTACCCGATGCTTTCAGTATTGGTATTAATTTTGCTATTTTCCACTCAAATGGGAGCCATGCCGTACTTAAAGAATAGTTTATTATATCCAATAGGTATTCTTGGCACTCTTTATGCATCAGTTTCAACATGAACAAGGTAACACCGTCAGGGCCCGGAGCCGCTGATGGCAAGTAAGTTAACACTTGCGATAATTCATGCCTGGAAACGTCTGTGAAGTTCTCGTCCCTTCGCGCCGGTGAAGGAGGTGGTGATAGTTGGCTGGAAAAACGTTGCTCTAATCCCTTACCAATCACTTCTAATGAAGCTTTTGTTTCTTCAGCAGACAAAATGATAGAGTCTGTATTTATTGAATGCGGAATCATTTTCTTTCTACGTAGGAATCTTAATAACGCCTTTTTATTCTTGGATCTAGAAAGATAATCGAACTTCCGCCTTTCGTAATCTTCTTTTGACTTGGCAACTGTACGTTTAAAACACCTGCAATGAACTGGTAGTCTTTCCAATTTTGAGGGCACTGATTGTACAAAAGCTTTTTCCATGCTGCCTTTCTGTGTCTATAGTCCCTCGAGAAATCGTCATTCCACCAAGGGGAATTCGAGTTATGATTCGCTGACGACACCACGAATTCACATTTCTCACGGGAATTCTTTAAAAAAGAATATAAGCTCCGAGCCTTTGTCATCGAGCTATTATCTGACAACGAAGACAGTGAAGAAAGGAAGGAATCCTTAAATTTTGAGTAGTTAATATGCATACGAGTAATAGAGATTGATGAGGCTATCTGACTTTCTATTTCGAAAGTAATCGGTAAGTGGTCGCTGTTTGTTGCGCAATCAACGACTGACCAAGACGAAACATTAAGGTTGGAGCTTGTAAAAGTTAAATCTAGCGCTGAAGAAGTATGACTGCATACGTATGTTGGGCTTCCAGAATTCTGACAGAAAAAATGATTATCTTGGGCCCAATGCGACAACCGGCTGCCACACTTATCAGTTTTTACTCCCCATGTGACATGGTGGGAGTTGAAATCACGTGCTAGTAAAACGTTTCCTCCAAACGTGGTTATTAAGGTATCTAATGGCCGAGTGTCATGTACGCCTGAAGCAAATTAAGCATTTACTACTGACAAAACCTGCCCGCTCTGGAGAGTTAAGCCTACAACTAATATTTTGTATGCCAGAGAGAGGAACTTTAACATCAGTTTGGCTTTGTGGCAAAGTTTGTTCGAAATCATTGTCACTATTCCGCCACCTCTCGTAGGGCGGTCTAGTCAGAACAAACGGTAATTTTTAAAATGAATATTAGTATTAGGAGCAATCCAAGATTCTTGAAGTAAGATTAAATGGGGATTTAGTTTATCACACAGGAAATGTAAATCAGTAAGAGCAGCAAATAGAGAACGACAATTCCACTGCAGAACTCTTAGGGACGCTATTTTGGTGTAAGAATTGTTGCAGAGATAGCTTTCTCTAAAATACTTTCTCTAAGTAGTTAACTAGATAGCGTCGCTTTGGGATTTGACGGAAGGGAACTTGAGACATTGTGGTTCAATGGAGACCGGCTGCGTTTCTGTGCCCGAGCATCAAGCTCGACATCAGTAGACACACTTAGGTCTAACACTTGATCTCGTTCAACGTTTGTTATGCACTCTGAGGAGCCCTGGATGTTATCCGCATTATTCAGCTCATCATTACATACTGCAGTAGCATAACTGGTAGTCGGTATTTTATTGGGCTCAGGATTTCTGGGCCGCTTAACAGGCCTCTTGCAGAAAATCTGCTTGACATCATGATCAAGTACGATTTGGTTCAGGTAGTTGACAAGCCCACTCGAGTTCAAGGAGAAACCGAGACATGTTGGACTTACTATTTTTGTCACAGAAGTGTTTGATTATGAAATAAGTATCGAGGATGGAATCTCGGATCATAGGTGGTTGCCAGCAACTCTTAAACCAAATAAAAAATTAGAAAAAATAACCAGAGTAAAGGTGTACAATTTTCAGGCCGCAGATGATACCTCAATTCTTGATACTTAGAATGGCTTTTGACGCTATCCCGCCTACAGATGATGTAAATGACCTCTGGGAATACTTTAGAAGGTAGTAAACGACTGTTTGTCACGTTTGTTCCCCAAAGAGAAAAGAGAACTGCAAAAGCTAACCCATGGATTACCAGAAGCATCATTCACCTAAAACGACGACTATGTCGCGCCCGTCAGAAAATACCAAGAAACTCGTCTGTTATTGCTCACATTAGTGCTCAGGTACGAAGAGAAGTCAAGCAATCTAAAAGTAATTTTCTAACTAATATATTGTCTGAATACATATCCAACTCTCCCCAGAAATTTTGGCGGTATCTGTTGAGTTCGCAGTCTGAAATAACTGGGCTTTCTATAGACGGGACCTCCTATAGCGAACCGATTCAGATTGCCGAAGCATTCAATCATTACTTCAGTACCGTTTTTTCTCCAAGTATTGATCATTCAAAAAAAGGCTGTACGTTCGATGATACTAGTTCCAATCTTCTTACCGTATCTAAAGAGGGCGTAATGGCTTTACTGCTTGAATTGGATCATAAAAAATCACCTGGTCCGGATATGATTCCCAACGAATTTTTGAGGCGCTACTCTGATTGGGTTTCTAGTTTCTTAGTTAAAATTTTTAATTTATCTTTGTGTACTGCCGCTGTTCCGATTGATTGGTTATTAGCAAGAGTTGTGCCCATTTTCAAAGCTGGTGACCGCCTTAATGTTTGTAATTACCGTCCAATTTCTATCACATGCACGGCATGCAAAGTAATAGAACATATAATTTCAAAATATATATTTCAATATATAGAAAACAATAATCTGTTTTATAATAAGCAACACGGTTTTAGAAAAGGCCTTTCAACCGTCACTCAGCTTTTTGAATCTGTTCATGCTTTCGCTACAGCGATAAACTCAAAAGAACAAGTCGATGTCATAGCAATTGATTTCTCTAAGGCCTTTGATAGAGTATGTCATCAGAAACTTATTCAAAAAATGTTAATACTTGGTATTGATCCCTCAATTGTAAGATGGGTTGAAGCGTACTTGCGCAATAGGTTGCAGTTTGTTGAAATAAGTGGCGCACGTTCTTCTCTTTTACGCGTATCCTCAGGTGTGCCACAAGGCTCCGTGTTGGGACCTCTACTCTTTTTAATTTATGTGAATGATATTGCAACGGTTGTGCCTCCTTTTGTTGATGTAAGGTTATATGCAGATGATTGTCTCTTGTTTGTCATGTGAAAAGTGTTTCTGATCAAATGCTCCTCAATGATGCTCTTCGATGTATTGACAACTGGTGTGAAAAATGGGACATGAAAATTAATTTTGATAAAACTGTGTGCATGACAATTTCAAATAAAAAAACCCCCCTTAACTATAAATACACAATAACAATAGAGAAATTAAGAGTTCTAATGAGCTTAAATACTTAGGTGTTACTATATCCAGCGGTTTAAAGTGGGACAAGCATATTGACAATATTACAGGACTGGCGAAGCGAAAGCTGGGTTTCCTGAGAAGGAAACTCCGTAATGCACCGCCCTCTGTTAAATTGTTGGCGTATAAGACTATTGTTAGACCAACGCTGGAGTACGCAGCTATCATCTGGGATCCGCATACTAAAACTGAAATTAACAAACTTGAACGAGTACAAAGATTGGCCGCGAGGTTTATTTATTCAAATTACATGAGAACACAGTCTGTATCACTTTTGCTTGCTAGGGCTGACCTTCAATCGTTAGCTACACGTAGAAAAATAGCTCGCTTAAAATTTATTTATGACCTGTATCATAAAAACTACAAGCTGGATCCCAGTGTATACCTGCGCCCCCCAGGACGAGTATTGGCTCGTACCAATCACTCATTTTCTGTCCAAGCTTATGTACCGCGGGTGGATGTATTTAAGTTTTCGTTTCTGGTGCGATCTATTGTTGACTGGAATGCGCTTCCTCCCGAGGTACTTATAGGATGTAGATCCTCACAGGATTTTCAACGACGGCTGGACTTGTTTTTTGCCTAACATTGTTTGTGTATTGTTAACCTGTTCACCTCCCACCCCTGCTACAGCCCGCAAGGGCTAGCAGTATTGTAAATAAAATTTCTCAAAGCAGTTGGAATTAACAGTTTAGTAATTTGATTACTGAAAACTTGTGCTATGCATTCGGAGATGCTAGCTACCAATTGGTCCATACTGTAGCCATAGCTCTTCCTACCGCAACCTCAACTGCCTGCGCGATATTAGTATCCTGACATGAATGACGTGCTGTAACGCCAGCATAGCCATGGGCTCTCTCCTTAACAGCTGTAATGGCTTCCTTTCTAGAGCATCTCCTTTTGTCTAGAATGTTTAGTATTTGTACTTCTTCATGGCGCATTGGGCACTCTGCGAAATGAGCTGCATGATATCCACCGCACAAGCAACACAAGTCATCTTGGGCCTTGCAATCTTGATCTGAGTGGCGTTCACCACATCTACGACATCGACCCTCCGATTCGCAGCCCCGAGAGCTATGTCCAAAGCTCCAGTAGTTTTGACATTGCAATGGGCGGCACGCTAACTGATCTACTCGAAATACTAATGGCCACGCTTTAATTTCTAACGGACACGACGTACCTGAAAAAGTCGCAATCACTGACTCTGTGGGATGTCGTTTGTTGTCAACGAGTCTATTGCACCGGTAAACTGCAACCACACCTGCCACCGACAGCTTCTCGAGCGTCTCCGCAGGGCTTAGTTGTGCGTCAACCCCACGCACAATGCCTTTAGTGCATGCGAAATGTTGTGGTATATACGCACTTACCGGGATCGAAGCAAAGAAAGAACACTTAAGAAGATCCTTTACACATTGCTGGTCTGGTGTCCGACATACAATGCCACCGCGACCAAACTGCCGCACGTCGGTTATGCTCTGGTAGTTTGGGGTCACGGCATGGAGATGTTCTTGTGTCGCCTTAGGGTTATTCAGCTTAATGAAATTTCCACCCAAAGGTACCAGAGCGACGGGAATATTGCTCACGCCACTGCGGAGAAACAAATCGAGAGGTAAGTCATCATTGTGTAGCGAGGCCGTCCACAGGGAACGCTCCTGACCGCTTGCGTTCGCTGCCGCAGTCAGGAACAGCGTCCGAGCAAGCCACCACGTCGCTTCGAAGGTTCGACGTAGATAGCACCAGTTGTAGCAACCGTCGCTCCCTCGTTTTCTCACTTTGCTCCCCCTTCCGCTTAGTCAACATACTCTTACCGACGCTATGTTTGTCATACGGAGTGAAAGACGAAGTGCTTATGAGAAAAAAAAAACTATTAAACGCCCCCCCCCCCCCTACTGTTCCTAAAGAGTTCATGAGCATCGCCAAGGTAACATGCGTAAATCTACAATGTAAGACGAATGGTTGTATTAATCCAGCTATAAAAAAGTAAAGTGGCGCAAGAAATTCAATGAAAAAGGTGACAGGTGCCAAATAACATTATTAAGCCTTTTACCAGTAATAAAGTAAGCTAGAAAACTTAAGAAACAATTAAGTATGCGTATACACGAAAACATTGCTGACATCCATCGCACCCGCCTCGTCTGCTTTTTTGGCATATACTTTGCGGGGATTATTGAGACATGCTCGATTTGCTTCTATATATTCTATATTCTATATATTACAGTAAAATGCTTTCAATAAATTAGTGTCATTAGGATTCAGATACTGCACGCAAAAATAAAAGTATTATTTCTATCGACAATAAATTTATGGACTGTAGGTATACTCTGGTGCGTTTCCCTCACCAAATATTACAGTTTGGTAACGGAGTATTTAAAGAGCGGCGTATACTTCACAAGTTTCAATTTCAAGCCTAGATGTAGGTTTAGATCACCTAGGTTTTCTACCGAAATACTCTGAGTGTCATTGACTTTTTTGCGCTATTTGCATCTCTAGCAGCAATGCCCCCTAATTAGTTAGGCATCGCTATGCTGCTGGTAAATTAGTTTATAGAAATTTTTGCATTTCTTCAACGTACGCTAACGTAAACGTTGAAAAACTAATGATCATTTACTTCCGTTCATGTTCGTAAAGTTTGCCATAAACTACCAAATGTCTTATGTAAACACATGAATATCTCAAAACTTGGCAATACCGCGTTCAATTAGTGATCTATGACAAGTTTTTCAAGCCATTCATGCATGTCCTTGACGTAGGATTCATTTATATTTAAAGAATAATGCTGAATTAATCGATTATGTGTAAAAGAAAGTATCTTGTGGTGGACGGTATACCTTGCAAGCAAACGTTAAGCTTGTTCTTAGTTTCGTCTTTTACCATGGTTAACATTACAGACGCAAGAAAAGTATGTATAAATGTGTTTGTTCCTATGGTGCCGGCAGTATGTGTACGCAAAAATTGTTACCTTATAGTCGAGGTCTGCTTGCTCCTAGTGCGGTCGATAGTATCCTAATTTAATATATATGGCGAAGTACATATCACCGAATGCAGCAGTTCGTGAATCAAAGCACGAGTATAATAAAACCTGCAGTGACATGAAAACATTTTTTCTTTTCTGTGAGCGCATTCACAAGAGGAATCAGCAACGGTCACTTCTACAAAGATCACTAGAGTAATTCCACTGGCTACAACTTAATCTGTCCATAAAACTTTTTTCAGCTAGTAGGCGGCTCAGTACACAAGAAAGAAAAACGTAGTCATATGAGTCAATCGTTTTGTTAGGTTGTCAGAGATTAAAACAAAAAAAAATAATGCACGTAGCGCCGTAAGGCTGTAGTGCTTATTTTACTCACACTCCAAAAATTAATCCTTGGCCAATACTCTAATCTCGTCGATCCACATGGGGCCTGGGGCACTGTATGCGATTCTGGCATAGGGAGCGTTGTCATATAGAAATGTAGGGTAGCGTCTGCCACGCACATGTACACATGTATAAGTAAGCAGAACATGTGATCAAACTCTAATGTTGCTGTTGCCACCAGCTAAGACACGGGTGCAGATGCATCGGGATTGCCAATTTATCAGACCCGCAGACGACGTGTACACACAGACAGAAACTAAACAGCAACGGATGGCTAAAACAGACAGACGAAGTTTCATTTTAGCTCTCATCCAACAATTCAGAACTGAGTAATGGTCATACAATGCGAAGGGATCATTTTAATGTGATGCATGTATGTCAGTACATCGCTATCATCGTGGAAGGACAGTTGTAAAAATGCAGTGGTTAGATCCACGAACAGCTTTCGTAAAAACAATTGGTTACCACACAAAATATGAAGGAATACAAATAAACAAGAAGGTTATTCAAACGCTATTACCAACACATATTATGAGGCTCAGTGTTGATTCATATTTTATTGTTATCCATGAAAGTTATCCAGCGCTAAATGTTGCGACAAACACTCAGAAAAACGGGGAAGAATGAGAACTGTGCTATGACACGTGCTACACTCGACCCTAAAAAAACACCTGCAAGGCAGGTGAGCATGTAAGCCTGTACACAGAACAAAGCGTAGTGGTACTTACAATCACGTAACAATCTATGTTCGTGAGAACGCAGGGAGATCGAAGTGGTGCTCAGAAGCATATCACCTCTCTGCTCTATATAAAAGGCTTGCGAAGGTAATGTACTAAGCAGATAGCTCAACGCCTCACTTGCATACCCGACAAATCGAAAGATTAAAATGTACAGAGCTCCGTGGTCTAACGTTGGCAATACCTCGTCATTGCATGTCAACTGTAAACAACAACTGCAATTTTGTTCTTGTGAGCATAGCTTTTTAATACGTAAAACACACATGCAGAAAACGCCGAGACAGTGAGTTATCATAATTAAAGCTTACATATATCCTTGGTGTCAAAGCTCACCTTATTGAAAACAGTGTCATCATAGCAATGTAATAGGATGTGGTACGCGTAGGAATTTAATGGAACAGTAGGAACCACTTGGTTGTAACCTGCACAGCAACAGCTGACAATATGAACGGAGGGCGACAGCAAGAGTTCACATATTGCACGGTATCAAAACATCGCAATGGTCTGGTCAGGTGTCAGTGAGATTTTACTGTCCTTGCTACAAAATCATAGAAGTCAAAGCTGACATGCTTAATTGAACTTCGACCGCTGGATGAATTCATTACTTATTTACAATTCGAATGTAAGACTATGGTGTTTTCTACATTTTACAAAGTAATGTTGCCAATAGACGCCTGAACATACAAAATAAATAAAAACGTGCGTGTAATAATGACTGAGTGCGGCGCATGCATGTTTCTGTGCGATTAAATTTTCACACGACCACACATTTTAATTTTCATTAACTTTACTACATATGCGTTTCTTCCTTTTCTAAATAGTTGTTTAGACTTATAAGCTTTATATATTTTCAAAAATTCCTCTCTTGTCAGAGAGAATTAATTTTTTGAAATGTTCTTTCTTTTTCCTAGATGCCAACTGGCACGCCACAGCTATCCTAGTAGCTGTGTTATTGCGTCCGTCTCATTTCACGTGTTCTTCAGTCCTTTTCCAATCCCTTTCACGACTTAAGATTTCTTCACGCCACTTTTATTTTTGCATGCACTACGTCACTGTAATTTTTTTCCTCTGTGTCCACACTTGACCTGTCTGTCACGCGTAACGTCTTCACGTGCTTCGAGTAGATGCAAAGCGCCCGGTGATGTTCCATGAACACACAACCAGTTTAAATGTGCACAATGAGGAAGGGGCTGTCATTCTCTTTGCCACTTTCTTTCCCTTGACTCTGGTCTTGAAGGTGGCAGTCACAAATAACGTGTAAGCTCACGAGATGTTCTGGAGTGATTTGAGTGGAAAGCCCCCCCCCCCCCCCCCACCCCCTCCATTTCCCGTCATATATTGGCTTCCCAGCCACGTTACCCTTGCCGTATTTAAAATTCACGTGAGTAAAAGGCGAAACCGTAATGCCCATGGAAAAGAACTTGCAGGAACAGACATTAATATAGTGGTGGTTCCACTTTCGAGCGTGGTCACACATCAACATGAAGGAATCGATCAGGATATCACGAAGAAGGGCGCATACGTGCGTACAATAAACCACAGTCTTCGCAGGCATTACCACGCGTGGGAGCATGTTTTGTATTATAATGCAAAGCTCCCGTTTTTGGCGTGTAAAGGGAACATAATATGAAAGAATAAAAGAACGTAGGAGGGACACCATTTAGATGATCCTAAATTACTTGATATTTTGTCGAGTCATTTGAGAACATGGCTATTTCCGTTCTCAAAGCATTAGGCAATCGTGTGTTTGAAACATGTCTCGCTAATACGTAAGCTTTGTCGCCTTTTATGGATTTGAGAAGTAGCTGCCCATGAATTTGAATAGCATGGTTTAAGTTTTCACAGCGAGGCGACATGACTTCTTTTTGTACGTATATATTGCGTTTCCCAATGCTCAGTACTCCCTATGAGGCTTTCACACACACACACACACACACACACACACACACACACACACACACACACACACACACACACACACACACACACACACACACACACACGCACGCACACACACACACACACACACACACACACACACACACAAAAACCAGCTGTGTTTTCCAACGGCCACATCCTGCTGCTTACAACTGAACGCCCACCTTACTTTGAAAATGTCATTTCTTAACTCATATTTGATGATTTCTTTGTGTGTATTATGGGTTCATAAGATTTCTAATATGTCATGTGTATTTTTTTATTATAATTGTTGGGCCTCTTTCAACTGTGTCGCAGTGACTGCTGTATTGCTGTCATTGTATCATTAGTCCTATATAATATGTCAGAATATCTATAGTGTCATTTCCTATACAGTACTAATTTTCTAAAAAATATTTCTTTCCGCACATACATTAAGTGCAAGGTAACAATACAACGCACCACCCACATATAGCCCTGCCCCAGGGCTGAATGAATGAATGAATGAATGAATGAATGGGCGAATAAATAAATGAAGGAATGAATGAATGAATCAATCAATCAAGCTGGCTGACCAATGCAAAGACCATTTACAGTGAAAAAGTTTGTGAATTGAGTCTGCACTGTAACCTGTAACCATTTTTTTAATTGAAGATGAGACTTCAGATAGACCGCCCATATAAAATCTAAAACGTGAATTAATTACTATCTGAGTGAGAAAAGAGATAGGTTCCTTTTCAATATTTGTTTTTTTTTCATTTCGATCCTGTTATTCTGCAGACCGCTACGAGACATGGGGGCGACGCCCGATAACACTGGAACGGAGGCAACTGCGCCGCTTTGCAATATCGAACCCTGTCCAGGCAATAGACGCTGAAGGTATTACTTGGCGTTGCCAAACTTCTCTTACAAACCTCTTGCGAAAAAGAAGAAAAACCAGCCAAAAGCATGCAGCTGTGTGGCCATATGGTGGCACGGCCAGCTTACAAAGTTTTGATAGCAATCACAAAATAATACAAGAAAGTCAAGTGAGGTACTTTTTTTTTGTCTTTAGCGCTTGACTTATCTTTTTCTAGACTTTTTTAAGCATCGCTTTCCTTTGCAGCGATAACGCGCGAACGAAAAAAAGTCATTTACACATGAATTGTACTAAGCGGTAACAGCTTGGATATGTCCCTCAAAGAAGAGGTTTAAAAAAAAAAACTACTGGCACCTTCTGCTTTGACGCATGTGAGTGGCGAACAGTATGGTTGGCTCCATGGTAAGAAAAAAAAAAGGTATTCTTGTAAGGTGCTCTGTGGTGACCACAAAAGTGCCGGGTGAAAGATAGAAGTTAAAGCATAGAATCAGTGAGTCATTAAAAGCGTAAGATATTGCTTGTGTGAGGTGAAAGCGATTTGCAAAGGCGGAAAGACAGCGCATGGTATGACCGATGATTCATTCGCCCCCTTGTAGCAGCTGGAAGGATCATTTCGAAAACGCTGCCTACAGCTCTTATGCTTTACACATTAGGGGGCTGTTGCTGGAACACTGAACTCGGCAGTGCTCCGCCGATGTGCAGTTGCTAAAGGAGCAAGCATTCTCGTCTTCCGGTCACGTTGTGCCTACCAGGTTTGAATCTTCAACAGGAACATAATCTGAGGCAACGTTCTGACAAGTGGAACAGCCGACGTGGCTACTTGCAATCACTCATAAAGAGAGTGGGTGGGCTAACTGCCGGAATATGCAAATAACATTAACAGCCTCTTGATAGGTGTCAGGCTGCTATTCAAGAAAAATGTTCAAAACACAAAGATTACTGCTTAGTTTCTATCGAACCATTTGCTATAAGAATCGATCGATAAACCATAGGCAGCGAACGAAGTCAAATATTGGGAGATCAACAGGGCAGCAATCCCCTATGTAACAGTACACGTATACCATGTCTATTCGATGTTATGCGAAGCATACGGATGGAAGGTGACTGTGTTGTAATTTTTTTTATTTTGCGAAACGTTATGAAGTGGTGCTAAATACATCTACAAATGCACGCACAGACAAAATAAACAGACGAATATGTTTTATATAACCAGTTGTTTACAGTTGTGGAGCGATACTAATGTAGATGTTAGCGACACCACAAGCAGTATATAGCTGATATTAACTGCTGGTGCTCGTGAGGATAGTAGACCTGGACACTGCTACATAAATCAACTTCAGCGATGGCGCTTAACTACAATTGATGTTAACCCGTCGTGATGACTGTAACATAGGAGTCGAAATGTAATGTTTATATAATTGGATAGCCAGCACTACAACCACAATTGACGTTTCACAAACGTTAGGATTCATTTGAAAAGTAGTTCAAAGACCTGACGTAGCTCTGTGGTAGGATAATTGATGGCCACGCAGAACGCTGTTGTTTGATTCCTGCTGGGACCCTTACATTTATTAGTTGCATTCGTCGGGTCAACGCTGCCAATGTCAGCTCTTTTTTAACACCACACGTGTTCAAGTCACTTTTGTTTGTTCTCGCCCTCTCTTGGTAGATGTGAGCTGTCAATCACCTGAAGCACATCTCCGCGTACTTGGTGCTCACTACCACCCCAGCATGGGTGCGTGTGCCAAAACAAGTTGGCAGTAGAGTGGACTGCTGGCCGAGTGGAGGACGACACGCCGAGTTGACGTGTGGCCGCATCACGATGACGCTCCTCTGGCGGGGCTAGGCTACTTGTTCACCAGATAATTCAACAAAGTATTTTCTCTCTCTCTGTGGCGCATACCCATTCGCGGGTATGTGTCAAATGTGTGGCGGAAAGCGCCTGTGGAACCCAAAGAAAGGCTTCGCATTTTAATAACAGAGTGCACTAAGAGATGCTTACGAACGAAGGCGTGCAATCGTGGCATGGATTTTACTTGTCCTGCTTTCATTACAATCTGAGTACTATATCTTACTTTGGCACTGTAAATCTTATTTCAAATTGAGCATTCTTAGAGCTTCTCTGTCAAATAGTGCCTCGGAAAGTCATCTCCTATATTTTCACGCCAGATTTACTCTCTCAATAAATGTGCTGTAAGCATACTTGCTAGCAGTGAGAATACTAACGGTCATTTCGCGAATCAACCCGCTCCACACAGGCCTTTAGACAGCATTTTTTTTTTCTGGAAGGGGTGGGGGGCACTTAATGAAGGGATTCAAAAAGACGTACTTTGAATTTTCTTCATTGTAAAACACCCCCCTTCATTCGGATTTCTGGAGAAAGAAAAGACCGCAACCTCTCAACCCTCCTCCCCCTGGCTACGGGACTCCCTCCACAACTTCTAATTGTGAAACGACTCTGAGGAAGCCCACTTCTTTACCTGAAAGCACAGACTCGAGTAAAACCAAAAGCAAATCACGGAAGCGAATGATGACTCACCAGAACTCTTCACTGGTGACCCCTCTAGTATGAAGTTTGGCATGGCTATGCAAGGAATTCCTTCATTCCTCGCATTCCACTCCGTACTACTTTCTTGCTAATCACCCGTTTTCAAAGGGGCCATATTATTGGGGCTTTCCTGTGCGTCTGTTTGCTTAATAAATAATCATTGCATTTTGCTGCACGGATCATAACCGAAAGCCCGCTTACTGCACCTCCTTGGAAAGTGTGAGAGTTAACGGCTAAGCTGAAAATAATGAGCAACCGATAGCTAGGGACCCTTTTTGGCGGTGTTCTTTGTGCCAGCGCCACTTTCCAGCCGTGCCCCCCCCCCCCTGTTTTTTTAAAGCTGTAACCCTCACTCAAAGTTTAGTAAGTGGTACAAGCAGAATGACCGAATAGCAAAACAGAAGTAATCCCTCGCCATAGTGAGACACGAAACTGCAGTCACAGTCCTTTCAGACATCTGTAGAGTGTCTTTAAGGAGTTTTTACAGCATTCGTTTTGAATTCTGCGCGTTCCTACATTGCGCTAATTTGCTCAAAAGTGACGGAGGGCAGCAGCAAACCATTCATATCATAGAATAAGACGTAGCGTAAACAAATCGCAATAACAGCAACGTAGATAGTTTGCACACGGCATCCTTGCAACCATAGTAGTAATATGTGCAATTGAGTCATTCTACTTCTCGACAGCTGAACACTCATGCACTTGTGTTACAAAACCTGTCAATTTTATATTTAGCTGAGGCAATACAACACACGCCGAACCGAACCGAGGGTTCTGTAAAAGAGGCTGAAGTTGAAAGCATTCCATCGATTCTTCCTATCTGTAATATTTCTGTGGTATTACGCGTTGTATTGCGAAGCCTGTATACGAACGCGTGCGTTTGTCAAGCATGAACGTTATTTGTACTGTAATTTCAAACAAAGTAAGTTTTTTTCTGTATTTTTAAACAGAAGCTTGACTGTGTGGTAGATGGTAGAGCACTTTCTCGCCAAGCTAGGTTAGGTTGGCTAGGTTGGCTCATCACTGTAACCCGAAAATTTTTATTAGTTCTCTTCATCTTTCTCGATTTACAAGTGGCACACAAGACGATGACTTCACGCTCACAACCAACAACGACAACCCCAACGCCGACATTGCTACGCCGGGATTTCTGCAAAGAAGCTGTCCAACGATGTCCCATTAAAAACGACGCAGGCGCGTCACACAACCCAGCCTGCAGTATTGATCACCTATTAAGTATGACAACAGGTATTCATCGTCTTTCGAAGTGATGATTTGGTCTAGCAAGCTAATCCAGCATCTCGCTGCAGCCCTACCGTTCTTCCATGATGAATTCAACAAGCCCTCAGTCTCATCAAAATGGGTGTCCTACTCTAATATACCAGAACAAAAATCGCATGAGAAAAAGTAAAAAAAGTGAAGAAGAAAACTGAACCAAAAGAAAAAGTGCGGGTGCCATACGCCCACTTTCGTGTCGCCTTTTCTTCTCTCGTGGGTGCCATTTATTAACGTTTACCCGTGATGATTCCGCAGTGCCACGTGATTGTAAAATCAATATCCGAGTCATTTGCCTCAATTGCCACATTGAAAAGCGATGTTGGCAAAGATAATTGAAAAAATAATAAAACCAGCCAGGCCTGCGTGCACGAAGGCGCAGCACAGTCACAGCGAAAGCTAGAATAGCGGTCTTTCAGAGCCTTTTCAAAAGACTCATTGGGCAATTACTGTAAGCACACTTGCTTGATACCCGCTAGGGTATTATAATAAACTTTTGGGTAGTAGGCCGGCATTCGCTGTGCTATTTTTGTCCTTCTTCTGAGAAGCGTGGTATCCGCTAAACACTTGCAAGGAATTTTGTGCCAATTGTCCATGCAGTGGCTGACGACGAAGAGGAATTACGGCTGAAGTGGGTATGCGCCACAGTTAGTAGGGAAACAAGAACAAGCTTCTGTAATGAGGTTGGACCATTGGACGGCCCACTCGTTACGCTATTCGCATTGTGCGACGACTGGTTGTTCTTTCGCTGTTTTAAAGCGCTTTATAAGTCGTATAACGCGATTGCTTTCCAGAGATCACGCCTGCTAAGGGAATTTTTCAAAAGTCACAAGCACCAGCGTAGCTCATGCTTGTGACTTGTTGGCAAACAAGCACCAGCGTAGCTCTTGTAAGAAAAAAAAACAGCGTAGCTCAGTGGTAAAATACGGAGCTGGCACCCAGTGAAGCCGGGTTCAAGCCCTAGTGCGTCTTTGGTGCTAGGTTTGCCAACAAGTCACAAGCACTGGCGTAGCTCAGTGGTGAAATACTGGGTTGTCACTCAGCAGACCCGAGTTTCGAGCCCCACTGTATATTTGATGCTAGGTTGTTTTTTTTTTCTTGCGATGTAGTTACGGCCACCGGCGGCGGCAGCGGCAGCGGACAACTGCGCGTGACGCGAGTTGTGATCTCATAACAGCTTTCACTGTAAAATAAACATATAAGAGTGGTATGGCTGTTGCAGAGTGTAGGGGTGGAATGGATAGGTGCGGGCAGGTGGTTGTTGAAAATAAAATTGCTTCATAAATATATTCACGCGTCCAGGCCACCACCCTTCCCACTAACGGCACCATTGCGCATGTCTAAACGACTTCACAATCAGCGAAGCATCACACACATCTTTGGAAAAACAAAATCATTGAATTCATCGGCTTTTCCTCGTGCCATAGCACTCTGGAATGACCTAACCGACGTCATTGTCAATTTAACCAATCATGAAAATTTTCACGAGCAATTAATGATACATCTATCTCAATAGCATTGTATAACCTCCTTGAATTCTGTTTTTGTTCTTTGTGCTACATACAGGAGACGGTACCGCCATCTAGTGAACACTGCAAGAACTAAACTAGAGGTGGCTACATACAGGAGACGGTACCGCCATCTAGTGAACACTGCAAGAACTAAACTAGAGGTGGCTACATACAGGCTACAGGGGACGCACAGCACACGCCCTAAGGAGCTTCGCCCCTAAAAATAGCATAAAGGACCGTAATAGGTTTTGCAGGCGTGCCTTATTCACGCAAGTGTGACATCTTGCTTTTAGGTACTGTGGGGAGAGTGTTGCGCAGTGTGAAAAAGTGATGGCTTGATAAGCATTTACCGTAACATAAGTGACGCTTAACACGTTCGAAGTGTTGGTGTTAGGATAGATGCGAGTCCAACTATAGCAAAAAAAATTTACTGATAGCAAAGTGGTAGGTTAAAGCAGCGCTGCAAAGTCGAGAATAGGAAATAACTGGACAACACCGACAAAGCGCAGACACAGTCTGCGCTTAGTCTGTGTAGTCCAGTTTTTTCTGGTTGCGAATTTTAAAGCACTTCTTTTAACTCTAGTATGTTCTAACTAGTCCTTCTACAAGCTCTTTTGAATAGCGTTGCTGTGTTTTTTTTCCTGGGCGGGACAGATTTGTCACCTTTTATGTGCACTCGTCATGAGATGGCTGCAGAAATCTTGTCCTAATTGCACAACGTAGATAACTTTTCGCTAATATTTTTCGTGTATATTTTCATAATCGCTGATGATCACAGGAATTGGTGGGTTTGCAAAGGTTCATGGAACTCATGTAGTCAATATGTACAATACGATGGCATTGTAAACATTTTTTATCCTATTTGATTGGTCGTTCCAAAAAAAAATTATATAAAAAGTTCTTGTTCTTGCTTTTTTTATTCTTCCATTCTCAATAAATGCACGTAGAGTAAAGAATGATACTTCGCTTTTTAGACTGTAGATAAGCTGAAATGTTAGGCATGGTGAGGCTTTCTGGCCTGGTTGAAGCTCGTTTCACATTTATTTGCTTTTGAGAAAATTCTTGTCGCCAGTTTTGCTGATAACCTGCATGAAATTCTTACAGAATTCGATGCTATTACTGTCATGAATAAAAAACAAATAAAGGAATGCGCAAATAAAAACATCAATAAATAAACGCTTTGTCATGCCAGCCTTCACTTTAGTCTCAGCAGAATTTCGCCAGCTGGCATCAGCGTCGATGTCATGCACCGTATATGTATACGTATCTATATATATAAAATGCAAGAAAGAAAGAAAAAAAGACTCCTAGCGTGCGGAATGAAACGTGGGACCTCCACGTCGTGAATGCGAGGCGTTAACCACTGAGCCACCGAGGAGTACCTCCTTAAACGTCAGAAATGGCAAGCTATGTATATATGTATATCTACCACTTACAGCTGTTGGCGGGCATTTCGAAGGGGAACTATCGTGTTTTCACCATTATTATCAAACTGGCGCAAGGAACTCGCGGTGGCTGTCATCTCTCACGCGTACTTTGGACCCGCGGAGGGGAGTGGAAAATTTCTCGCGCGCCCTTATCTCCCGGTGGTCAGGATCATACGTCTTGGCTGGCGTTGGGCTTGAGCTGGAATGATTCTGTGGTAGTTACAGGGCGCCACAAAGGTCACCGGAAATGCTGCACAGCCTCCGTTAGCGAAAAAGGTGCGCGTTTTAGATACAGCGAAGTAACAACTGAGATGCCTATTCCCGTTCATCTGTACCTGTGAGTACGTTTCGTGCGTCATTTGTGCATGAGAAACGCATTGCAAGTTTCGAGCCGCTTGCCATTCTGCGCGTGACCTTCCAATTTGTTGCTATCACGTTCACTTCTTCACCTTTGTGGCAAAGCTGTGACATTGTTTTTTTTTCAAGTTAATTATTCATCGTTATAATGATTTATTATGTATGTTACGTATTAACGAAAACCACCTTCTGCGGAACCAAATGGCTTATTTATTTGAGCTAGTTCAAAATACCAACTCTTATGGCCCAATGCTTCGAGACTGATTCGATTTTCTCAAAGCAGTGACTCCAACTTAATTCTTCGGGATATTTCTTCCACGCCATTGCAAGTACCACTTGTGTAGCAGTAAACACCGAATATAGCGTGCCTCATTATCCTTTGAGGCATTTCTTCGTTATTATCATTTCACGAAGTTGAGCAGTAATCAAAAGCGAGAACAAGGCAGAAACTAAATTATTACAAAGAACAATAGTAACGAGAAATTGATGTTCATGGAAAAAACCTTAAACGCAAACACAAGAATGTTAGTGAATAATAACCGGCTTGTGACCACAATATTAGAAAAATCACCAAGCAGAATTGTTTTCATACAAAAACAGGCGTAATTCATTGTTTTCATTCACTTACGAATGTTATGTCTTCTTTCCTCGCACGCTTACCATTCGTTGCCGCTATTATTTACTTCCCCTTTCTATGATTCCTCTTTTTTGTCTTCATTGCGCACGCTTGCCGTGTGTCCTCCCTTTCACATACCATCTGACCCGCGTCCTGTACATTCTCTTTCGAAAGCTTAGTTATCGGACATCGCAAGCAAACAAAGCAATTTTAGTAGAAGACCTGTGAGTAGCGAATAAATTAGTATGCTGTGAAGGAAATTTCAGAAAGATGCATGAAAATGGACGCTACTAAAAAAAACTGTGGCCATCTCTCCGAAGGGATGCCTGATGGGATGCGAAGCAGCAGTGGTGCCCACAACGTTGATGCAGTTGAAATGGGCGTCGACGATGGTGCTGGAAGAACAGTTTGAGACTAAACCTCGGTGTAGCACTTACTCGAGTAAACGACATCGCCGTTCGCAAACGCACTCGGCTTCGCTAACCATCGCGATACGGGTAACGGCCAAGTTAGGCGTAATCGCATCGGCAGAAGTTTCAGCGGGTGAAGCAGCGTCGTCTTTCTGCGTCCTCTCCATCGCAGATAATCGAGCCGAAAAAGTGTTAGCACTCAACTGATTGAGCGATAGAGTGGTAACACTCGACCGAGTGTGCGCTCGAGCGTTGCGAGCGGTGAAGATGGCGTACGTTGTAGCCACGCGTCCGGTTTATTGCGCGTGAACCGACGAGTCGCTGGTGCAGCGAGTGGCGGTAGCACCTGAGCACACGCCAGGTGAGAGAGAGAGTGTGTGTGACGTCAGCGCACACTGCAAGGGGAGCGTGACGTAACTCGTACGGAGGCACAGCACTACACAGGCTTGTCAAAGAGCTTCTTCGCATATAACAAGTCCAGCTTTCCGACGATGTCATTGTTGTCTTCCCCAGTCCTGCTGCTGCCATCCGCTGTTTTCACGCGTCAGCGGTCACGCATTTTGTGACATATGCTACTATAACGTGCTCATGGCATCCTAATCTGCAGCGTGTAGCCTGTTGTCCTCATGCTTGGGCAATACTTTGAAAGTGAATGTTTTTGTAGCGTCACTTGTCATGGTTGAGCAGTTTTGCGCGGCTTATCGTGGCTGATTGAGTTTTGCCTGACCTGGAAGCTTTGAGAGTGACGTGTCACCTATGAGCTGGCACTTGACTGGTTTGCACTTGCTCGCTAGTGCGTTCGTCTGTCCGTCTGCTGGTGTGCCCATTCTTCCGTCTATTTGTAAGCTGTCCGTCCATTCATCCGCGTGACTGTCCGTGCGTCTATCTATCCGTCCATCTATCGGTCCGTTCAGTTCATTCATCCATCCGTCTATAGCTCACATTACGCATAGCCGAGCTAAGTCACAGCTATTTTTTTGTTCCAATGATGACGTACTTCCTCAAAATACAATAGTCAATTTTTCGCAACGTTCAGCGCCGTCCATTCGTAGTGCTTGGGAAACTTTATTGGCCACTGAAATCGAAGAAACATTATATCATCGGGCTCACTGTCAATAATAATCTTTCAACAGGTCTTGCTGTGTCCTACGTTCTTTAGGACTCAAAATAGTTTGGAGTGTTCAAACAGTGCCTGGTACGTATTGTGCGGGCAAGTTGCTTGCAACCTTGGCAGTCCTTCAGTCGTACACAATAGTGGACGCAAACTTCGAAGGTGCTTCACAGGTTGCGTATTTTTTAAATGGGCTGTAACTTGTTGGGCACACTTCTGCAGTCTGCATGAGCGGATAAATACCAATATTTCAATTTAGTTTTGCTGTTCATTGCTGCAGATGATGACTTTGAATTGTGTCTGACACTGCTCAGGCTTTCCTTTCTTTATTTTTTTTTCTTTTTTATATTTCAAATTATTGGTGCTCTTCGGTATTACCACAGAAGTGATATATCCAGGAGCAACACTATGAACACAAAGGACACATAGGATGTTTGACTATCGTTCGGCGTGCCACGTTCCAAGACCAACGTGAAAAGTATTTTTTTCTACGCTCGCAAGTGAATACCACCGAAAAAACTCCGCGTGCATTTTGGGTCAGATATTTATTATTTTAAGCAATTACTGAACCTGAATGATGACAGAGTAGCAAGATAATTAGTTACACACTAATTCACTTTAAATACTGAAACTGAATGCATGAATACTGAATGCATTTCCTAAGTTTCGTGGAATTGTGAGACGCGAATTTCACGCGTTTTGACAGTCTATCTTACTTCGTGACTGAAGGAGATTGGTAATTCTGTGGGAGCACCGAAGCGCACCATTCATCTCAATTATAAAACTAAGAGAAAGAAAACAGAGAAACGAAAGCCTGGGCAGTATCTGACCCACTTCTTATTATTCTGTTGGAATACTTCCTTGGACAGTACTACCCCCCCCCCAAACCCCTGACAATCAACCCACCAGCCTGCTATTCACAGCCAATCAGCCGCCATTTTGTTTACAACATGCGATAGAACTGCCAGGTGACGCCTAAAATACTCAATATGTAATTCTTATTAGATAGCGCGCCGGCAAAACGAAGGTTGGAAAAACCAAGCTAAAGGTTTCGTGGATAAATGCGTGAATATTTAGCATTGATAGAAACTAGAATAATTGTTAGAGCACTTTTACTTTCTTGAATAAGTACCTAACCAGAATAATTGCTCGTTATTTCTGTTTATATTTAGAAAAGGGAGGGCAGGGGATCAACATGAATTCAAGAGAAGAACAAAAGCATGCATTTGAATAACCGCAGCTGCTTAACAAGACGTCATTAACCATGGCATTTCTACACCCCCCCCCCCTTTTTCAATATGATGGTTAGAAAAAGTGAGGTACCACTGAACGCCTTATGACTAGCTACAAATTGCCACGTGACTGGGATACTTCATCGTGCCTATATAAATTAAGCTCCTTTTTATTGAGAGAAGTCACTTTCTTATTTATATATCTATAATATCCCTTCTTCTAGCTCACTCCTTTTTTCTGCTACCTACCGAAGCCTTCCTTCTCATAGCTTCAGGCTTTTCTCAAACATTTTTCGAGTTGTTATTCCGCTTTTTATTACGCAATGTTCTTCGCAAGTATGTTGCACATTTGGAACCTGGCTTTTGGTTCGTCCGTAGATTTCATCAGTAGTGGTCACGCTCAAAATGTAGTGGGAAATACAGGTCTATAGAATGGCTCCGAATACTCGAATCCGCACCAGAATAAACAGTCTATAAATGTGTACAAAAGGTTTATCAAATATAGCTAACATAGGTAGGATATACTTCTCATAATAAAATTGACAGAAATGGTTTAGAAACATCTCTATAGCATCATTCCAGAGAAAAAGTGGGCGCCAACGCCTCCCAGGGCGTGCAATTATCACCTCCATCGGTGGTCTCCGCCGCCTTTGTCGTTTCATTTTAGGTGCAAAACAACCTGATGGAACCCGCTGAAGGCGTATCTTATATCAACTACTATACAAGCAGACAGTTGTGAAGCTCACCACAAAAAAAATACATACGTGCACGTCTCAAACCATGATCTCAAGTATCTTTAACAAGACTTTTCTCATGCCGCGAAATTTTTACATGCGCAGCTAAAAGATTGACATCATCGACAGTTTGGTAAACGGAGGAGTAGAAACTTTATGAACGAAAGTCACTCTGCACCTGTGCTATGCACATCTGGTTTCGTATTAGTGGAACTGCATTTAGAGCAATATATCTAAATTAATCACTGCGCAAGACTGCCACTATAGTGATGGCTTTTCTCGTTCTCGTTAATGTAGGCTCACACCCGGAATAATAAGTAATTTAAATCTTGAAGCGAGGCTCAAAAAGTCACACGCATTTCATTTGACCGGGGCTACCAAATTTTATTCAATTCTAGTCTCTTTATATATACATGTTGGGCTATTATATCACAGGCCAACTTTTTCGCTAACACTAAATCTCTCATCCGAATCTCCAAGTCGCAACTAGTTATATGAACGGTCTTAGTGGGAGAAATAACTTTCATTATAGTTTATGTCACCTTCTCATTCTCCCATCTCAGTTTTCTTTGAATGTTCTTCTCGGTACATTGCGTCTGCGTTCAAGGCAAGTGTGCTGAACACTGCACGAAACGGTCTAGACCATTACGGGAGCTGGACCGTAGCAATAAGTGCGACTGAAATCCAGTAACTTTTCCACTAAAGAAACAGTGGTCTGAGTACAAGATTTATTTGCTTCGGCGTTTTCTACTAATGGGGCCGCCGCTTACATAAACTGCGAGGACAAATGTGGCGGCACTGGTCCCTCCTCTTTTCATATTAAGATGCTACACGGATAGAACCACCATACAAGCTGTATACAGCACACGACACTGAAGAAGGAGCTTCGTATTTGTTACAGTCACCAATAAATTGGTTCGGTGCTGTGTGTTTTCGCTGCTTGCATTTGGCCTATTTCCGCTAAGTGATGAGCCATACTCGGCCAAAAACAAATTAGCATTTCCGTGCTATATCCTGATTATCAAAACGAAACAAGCCTGTGGAGAAAAAGATAGACATTATTTTTAACCAGCACCTCTCTACAGTCGCCGTGCCAAGAAGCCTTTCCACCTGCGCTGGTTCCACGGCGAAAGAGATGGCGTCCCACTTGTCGACGTTACATGCCTTTCTGGGCTGTCGGAAAACCGTTAGCCACACGAAAAGAAACAAAATGAAGAAAACGAGTGACATTCAAGTAAAGATATATGGGTAAAGTTTCTCCTGTGTTGAATGCGCCACCGTGGTGGTGTAGTGGCTAAGGTACTCGGCCCCTGGCCCGCAGGTCGCCGGATCAAATCCCGGCGGTGGCGGTGGTCGAAATTTCAGAAGCTGCACACACACACACACACACACACACACACACACACATAAATATATATATATATATATATATATATATATATATATGCTGTCCTTGCGCTAATTACTCTTCCTTTATATATATATATATATATATATATATATATATATATATATATATATATATATATATATATATATATTATATATATATTATATATATGCACAGAAACTTCAATATTGGCTCCACAAAAATGAATTGTTAGATAAATTATTGCTATGAACAAAAAACACAAGGCATAACATCAATAAAGAGAATGCAGAAAAAGAGTGGAATGCTAATAAATTGATGAGAGCAGGTATGTTTTCAAAGAAAGCTGATGAAAACTATTGTAATGATCGCGTCTTTAGTTCAGAGCGTTCCAAGTCGATAATTCGCGGTAACCAGCACATCGCTTGCCATATTTTTTGTGACTTTAAGTAGCGAGAGTTTGTTTGGCTTAGCGAACCATTCTTGCTCTTAATAATGTATTGGAAGGGCTTCAACAGAACCTTGGTGGTTCAGGACCTTATGCAGCAAAAATATCAGGCTAGTTTTGTATGTGTAATAACAGGTAGTACATTCAATTCTAGAAATAACAGCTTGCACGATGAAGTGGGAATGACACGGTCATAATCTTTCAGCGCGTGCTTCTCGATGCCAAAGAAAGGAGAGATGTGGTTGTAATGGATATTTTCCCAAGTTATAATACAATATTTGATATGTGTATGAATGAAGGCGTGGTAAACTGAGAGAAGTGTGTTAATGCTCAAGCTTGACTGCATTTTAATAATTATCCGTAGGCTGAATACAATTTTTTAACTACCGAATCGACATTGGTATCGAATTTTAGATTGGAATCTATAATCGCACAAAGGAACTTCGCAGAACGTATTTGTATAATTTCAACATTGCTTATCTATATGTGTAAGGCAGATGTCACTAATTTATGAGCAGAATGAAAAAACAAATCAAACTAAGAATTTACGAGGTTTATGCTCCCCCATTTTTATTCTCCTCCATGAGGTCCTCAAACATTCTATTTAGGCGTACAAAATGAAAGGTATATCGGCAAACCACATTGACTATGCACTGACAAACACCCTGATGAAACATCCACAATATCTACATACATGAGTATAATTGGGCTCGCATCGTCCGTTAATATCCCACTGGATGACCGCTTACTATTTTATGCGTACAATTCTTCCCTGGCAACGTTGCTAGCAAAGGCGAAATCACTAATAATAGCGCCAAACAAACGAGACACTCCGACTCCTACAGTGTGGTGTAGTTATAAAAATGTCTCAACAGCGTACTTTCAAAGTACACGTGTCAACCTAGCCGAAGGAAAATGCAGGCTTTACGTCCCTGTAGCTGGTAGTTGTCAAACTGTTCCCTCCCTATTTCCACTGTGTCTTCATGTTTTAAATGTTGATGCGAAGCAGATATAATAATAATAATAATAATAATAATAATAATAATAATAATAATAATAATAATAATAATAATAATAATACTATAAGAAGAAGAAGAAGAAGAAGAAGAAGAAGAAGAAGAAGAAGAAGAAGAAGAAGAAGAAGAAGAAGAAGAATATCATGTTAGTGACCTATTAAAACGGCCAGTTATCAACATGCAGACCAACATAAACAAAACTTGGAAGTGAGTAAGTTACAAAACGTCTGACACAGTATTTCCTCAGAGAAGCAATTATTTCTTCATAGACATTTTTCCAGAGGAATACCGCAAGCTGCAATTTTGATGCCAGTTTATGTGCACGATTATGCGCATAAATAAGTTTCACTATCAGTGTCACTTGTCTAACGAAGGCTAGACCGAGACAGCCAAGAAATCACTGTAATTAACTAACTTGTCAGCTCTGGAAGAGGCCTCTGGGGATCCAGCGGAAAATGAAATCGGTTTCCCATAATAAAAAGCCAAGATTGTGATGCAGGACATCGCTTATTCTCGCGAGTGCGTAACAATGAAACCTCTCGAAGCGAAAGCAAAAATGGACACGTTATCTCCATCATTTACATATGTGTCACGTTCTGTTCTGCTGCAACGTTGACAAATTCGCATTTTTTCTGACTCCTAGGGGAAATGTGCAATCTGGACTTCGCGTGAAACTTGTAATTAGTGGCTTCTTTCCGACCTCGGTCGATGTAGTCCGCAATTACCTGCTTAGGCCGGGTACACAGCACTAAAAAAATTGTTCGAGAAGCGCCGAGGGCAACGAGTTTTAGTTAATCATTTATTCTGCTCTGCAGTGACAATGATAATGACTCAAAGTGAGATTACCGACATGAGATAGCTCTAAAACAGCCCCGAGAACTTACTCTGTTCTGTGAAAGCCATTTATTAATTTTGAAGTTTGTTTCTGAGCAAGAACTCCAGCATAGCCAGTGAAACCGCATTTTTACAACTCCGCTGAGAGTAGGTTAAAGACCCCGAAGTCAGTGTCAAATTGATGTAGAAAGAGGCGAGATAGAGATAGAGGGGTTCATTCATTGTGACAGATGAGCTAGGAAGTTGCTATGAAAGACGGTTGAAATGCGGAAGTATTGCAATTGAATTACAGCCTAGACAGTAGGGTGTTTCTTACAGTTTTACTACTAATATTAATTTTTAGTGTTTTATGTGCAAAACGACGATATGATTATGAGGACTTCCGTAAGGGACAGCTGCAAAAACTCTCATCACCTGGGCTTTTGTTATGTGTGCCTGCATTGTAGCACGTGGGTCAGAGTAGCCAGTTACGTTTATAATAAGCTCATTCCAGCTTGTTTTTT
>NC_051170.1:54818908-54843908 GCF_013339725.1 Rhipicephalus microplus | reverse complement strand
GCCACCTTCGCCACCAAATTTAAAATGCTTCTTATGGAAAACCCTTTTCCTGCGCTCCCTGATCGCCGCCTGAAAAGGTGGCGCACCGATGACAGCATCTTTACTGCACAGCCTAAACAGACCTTCCCCAAGTACCATGTAATCCACAGCCAAAATGAAAAGAAAACAGTTCGATCTATTTCACCATTTATTGTCTCGAAAACGCTCACAGATGCAATTGGCCCTGGTTATAAAGTAACTAAGATGGGGAATGGCGATCTCCTTTTAGAATTCCGCGACAAGACTCAGTACGACAAGCTCACAAAACTCGTTTCATTTGATAACATCCCAATATCAGTGGGCCCACATAGGTCGATGAACACAGTGCGTGGTGTCATATCTGATGATGACCTCCTCGAGCTGTCTAAAAGTGGATTGCTCGAAGGCTGGCAAGAACAAAATGTAGTGAAGGTACAAAGAATAATAATCAGGCGAGATGATAAACAGGTCCCAACAAAGCACATCATAGTTACCTTCGGTACAAGCAACCTTCCCGACTCTATTGAAACTGGTTACTGCAAGCTTCCTGTCAGACCTTATATACCGAATCCTCGCCGATGTTTCAAGTGTCAGCACATCGGACATGGATTCAAACGTGCAGAGGGCGCGCTAAGTGCGCGAAGTGCGCATCTTGTGAACATGTATCCGAAAAGTGCACTTCAGAAGCCTGTTGCGCTAACTGTGAAAGAGATCACGCTGCCTACTCCCGATCATGCCCTGCATGGAAAAAAGAGAAACAAATATTAGAACTTAAGGTAAAGTTTAACCTGTCATTTCAAGAGGCACGTCAACGTTTTTCTACACACAATAATTCTGAACCTTCCTTCGCCGACGTGGCGCGTCGAGGCGCCGTGCCACGTCTTTCGGCACCCGCGAGATTCACACCAAGTGTGACTGCGGTTGTGCCAGAAACGCCTCCGGCTGGAACAGTCCGTAGTGCTCCGCCTCCTGTTCAAAAGGGCCAGCAAACTTCAGAGACTGCTGGACCACGAACCTGACTGCAAGTACAGTCAGGTTCGAAACTGCCATAAACGTGCCTGCCAAGCAAGCACCATCCACCACCTCAGAAGAGGTGATGGACACAAGCCATACTCCTTCGGTGCCCCACGCGCCGAAGGAAAGGCGCAGCTCTTTGGAACGAAGCAAGAAAGAGAAAACCCGTATTACAGGGCTCCAACAGGCCCTGTAACTTAAGGCAACGTTTCTGTACACCCAGCACTTAACTACATTGAAAATGGAGACACAAATTTTACAGTGGAACGTCAGAGGACTACTGAGAAACCTTGACAATATTCAAGAACTTTTACATAAACAGTCACTAAAAGTGCTGTGTGTACAAGAAACACACCTAAAACCCAAGATCACTAATTTTCTACGCCAGTATATCATTTTTCGAAAGGACAGTAATGAAGCCGTCACGTCATCTGGTGGTGTGGCTATTATAGTAAATCAAGAGATTGCATGTACTCATCTACCACTCGAAACATCTCTTGAAGCAGTGGCTATTCGTGTAGTCCTCCTGAACAAACTCGTGACCATCTGCTTTGTCTACATACCTCCACACTACCATCTTGAAAAACATGCATTCCAGTCCCTAATAGATAAACTTCCAGAACCTTATACCCTCCTTGGAGATTTCATTGCACATAGCAATCTATGGGGTGACCCTCGCTGCGATGCTCGAGGTCGCCTGATCGAACGGTTCCTTTTTACTTCTGGCGCGTGCCTTTTAAATCGGAAAGAGCCCACATATTACTGCATTGCCAGCAATACCTACTCGTCAATAGACCTTAGCATTGTCTCACCATCCCTCCTTCCTTTACTGACATGGAATGTCATCAATATTCCTTACGGAAGTGACCACTTTCCCTTAACGCTAAGCACACCCATATAAAATGAATATCACCCACAGGTCCCCAGATGGATCAATGACAAAGCTGATTGGGAACAGTTCTCGCAGATTAGTCACTTAAGTTGGACTGACCTATCTGGTTTAAACATAGATGCAGCTGTACAATACTTTTCTGCTTTTCTGACCGACGCTGCGATGAAATGCATCCTGCAAACTTCTGGACTGCCTGGCAAGCGACGTGTCCCATGGTGGAATACTGATTGTCGCAATGCACGCAAACAACAAAACAAAGCGTGGAGATTGCTACGGTACTCGCCGATGGCAGAGATTATTGAAAGTTTTAAGAAAATCAAGTCCCAAGGCAGGACACGCGCCGGCAGGCTAGGAGAAAAAGCTGGCTTAAGTTTTTATCAGGCATCACTTCATATACACAAGAAACTAAAGTCTGGAACATGGTTCACAAGGTAACAGGACGACACGCATCTTTACTACCTCTCGTAGACACACAAGGGGACACCTTGGAAGAACTGGTGAACTTCCTCGGTGCCCACTTCGGAAAGGTGTCCAGTTCGTCGCATTATACTGCATCTTTTCAACGACACAAAAGAAAAATCAAAAAAGAGAAACTTCAGCGAAAATTCTCTAAACATGAGTCGTACAACAACCCTTTCAGTTTGGCCGAGTTACAAGCATCGCTACATGTTTGCAATAAATCAGCTCCAGGTACGGACAGTATAGTATGCGAAATATTAAAACAACTGCCTTCTGAAACACAAAAAAACCCTGCTTTCCCTGTATAACTCTATCTGGTTTTCCAGTGAAATACCTTCTGTGTGGAAAGAAGCCATTATTATTCCGATTTGAAAGCAAAGCAAGGATCCATCTTTTGTTAGTAGTTACAGGCCAATCGCACTTACAAGTTGCATGTGTAAACTTTTTGAAAAAATTATAAATCGCAGACTTGTACATTAGCTTGAAACGAACAATCTGCTCGACCCAGTTCAATGCGAGTTTCGAGAGGGTAGATCCACCACTGACCACCTCGTGCGTATCGAGGCACAGATCCAAGATGCCTTCGTCCACAAACAATACTTTCTTTCTGTGTTCTTCGACATCGAAAAAGCCTATGATACGACATGGAGACTCGGAATATTAAGAGACCTGTCCAATTTTGGTGTGCGTGGCAGGATGTTTACTATTATCGAAAGCTACTTGTCCAATCGTACATTCCGTGTCCTTGTGGGCAGTGTTCTCTCCCAAACATTTGTCCAGGAAACAGGCGTGCCGCAAAGGGGTGTACTTAGTTGTACACTTCTTCTTATCAAAATGAATTCCTTGCACCTATCCATCCCCCGCAATATGTTCTATTGTACATATGTCGACGACGTTCAGCTTGGCTTCAAGTCATGCAACTTGGCAATGTGTGAGCGGCAGGTTCAGTTAGGTTTAAACAAGGTCTCCAAATTGGCAGAGGAAAACGGATTCCGACTGAACCCACAAAAAAAGCACGTGTGTCTTGTTCTCCCGAAAGAGAGCCATGCACTCAGAACCCGACATTGAACTGAACGGTCAACGTCTGTCTGTAAATGCGGAGCATGAATTCTTAGGCCTAATCTTGGACAATCAGTTGACCTTCGTACCGCACATCAAGTATTTAAAAACAAAATGTTTAAAAGCCATGAATGTTTTAAAAGTGTTGTCACGCACTACATTGGGTAGTGACAGGAAATGTTTAATTAACTTATATCAAAGCCTCGTACGCACACGCCTAGATTACGGTGCTATATTCTATCAGTCGGCAACACCACCAGCCTCGAAAATTCTCGACCCTGTCCACCATCTAGGCATTCGCCTCTCTACGGGTGCTTTCCGCACCAGCCCTGTGGAGAGCCTCTACGTGGATCGAATGAATGGTCGCTCCTTCTACAAAGATGTTTCCTGTCCTTTTTGTACTTTTTGAAGGTGAAGGCAGACAAGAAACAGCCTTCCCATTTCACAAATAATGATTTGTCTTGTTCTAGCTTGTTCGAGAACCGTCCTTTGTTTAGGCAGCCCTACGCACTGCGTGTAAGGAGCCTGGCCGAAGAAACAGGTGTGCCTCTTGAACACAGTTTGATGGCTCCTGCAACATATCTGCCACCGTGGCAGTGGCAGCTTATAGACTGTGATGTCTCTTTTGTTGATGTCACAAAGCACGCACCACTTGCACACATACATACACACTTCCTAGAACTACAACCTAAATACACATGTCCTGAGTTCTTTACCGATGCGTCAAAGTCAAACACTTCTGTGTCATATGCTGCGGTGGGCCAATCCTTTTCCGAGGCCGGCGTTCTTAATCTTGATGCAAGCATTTTCACAGGAGAAACTTACGCAATACTGGTGGTCGTAAAACACATTAAACAGATAAAATTACAAAAGGCGGTAATATAAACAGATTCCCTAAGCGTGGTCAAAGCCCTGAAAACTCCTAAAAAGCACAAGAACCCCGTTCTGGTGTCACTTTACTCACTTCTGTGCACACTCTACACATCAAAGCAGCATGTCGTTGTCTGCTGGGTTCCAGGGCACCGTGAAATACAAGGGAACGTTTTGGCCGACAATCTGGCTGCTTGCACCAATGTCACTGCTGACAATGCATCAACACCAGTCCCTGCACTTGACTTAAAACCTTTTATAAAACGAAAGCTCAGGGGGTATTGGCAGAGCATGTGGGATAAACACACAGATAATAAACTCCATGTTCTCAAGCCGCAACTAGGTTATTGGCTGCCACTATCAAAATCACGACACACAGAAGTAATACTAACAAGGCTTAGAACAGGACATACACATTCTACACATTCATTTCTTCTATCTACCGGCAATCCACCATATTGTGAGAGATGTGGAGAGCCCCTTATGGTTCTCCACATTCTCGTCCAGTGCAATGAGCTAGATGCTCTAAGAAAAAAAGCACTTTTTACTGCCCTACCGACAGCAGCTTCCTCTACACCCTGGGATGCTCATCGGTAGGGATCCGCTTTTTAAACGGCAAGCACATTTTTACGTTTTTAAAAGATGTGCAAAGCTTTCACCCGATATTTCGAGGTCATCCATAGCACGACCCCTATAGAGTGGTCGTGGCTGCGGTGACTACACCTTCATCATGGTTTTATTATCATGACATTTTGTCAGCCGCTATCACTGCACATATGTCACGCCACTGTCATAATTTTTGTACATTTATGTTTTAACCCGCGTTAGAGCGACGAATTTGAAGGCCCTTTACAACCACGGACTATGCATATCATTGTTCATATTTGTAGTCAATTGAAATAGCGCTCTTTGGCCATCAATTGGCCCTTGCGCCACTGAAAACTACTCATCATCATCATATTTTGTATGCTCTTTTTCCTTTCATTCGGCATTCTTTTCTTGTTTTTACATCATCGTACGTCATCATCCCATAATTAAACATCACTTATTAAATAATTACTACAGCGCTCTGTAACTCCTTTACTCCTGTTTCTGATGTCGTGTTTTCATCGTTTCATTACGTAAGTGAGCATTTTATACTGCAATAAAAAAGATAGCTGGGCAAGTTGGTATGTTTCCATATTATAACTTTTTTTAGTGCTCGTCTGTCTCTTTCTTGTTCTGTCTCTTGTGCACGCTAAGAAAGTTATAATATAGTTTGTTCCATTTATGCAGTGTTTACGGCTTTTGTTTACGGTGTCTGTGATTTGCTCTGCAGAGGAGGAGAATGTTCTATAGAAATACAAAAGTACCTATTCACACCAGTAACATAACAAAAGAGCAGCCAGACCTGTTTCCCCAAGCAACAAACGAAACAAGGCTAGAGCCTTTACGCTTCATTTTTTAAAAACTGTCTGACTGCCTCCTCTATGGCCTGCCTACGCATATTAGAATAAAGACAGCTCATCTACTGCTAAAGAAACATGGCAGCTGTCCCTCCAAAGTGTTTGAAAGGAAAGCGCTAATCTGCATTGAATATTTCTTTCTCATTCTTCTATTGCAACCTCACTGTTGTGTTTATGCCTACTGTGGAATTGAGTTTAAAGTTTTTCAACAAACTGTCATTTTTATTGCTTCACCAAGCGTGCCAACACTATCGCACAATATCGTTCGAGTAAACTGCGCAGAAAGTACACACTAATGCAGACACTTTGTCAGAACGGTTTCTCTCGATAGCTTCTTTCGACCAAAAGACGCATCCACCAAGATTAATGTTCGCATAAAAACCGCAGCTGTAAAAGTTCAAACTGATGGGCGCTCTCCTCGAAATGGAAGAATATAGGTATCGGCGCAGCAAACACGCCTGCAATCACCGGCTGTTTGTAGCAATGTTAATGTTTAACCAAACTTTTGCTGAGCAAAATAAGACCCACGGAGCTAACGACATTAGCTGAAGCCTAAAATGGCAACAAACAGATAGGGACACTTGAGATTCCCTATCAGCACAAAAAGCAAACAAAAATGTAAAATGCGGATACAATAGTGAGTGAGAAAAATGTGCTCTGGGCGCTATTCTGAGCCAACTTATGTTGATTTGTTATTTTTAATATGTCACTGCGATGCCTATAAGAGCTATCATCAATGTGTAACGCATATACACTGCTCATTGATGGTTCATCACGTTATTCATTCTTTATATGCTGTGCCTAGGCAGCTTTTTTTCTTTGGAGCGAATGTCTTTTACTCCGTCTTAGGATGTCCATGGTTTCCATAAAGTTATTTATTACGTCATCGTATATTAAGGGCGATATGCAGCTTTGGAAAAACGAGATAATGATGCAGCAACACTTTATTGACTACATACCCCTTTTTATAGGCCAGTGCTATAGAACTATCTTTAAAAAAGAGCGAATCAGCCAAACCTGGCGACTACTGTACAAACTACAATAACGCATATATGGAGGGACTGTTGATTGCAGGAGAAAAAGAGTGGCTGATGCAACTCTTACTTCCACCATCGTCTTGTTCCTGCGGCTCAGCAGCTTTCGAAGTGAATATTTGCGTGATGACGTATATAGAAGCGGCGCTCAAGGTCAAGTCACCGAAGAAGGCTGGAAGCGAGCAGTATCGACACAGTCTTTGCTATTGGTGAGGAGTACTCAGTCCAGAAGCCAGCGTCTTGGCGCATCGCTGTCCTCGGTAATCGATATAGCCCCTCTAATGTGCTCATCTCCTTGAAGCAGCGCAGCATGATGCGGCTTTCTTAATGAGCACTGATTAATCGGCTCGCCTCACCGCTGACGTCCACGCTGTCTCCTTCCTACCAGTTGGTCTTAACTGTGTATGTATGCGTGTGTTCCTACGTGCAAAGGCTATACGGCACATGAGCGAATGCATGCGGAGACCATGGCCGATCGAAGATTTTTGGGGCGAACACGCTGACAGGAGGGCGTGCCGAAGTCCCTGTTAGAATTGTACACGCAGCTTTGACTTGAGCGGCGAAGCAAACGAGAAAAGTTTTGTTTCCACCATACTGCATGCGTAGCTTTGAAGCCCACAAATATTATTCTTGGTGTTTGAGCTTGAAAATGCTTTCTGGTCACATCTAGGTTACCAGACGGAGTGTCTCTTTAAAAAAAAAGTATGTGTAAATAACATTGGGCGTCTCGAGTGCTCGCTTTTAACTGTTCGTTCGTTCATGCCTGCGTGCACTGCTGGAGACGGCCGCACTCTGTTACAAATTAAATCAATAGCCTCGCATCGGGAAAGTAGATCATGACAAGAACGAGTGAAGCCACCCTATGCAGCTACAGATACACGTCCTGGTGCGAAATTGAATCTGAGGGTTCGACTAACAAAACATAGGATGCCTTCTTGCTTTTAGACTGGGCACTTGTCGCGAATGCTCACTGAAAGCACGCTGGCTGTGCACCGGCACGTCAAGAGACTGCTCGACTCATCTTCACGCAGAGAGGAGCACAGTTGGTCAATTGAACGTCTGACCAGTTGGCGACCACTGCATAGAGATTGTGCTGTGTGTTGTTCTTGGCTCACAAGGCATCGGCACAGCGTAGCCACACACCAATCCAAATCGACCGAGAAGTCATCGGCACGGGAATGGAGCCAGCAGAATACAAACCGAGAACGAAAGGCTAGTAGACAGAATGAAAGCGGTGGTGGAGCGTCTCTGACGCTGGCAGGTTTCTTTGCTGATAGAAGAGAAAAAAACGGCTGCTATACACTGAAACAAGGGGTCGATTGAGCACCCCACGTGACATAGTTCCACCTAAGGAACATCCCACAGTGAACGATGATCTCAACAGTGTTTTACTCTGTGGTATGTAAAAATGTCTGGAGTGTTATATCGTAAAACCGCGATATGTTTAAGGGAGAGAAAGAAATAATAAATTATTGCCACATCCACAAAGTGAACGATGTTAAAGGAGCTTGCTCGGATAAAATTGGATTACCTGCTCACCCTCCACACACATTTTATATCATCACATATACATTAACAGCATTGTTATATATACATTCCGATCACAATGTTTATTCATTTGCAAATATACGTTTTGATGGACTACATACATTTTATAAACACAGCCTGCCGCTCCGGGTTCGCTTGCGAGTGATTCCTCTTCGCTTCGGCCATCCGGGCTGTAACCGCCAGGTCTTGGCGGTGAGCCCGAGCTGCAGCTGCGTTGCGATCCCACCGCGCAGTTGCCTTGACTTGTGTGTGGGTCGCACATGCGACCGAGCGGTGACCAAGTATGCAGACTGCGTGAACTCCCAGCGAAGTGAAAGGAAGCGTACGTGCCAAGAGTGATGAACGCCACCATGATAGAGTTTCCTAAAAAAATAACTAGAGGGGACTCTGTCGCTGCGATCGTTCGGTGACCATGGGAAGATTGGTAGTACACACATTTGCCTAGTCTTCGTACTTGCGGGGGGCGAATCGTGCGTGTGGCTTCGTTTATTGCTGTGTTTAGTTTTGTTTTGAAGAAAGATTGAAACCGTTTGAACTTCGTGACCCATTTGTATAGGTAAGTCTAAAGAACAAGGTGATGAGCGCAACCGCTGAACAGTTGCTGATTTTTGTTTCGTAAGAAAACAGCTCGAAGCCACGCGAACACACACGGAGCCAAAAGCAGGCCACAAGTATGAAAATCAGACAAATGTGTGTACTACTCATCATTCCCATGCTCGCTGTAGCGCTGTGCGTTACAGCTCCCATAGACACTAGCCTCAGAGTTTCCTCCAGTGTATATTAGGAACCTCTATGGCCAGATTGGCCGCTAGGGGTCTTGGAGTGCAGCAGCACTTCGCTTCGGCTCCGTACCGCGACAGCGAAAATTGCCAATCGCTGGTATCTCGAGTGCTCTCAACAACACGAACGCCTTCATACAGGTGAGCGCTCTCCACTAACCCCTCTGAGGTTTCGGCGAGCCCCAGGAGGGTCACCAGGCCCAAAAACCAGGCCCCGTCGCGCCACCGCCGTGCTAGGCCTTGCGACGCGTCGCGCCGCAGCCTCCTCACCTTAGGCCAGCATGGAGGTTCGAGTACAAGGCACGGACATGGACCCAAGCCAGTATGACCCTCGGGACTGGACCCAAGTCCTCAGAGCCCAGGCAAACCTCCGGAAACACGAAACGCGACCCACGGTACGAACGCCGATCCTTCTGCGCGAGAGACGCCGAGCCAGTCGCGCGAGACTCCGCGGACCGCCACAACTCCCGGGCTACAGAGCTCTTCGACGCAGCTGCGCGTTCTCCATACAACCGCCCAAAAGATCAAGCAACTACCGCCCCTTCCACTCGACGGATTTAAAGTGGTGTTCCGCTCCCAGGGAGGCCTTGACCTTACGACGCTCCAGCCACGCTACCTCCTCACCGCTTTCATGCAGGCCGCTGCGCTGACCGACCCATCTACGCTGACCCTCCGGATTCACCCTGTCAATAACACTTGCACAGTGTCTGCGGTGAATGAAAAGGACGCGCTCAAGCTTGTGCAGCTACAGCACATCACCTACGACAAGCATGAGTATGCCATGACGGCATACATCGCACCCCCCGATGGCTCAGTCAGGGTGTTATTAGAAACGCCTACTGGAAGGAATCACCACAAGAACTACTCGCGGACTTGATCTCCCGCACCCACACGAAACTATACTAGACGCTCGACGAATGGGACTCACGCGATCGATTCTCATTACCTTTGGACAAGCCACCGTCCCACGAAAGATTGTTTATGTGGAGGACTGCATCAGTGCACGCCCTATACACCAAGGGTCGAGACGTGCAGTAACTGCCGGACCATAGGCCACCGCACGGATGTATGCATACAACCTAGGACGCACAGGTGCCCCAGATGTGGCCAATTACACCCGAAGGAGGCAAATCCAACGTGTACTCCAGTCTGCATGATCTGCGAAGGCCCACATCTGTCGGGGACCCGGGAGTGTAAGCACCGGCACCTACCTAAAGTAACCAGGCCCAAGTCACCACGTGAACCACGATCACAGGAAGGAGTAGACTACTCACTACGCGGTGCAAGCACCAAACGCTCTGAGCCACATGCCGGCCAACGAAAAGGGCAGTCGAAGAGTTCCGACCAACCTACATGGGCGGACAAGCTGAAGACGCCCAATGGGACCAGACCACCGGCAACCAACACTCCGCCTGCCCCGGACCCCCGTGACCAGGAGCTCCGGGCCCTGCGTGTGGAGGTAAGCCGTCTCACGTCCCTTCTAACACAAAGCCCTACTACCCCTCACCTCCTTCGCAACAGCCGTCCCCAGAACAAGTCACCCCACCCACTGGGCAGTCACCCAACAGCCCCGCCACACACTCCTCACCCCCCCCCCCCTTAAAAAGAACGCAGTTCAGACTCAGTCGATGATTATCAGGCTGACCTAAGAAACTTGGAAGCCAAATTTGACGCCAAATTGTAGCGTTGGAGGCGCGCATCGAAGCTAAATTTTCAACGATAGTCGAGCAGCTGTCTACTCGTTTTGAGCAACAATGGATGCACTATTCACACGCCTAACCCAAACTCTAGAAACTAGGTTTACGCAATTTGAGACCCGCCTTCAGAGGCTCGAAACTACCAGCTCATCACAAGAGGGTCTTCTACCTACATCTCACACACACCTGCTCCTTCTATTTCACTTCCACTACAGCAACAACAACCAATCCTAGCTCCGCCCACGCTCCAATATGGCGGGTCGTGATACTTCTACCCACCTATCACTAATCCAATAGAACTGCCGTGGCTTTCGGGGCAAGCGCGCACCGCTGCAGCTCTTAATACCTGCCCTCCCTACCATCCCCAAACTTCTTTTGTTACAGGACACGCAACACCAAGCCAAACTTCCAAGTTACCATGCAGTACACTCAGACCCCACTGACACTCCCCGAGTGTCCCACTTATTCATCGCACCCTTACCTACCAAGAACACACAATCACCTCCTCCACTCCGTGCGTCCTCATAGAACTCATCCCCACGAAACTTAACACACCTCCGATTTTTATAGCCATATCTACCACACCCCACGCAAGGCCATGGCCACTCTCGATGCGCTATTGCAGAGATTCACCGCATCGCGGCCGAAACCCCCTACTCATAGCGTCGATTTTAACTCTCAGCATACAGACTGGGGTTATCGGTACACCACAGCACGGGGTCGCAGGCTTTGGACTACCATTCAAGACTTGCGCCTCACTACACATAACAACTTTCTCACACCAACCCGAATCGGCAATAGCGTAACAATGGACACTAGTCCAGACCTCACACTTAGCTGTTCTCTCAAAGATATCTCATGGTCTCGTACACAACACACACTTGGAAGCGACCATTATATTATCGCCATACAAATACCTCACACACCACAAAGACCTCGACTCCTCACCCACATTCTGATCACTGGGACGCTATCCGATCCGCTCGTCGAGAACTCCCCATACCCCGATACAAGACATTGATCATTGGGTCTCATCTCTCCTAGATGATATAACCGCACACACACAAAAGATTACCACACCGCCCAACACCCCTACATTAGACACTCCGCTTAGCCCACCTCTGGAGGCGCACCACAGCATACTGGAGAGATGGAAGCGACAGAAACATAACCGAACGTTAAGACGCCGACTGGCTACGCTACAGACACAAATAACTGCGCACGCCGAGGAGTTGTGTCGTTCCAACTGGGGTCAGGTGTGCAACAGCATAGCAGGCAACCTTTCTACCAAGTACGCATGGCACCTCCTACGGCACCTTATCGACCCTACACACTCACGCACAACGTCACATCATATTACACGCCTACTTCACAACTCCACGCTTTCCCCTGACACCCTTCTGGACCAACTACGCACAACACACACGGCACCCGGCACCTCCTCCCCTCTCCCGCCCTACACGGGAGCCCCGAATGAAGCCCTGGACAACGACATATCGGAGCAAGAGGTCCGTATGGCCCTCCAGAACATCCGAACAAGCTCTGCACCGGGGAAAGACGGGATAACTAACTCCATGCTCCGTAATCTGGATGATCAATCGATTGCACAGATTACAGATTACTTTATTAAATGCTGGAAGGAAGGCACCTTGTCGCAATCCTGGCGCCATGCCAAGATTGTATTCATCCCTAAACCTAACAAACCCCTACCATATCAAACCTCCGCCCCATTTCACTCACATCGTGTCTCGGGAAGCTTCTCGAGCACATTGCTTTAAACAGACTGACTCAACACATGCACGACCACAACCTATACCCGCACAGCATGGTGGGCTTCCGCCCGTGTCTCTCCGCCCAAGATGCCATGCTTCAACTGACGCACGGCATTCTTGATCCTCTCATCCCCGCTCATACTAAAGCCGTCTTGGCCCTGGACTTAACCAAGGCCTTTGATCGAGTAGAACATCGAGCGATCATGGCGGCTCTCTCCCCCCTCTATGTGGGCGTTCGTATGTAAGCCTACATACAAGCCTTCCTATCAGGACGCACGGCCGAGGTTCATATGGCCCCCATGCGTCCCCTCCATATACCCTCAGTGGTGTAGGCACTCCGCAAGGTTCGGTCCTTTCCCCTTTTCTCTTCATGCCACACTCATTCCCTTAGCCCGCGCTCTTCATATATCCCTCACCTTCACCACACCTCTATGCAGACGACATCACACTGTGACCACCCACGGTAGTGATGGCGACATAGAGGAACCTTACAAACCGCCGCAAACATTACACAACAACACGCACAAAGCATTGGTCTCTCCTGTTCCCCGGAAAAATCTGAGCTGCTTCTCATACGCCCTTCACCACGTACTCTTCCCACTGCCCCTATCACCGTTACTCTGGACGGGCGCCCTATCCCAGAGGTCGACACAATCCGAATCTTGGGCCTTCACATCCAAAATAACGGCCGTAACACTTTCACTATCCGGAAACTCAAGCGGGTGACGGATGCGCTCTCGCACCTCGTCCGCAGAGTTTCTGGAAAACACTATGGCATGAAGGAACACGATTTGTGTCGTCTCATTCATGCCTTCATACTGAGCCGCTTCCTTTATACAATCCCGTATCTCCGTCTTCGACAAGAAGAAATAGCCACCCTGGATGCCATGCTTCGTAAAGCCTACAAGGTGGCCTTACACCTCCCCCCTAACACACAGACCACTAAACTTCTTCAGCTTGGGCTCCATAACCACACACACGAGCTCACCGAGGCCCACAGACGAGCGCAATACACTCGTTTAGCTCAGACTTTCACCGGACGCTACATACTTAACACCCTCAATATTCACATACCAGCAGCCGACCCCACACTTCTACCAATCCCCCCCACCCATACACACACAGATAATAGTTAAACCTCTCCCAGAAACACCCACGTTACCTACCATTCGGACTGCATACATTTTATATACACAGCCTGCAGCTCCGGGTTCGCTTGCGAGTGATTCCTCTTCACTTCGGGTATCCGGGCTGTAACCGCCAGGTCTTGGCGGTGAGCCCGAGCTGCAGCTGCGTTGCGATCCCACCGCGCAGTTGCCTTGACTTGTGTGTGGGTCGCACATGCGACCGAGCGGTGACCAAGTATGCTTACTGCGTGAACTTCCAGCGAAGAGAAAGGAAGCGTACGTGCCAAGAGTGATGAACGCCACCATGATAGAGTTTCCTAAAAATAACTAGAGGGGACTCTGTCGCTGCGATCGTTCAGTGACCATGGGAAAGATGGGTAGTACACACATTTGCCTAGTCTTCGTACTTGCGGGTGGCGAATCGTGCTTGTGGCTTCGTTTATTGCTGTGTTTTGGTTTTGTTTTGAAAGAAAGATTCAAACCGTTTGAACTTCGTGACCCGATTTGGATAAGGAAGTCTAAAAGAACAAGGTGATGAAGCGCAACCGCTGAACATTTGCTCATTTTTGTTTCGTAAGAAAACAGCTCGAAGCCACACGAACACACACGGAGCCAAAAGCAGGCCATAAGTATGAAAATTAGACAAATATATGTACTACCCATCATTCCCATGCTCGCTGTAGCGCTGTGCGTTGCAGCTCCCATAGACTAGCGTCAGAGTTCCCTCTAGTGTATATTAGGAACCTCTATGGCCACCATGAGCGACGGCGCGGTATCTAGTGAAGATTCTTATAGTCACCAGAAAACCGACGCCTTTGAACGCGGCGTGCGTTCCAGTGCAGCTAGACCCAACGCCATTGTCACACACTTCCTTTCTTCTAGCTTTCATTCTTTTCTCTTCACAACTACCCACCCCCTGTGTCTGAGTGGCACTGCTGAGGTGACCTCCATATACAAAAAGACAGTTACCATGAAACACTTTTCTCTTAACTTCGCTTTCTTTGAAGTTCACTTCTAAAACCATTGGACGGACGGACGGACGGACGCACGAATGGACGAATGGATGGATGGATGGACGGATGGACGGACGGACGGACGGACGGATGGACTGATGATGGATGGATGGATGGATGGATAGGTGGATGGATGGATGGATGGATGGATGGATGGATGGATGGATGGATGGATGGATGGATGGATGGATGGATGGATGGATGGATGGATGGATGGATGCACGAACAAACGGACGTTGCTATGAGCGTCCCCTTTATAACAGGGTGGTGACATGTGTGTAACCAGGTTCGCAAAATAATATGTTGGCGTAATGCCTTATCTACTTCTATTAAACCGACCTTATTATAAAAAAGAAAAATGTTAATTACGTTCCATATCTCTGCTTCTTCAGGCAGAGAGATGGAACCTGATTTGTTCTGCTGTGGGGGGTGGCGCGCCATCTAATGAGCATTGTTAGAATCCCCGGAGAGGTGACCGTGAGCGCAACCAGAGAAATGTGCAGAAAACACATGTGTACACGCCACCGACGAAGGACGAGCGGCGAGCAAAAAGAGCAGTCTCCTAATCAAAAGAAGTGGAGAAAAAAAGACAGAACAAACCTGCAAAAAGGGGGAAAAAAGAAGGATAGGAGGACAAAAAGGAACCCGAAGAGAAAAAAAAGGGCCTTCAAACTCCGTGCTTCAATCAGGCTTCACACCCCCAATACAGCCCCAATACAATTATTCCTTTCTTTTGCTGCTTTTCTGCTCCTTCTTCTTTGTGAGATTGTTGCTGTTGATGGTATTTTTTGCCGCCGTTTTGACCTAATAGATCTAGCAAGCACCACAAAGGCACAACATTGTTTAAATATGTTCCAAACCATCACTCGTTCATGATTAAAAAAAAGTATATTCAAAGAGCAAGGACTGCTACGAACAACTCAAACAAACTTTTGTGATTGCATGCGGCACGTAGTTTACAAGGGGAGTGTTAGATAGCCACATTTTCATAGATGCTCTCTGAGGGATAGTAAAAATCAATAAACTAAGTGATCAACAACCAGAAACAACACAAAAATAACTCTGATTGTGTACATAAATTTTCAAAAAATTGCCGAACTCAAATGGTCTCATTCAATATTATAATTTTTATCAGCCAAGCACGTAAACTGTAGTAAGCAGGTTTTCGTTTTAGAAAAAATAGAATTCATGGCTGAGTTTTTTTTTAACTTACAATAACAACTATAACTGTTCTACGAACTCTATAACCCAGCCACTTCGTCTACCCAGCTCACAAATTATAAGCACCGTTAGGCAAAACAGCTTACACACGCATCCGCCGCAATATATATAAACCCTTGAGAAACTTTGAGCTGCGCGATATCAGTCATGATTGATAAGTTCATTGTTGGGAGACAACAAAGTCTCCAACAATATTTTGAGAAGCTGCAACGGCTCTTTCTATCCAAAACCACTAATTTTCAGGATGTCTCAGATCTAGCTCAATTTCAGTGTCGATATAAAGCAGCAACCTTCAAATCTTATGTCATCATCATCGTCAGCAGCCTGAATACGTCCACTGCAGGACAAAGGCCTCTCCCATGTTCCGCCAGTTAACCCGGTCCTGTGCTTGCTGCTGCCAATTTATACCCGCAAACTTCTTAATCTCATCTGCCCACCTAAGTTATGTCAATCACCACTTTCAATCTTATGTCAATACACCACAAATCATACCTTCAAACACTTCATCACTGGTGACACGCGGAACTGCAGAGAAAAAGACATCATTTTCTGAAGATATCACAGTCAAATGGGCATGATGCTAACCAAGCAGCGTTTCATGTTTTAGGCTACTTTGTAATAATGCCATCATCTTTCTTTGTTCACTGGTAATACTGATGCTCGAAAGCCGGGTCATTCATAACATTGGTATCTGCACATATCGATAAACAAATAGACAACAAAATGAAAATACGTTATTGCCAGTTCATTTAACACACTGAGCCGACATGCCGTTTTCGATAAGACGAAAGCACGTTCCCCGACCCACGCCCCGTTCCCCCAACCCTGCTGCTCTCTGACTTTTCCCAACCATCTCTTTGCAGAAGCCGTTTAAAGAATAGCGGGCTCGAGTTTCAGATAATTCGCCCTGATGCATAGGGCAGGTGGTTGCGTAATATATGGCAGCTGTGGTGTTATGGGACGTACAAAGACCACGGCTGAGTGCGCGATGGCCGGCGTACGCGCATAGTCACCCCCCCAACTTATCCTCTCCCTTCTGCTTGGTTGCCCTTTCCACTTCTATTCGTGACTGCCAAAATCGATCCAGCCCATTAAACTCGCAGGGATTAACCTATCCGAAAATGGATTTATAGGACAGGTTCACCGAGAGAATTACCCCGACAAGAAAGAGATGCTGCTTAAGAAAGGTCCGCTTGTCATTCGGTGCTGAGTTTGTTAAGCCTCAAACAATGGTGATTCGCTTTCCATTTACTTAGTTGTGCCTGTATTTAAAATACGCTTCTATGCTCTGTATTTTATTAGGAAAAAAAATGATGCAGTATACTGCACATAGGAAAAAAAATTTCGTGACTGTGATTTTCTCTGAATAAATTCTGTTCAAGGTTATTCTATTGCAAAAATTTACTTTAAAGATGGTGCTTTACATAAAATATTTCTTTCCAAATCGCGTTCATAATGCATTAGTATTTGGACAGCCCACATTTCCTCTAAGGACCTAGCAAAATGTTTAGAGATGAGGAAAAATCACTTTTACTTCGTTTTTTTACAAGATTATCCGCAATTTAATTCCTCCATCTAGTGCATGATCTGTCGAAATACAAAGTAATTCATGGCTGCAGTGTATGTTGCTAAGCTCAATTGTACAAAGTTTTATACCAATGGTTAGGGCGGAAAAATCGCGTATGGTAGTACTTAAAAAGTACTCGTTTTTGGCAACTCTTACGAAACAAGTATAATCGAATATACTCAACTCGGAGCAAATATTTCAACAATGATGCAGTTTTCTCACTTAATCAATTGTCCTAAGGGTAGCATTTCGCCATCTATGCCACTTTCAAAAAACCGCTTTATTTCGGAGGGTTTACTCAGTATTCAATGATGCAGTTATATTGATTTGCGAGGGCAGCGAGCGTTTAACGTGCAAATTTTAAACGAAGTACAGCGATGAGGTTAATTGGCAGGCTACTTCTTTTTGATAGAATTCCTACTTTGCCTTAGCAGAATCGCTTTCAACAGGAGAAAATCCTGCACCCGGACAACCCATTGTATAAACTCTCGGTGAAGACAAACGCCTCCAAGATAATGCAGTAATTCTTTAAAAAGAAACAAGATGTCGGGAATAACGTTCAAATTTTCTGCGCTTAAGGTCAGTAGGCGTGACTGTACTAAAAGGTGTATATGAGGGAAAATAAACACAGTGTTTATACTAGATCAAATGTTACATAGAAGTGCTTAGCAGGTTGGCTGACGTTAATGACACGAGAAACAAGAGGGGACAAGGAGGCAGGCGTTGTGTGTTAGTCACTTTCTTCAATGCGCACTGGTCCAACTGTGATCTCAAGCGGTACTGAACATCTATGAACTTGCCTAAGGCCATCTATTTGATTATCTTTCGTGCTTTTCTGGTGGCTGAACACCGTGAACGGGTCCGCAGATCGAAGCTTGTGAATATTTACGCCTCCTTGCGCGAACAAACACTGAGGCCTGACAAGAAAAGCCTTTCCACTTTATCGATTAGGACGCCATCTGGAATGTTCTCAGTGGACGGTGTCGCTCCATCCAGGAGACCACGGCCTCGTGGTCTCCACTGCAGCTGTCTCCGCCACAGCTCACGTTTGCTTTCACTGGGGCTTCCTTTTCACGACGCAGGCCTTCTGCTTTTTAGGGGCGAAACGGAAGTTTATTGCAAACTGGTAACGATGTTTCAGGTGAGTACAACTGTCTGGTGTAACAAAATCACTTCAGTGGCGTGTACAATCAATAGAACATGGACAGGATGTAACACACAGCACTTCCAATATTCCCACAGATCACGAATCACTCAAGAAAACAAAAGAAAAGAAACACAAAAACAATGAATTGGAACAGATTCACATATTACGTGCGGACGAGAAGCAATTTTTTCCCCCGACTTAAATGGCAGTAAAGGAAGTTCAATATTCCCGTTCCGAACTCCAAGGAAAACGTGTATGCCACCTTCTGATAAATGCTTCTTCAACCTGAGTTTCCATCTGTTCTGTAAGGTACCGAACCATTATCATTCTATCTTCTGTAACGCTGGGTATGCAGCTCGTTGGGGTCGTCGCCGTGCTTCGGCCATACAGCGGCGACGCCACAAGACGAACATTGTGACGTACAGTACGAGTTGTTCAAATAAGCCCCTTCTGCGCTGTTGGTTTGAAGGAATTGACACTCCGAATTGACGACGCACGACGTGCCACACGCCTTTGGCCGCTACACATTCAAACATCGTGTGGCGGATCGTTTCTCTTTCCCGCAGTTGGGACAGTGGTCATTGGGAACGACACCCCACTTTAACAGTCTCTGAAGAGTGGGCAACGCGTCCCATAGCTGCAGCCAATCAAATTCTCTATAACTATTTCCGGTACGTGTATGTTCCGCCATTTCTTCCACTTGCTGGGCCTCCATCTCTGTTTTTCCTCGTCAGTAAACGAGCGACTCATTAACATTTCGCTAATGCGTGCGGGTGCGAGCTTTGCAAGTATTCTTCGATGGCGTCGCCGTCAACGCTTGAGGCCCTCTGCTGCCTTATAACAGGCATGTGGGTGTTCTGCTGTGAGATCCCCGGTATCTTTCCGACGTGAATGCGGCTCCAAGAGTTCCGGTCCAAAATAGCAATAAGCTAACGGCCAGGATAGTCATTGTCCTGAAACAATTTGTGACCTGTTTTAGCTGCAAGTGCTTTGTGAATTTCGCAACATCTGGCCAGACTGAGTCCTTCAGAACTTTTTGGGAGTTTCAGGAACTTTTGTTGAACTTTCGGTGTCTTCCCGTCCATAGGAAGGCTCCAACCAATGACGCAAGGCAGCTTGCAAAAATTTTGGGTATGAGTGCAATGTTCCCGATATAAAAAGCCTATGTGTAGTGCTTTGGTTTTCACCACCGTCACTTTGGGTCAATTGACTAATTGAAGTCAGTGGGCATACGCGAAGACCTGCGTGGCTCGATGTACGGCATCCGCCCAAATTCTTTTGGCCACTCCCGTCTTGAAAGTATACCCGAGGACTTTTACGGCATCCACGTATTGAATACCACCCTGCAAAGAGCCGTGGAAGCTACCAAAACGAAGGCTTTGCTTTTCTCCGCATTCAGGAAAGCACCCGATAAGCTGGCATACTCTTCGAACATCTCCAAAAAAGCGCGGTAACTGGCTTGGTTTCGCACGAACACAGAGATGTCATCCGCATAAGCGGTGATGCTAAGTGACTCCAGACCTGTCATTGGAAGGCCCTGAATAATAGGGCACTTTGCCTCTTTTCTAAGGAGAAGATTTATGGATTGAACAAAGAGCACCGGTGCGATTGGGCATCCCTGGCGAACACCTCTTGTTACTGGAAAGCTTGCTGTCTCCACGTCGTTGATGAGAAGTCGGCTGGTCATGTTGGCGTATAGAGCTTTATACAGCGAACGTACTGCTCAGGCAAACCAAACTTTCTAAGTACGCAGTATAGGTAGTAATTTTTGACCCTGTCAAACGCCTTACTCGGATATGGAGTACGTAACTCCAGAGAGCACGTTGTTCGGGCATTGCGTCTTTCTTTGGAACTAGTGGCCTCTGCAGATAACAATATGGCTTTTACACGTACACATTGTTCACGAAAAGCAAGTTTCTCCGGAACGTAGTGCTCGATATGTGAACTGTGCGCGAAACAGCGTGCCACAAGAGAATTCGCATAATCGCTGACAAAACCTTACCCACGACTCTTGCCACGACAACAATCTCTATAAATGTCAGACGCAGCGGTGTGAATGTTGCTCCTCGAGGCGGTAGTCTATAGTAGGCCTGCAATGTACTGCAGCGGAAGTTGCATACTCAGGACACCGGTGCCCCACGTGAAAAGAGCCTTCCCGCAACGAGTAAAAGCAAAAGTGCAGCTTCGACAATATTTCCTTACTTCCAAACTTCCTCATTCCTCCAGTGCAAATAACTTCTGAGCAACTGAAATGTCACAAACAAAAGCATGAGATATGAAGAGGCATGGGAAGAGAAAGTGGGGTGGCAAGACAACTAGCGCATGCTGATGAAGCAAAAGTGACTTCTTCGACCTCAGGAAATCCAGGATTAACAATGCTACAACAAAAGTATGCTGTCTCTGCATTGCGCCACCTTGCAGCTGGATGCGAACCAGGCTGAAAGAAGGGTGAGTTCTAGTACATCCGATGACTCATCAACTACCAAGGCCGCCTATTCAGGCTGCATTACGTGGTCTGCAAGCGGCCCTGTGCGGACGAGTAAGGTACTGTGGGCAGTAGCGTAGCAGGGTCCAGCGTGCCGAGATCATGCCACCCACCCCCCACATCCTGTAACCAATTATTATTTTTTTTGACATAGCACACACAGCTAAATGATCATTTGAAGGGGCTGTCACCCCCCTCTCTGGAAATCAAATCGCCCCCCCCCCGCAAAAAAATTCTGCCTATGCCCCTGCTATATGGTCACCCAACCCGCTGTCGTGATTTTCATTCTTCCGGAAGTTCCTCGGCTCAATGGTGCCATCCTCTTTGGTACTGCTTTTTTCCTGGCTGATACTCGCCAGAGTTATTTCTGGTTACTATACCCTTTTCCCACCACCACAGTGATACAACTGCCTGGCTAAGTTAGAAGTACTGACGCATCCAGAAGCAATACATCCCCTCTGATGCCTTCTGCCGGGGGTGTTGAGCATATTTGTGACCACTCCCTTTGTCTTAAAATAAATATTTGGCTTATAAGCCTGCATGCCTCAGCTCTTGATAACAAAAGAACACTTCCTGCCTATTGCAAAAGCAAAGGTTCCGCACTGCACTTATTATGTCTTAAGTAAAGTTTCATTGTCGGTGCCATTGGTAAAATGCAAAATGTACATTATTGTAAGTTATATTTGTATTGCCAGACGAGAGGAACCTTTAAATCTTTGTTGTATTATACAAATGCTGTGAACCGGATCTCCTTCTCATACAGCAAGAAAGAAAGTGGCAATGTCTACGCGGTGATTTGAAAAAAACATAGGCATTCATTATGCAGCAGTAAATAAATCACGTCGGGCAACATACTGCAGCCACCCCGCTTGAGATCATGATTTTTATTTATCATCTATACCATGAAGAGGCCGTAGCAGAAGATTGTGGTGAGAGAACGAATGCTTATCACATACAAACTAACAAATGGGGTTGGATCCACTTGATAGTTTACTAAATAATTTCAGTATGAAGAAAAATAAAATGGCGATATTTTAAAAGGCTTATCTATTTCTTTAAATTCTGTCGTAACGATTGCACAATTTTTTATCATATCTCCTTTTCTTTGCTTAGTTATTTTTGGTTTTCTGTGTATTAGGTGTTATTACAGAACCACCCATAATAATAAAAATATTCTACCGACGAGCACGCGCGTGCTTACGTGTATCAATCGGGCTAATACTTTTCAAGGACTCTAACTTGGCCAAATGACCATTTTTCTTTTGCGCAGCTAAAGACTTGTAACGCACTTGCCCGACTACCCTATATTGCTCTGGTGAGTCACTCGTCTCTGCTTTCTCGTTTGCATGTCTCCGTGAACGAACACTTCTCTTGTAGTCAACAACGTGAAGCAAACATATTAGGTAGACTCCTTAGAAAGAACGGCTATGTTCACAGTACATTTTCAAAATTTGCTTCATCAATCTTTATGCGTCTGACCACCCAAAAATGTTAAAAGAAGAACGCGTTTAGGTCAAGCTCATAGCCAGGGAGGGAGGGAAGGTAGTGCCCTGGTACCCCCCTTCCCCCTTCCGAAATTCTTCCTGGCTACGTGCCTCTTTTCGGCATAAGAGGTATCATTTCCAACGTCCTTGGGGCCAAGGCCAAGCAATCAGCTGGCATACACGCCAATATACACACCGGAAAAGGTCTGCCTGAGAACCAAGCGCCAATGCCTATCTTTGTAGGCTATGACATCATCTTCCCATCACTGGTACATCAAAGAACGATTTGTTCGAGAAACCTTTGGTAGGGTCGACAAAAATAAAAAGGTAAGAAAAACTATCAGAAGGTAGCATAAGAATGTACAATCAGGCATTCTATAGACATAAAAAACGCCGTTGTCTTTATACTGGCCCTGTTTACACCGTTCAGTGATTGCACAATAAAGCTTAACTGTAAATCATATGGGATGGAGAGGCTTGTGAAGTCAAGAACACTAGAATGTTTCTGGGTTGCTACTAAACCCAAGACAGAAGATTGTCTTTCAATATGCTTTGTAAACTGCTGAAATACTCCTATAGCGTATGTTTTTTTTTTAGCTAGACGGCATTGTTTTCTGTCTGCACAGCCACGTTGTTTAATATACGCGGTTCATACTGCCTGGCCTTTTTTTTTTACTATGCCGTGAATATTGTATCTAGTTGCTTTATGTTATACAGTCAGGATTGTTTGCTCGAGTGTTAAAAAAATGGGTGTTCTGTCGAATCATATACGAATTGTCTATATTACGCTATTTACTTGTATTATATATTCGAATCACTTCATTGGTACACCACTACGGAATAACTCGAGTGTCTTAATGACTCCTAATATTCAGACTTGCTAACGTGATTGGTGCTATTGGTTGTTCGATGATTTAAGCACATGACGAGCACAAGTCCTGGAATAAATTTGAAGGTCCAGTCCTAGAGCCTGGCATGTCTCATTGCTTCAGCAGCATGCTTCCTTGTAGCAACATATGCGACGATTGCACTTGCGAACCCTAATTTACACAATTTAATCAAAATACCACATTCGAACTTTGTTCGTTTTGTTTTCCTCTCCTTAGCTGTTTAATTCACCCTATGTCCTCTTTTCCCACCATTTTCTTCCACTTGGGTTTCACCTAAAAAATCGCATACAAAGCTTGCAAGTTCGGTAGGACGTGTGCTATTGATTCATGCTACATATTGTATCATGTGTTGACGACATCACTCGAATAGCGGAGTGGACTGAGTCGCCAATGCAGCGAGTCCCATGGTGCCAAAAACTAGGGCCTACTCTGTATGTAGGCTGTGTGTGTGCGCCTTCTTGACAGAAGTGACCTATATAGCCATGAGGTTAATTATATCATTGCTTCACGGCTTGTGTATATAATCGATTCATTTTCATGTGTGCCACCGAAGGTTCTTTCTAAAACGAAACGAGACAAAGAAAAAATAGGCTGTAGGCACGTGACCCTTAATGATAAAGTTTCAGAATTTTAGGCTAATTATAGCCTGTCAGAAAATAAAGCCATAATCAAGTGTTCATAGTACGCATACTCACACCTTTAAATTGAGAGAGTTGTAGCAGCGGGTCCGTGTACGGTGGGTTGCCTCAAGGCTAACTTTTGATGCAGTTAGTCGACACCAATAAATACTCTAGGCTCAGCACTACTCAGCGCTTCTTTGTCTCTCGGTATTTGTGTGTCTCACCCACGCATGGTTCGCAGCGTCGTTTCGTCACCAGTGACCCGAAATCTGGCACACCTGTGCCTGCCGCAGGCTGTGTTACCTCAGGCTGAAAATGTGCGTGAAGTGTTCGGTTAAGCATGCGATGATTCCCCTCCACCTATCTTGGAAGCTAGAATGGTTGAGCGTGGGAAGTGGATATAAATTTAAAAAAATAGGTATTACGTAAATAAAAGGGTCTGAATTACCGGCATACACGCAGTGAAAAAATATAGCACACAGCTTGCTTAACCAGAGCTATATTGCCTTCCTCATGCATCCTCATATTTAAAGGTGCCCTTCACCTTTATTATGCAGCTAAGGACACATTTCGCGCACAGTTTTAGCCCTGCAGTCAGACAACTTGACATGTCGAACGTCATCGATGTCCAATTGAAACTTAACGACATCGTCTGTCTTTACCACTTCATTTTTAGTATTGCTATCAGAGTACATATGTATAACTTTTATAAAACTCATTACACAGAGGTGCGTGAAGTCCAACTTGGAGAATAAGTGATGTATCCAGGGGGATAGCAATTGAGATAATAATGAACGAGTGAGAGGAACTAAACGAAGATTGACTATCTATCTGTTTTTTCACTGAAAAAAGGGAATGC
>NC_051170.1:54788908-54813908 GCF_013339725.1 Rhipicephalus microplus | reverse complement strand
AGTGCAAGCTCACAACCGTGCATACAGGAATTCAATTCACTTTCGCGTTTGGAATGTTGACGGCGTTTCGGGAGTCTGTCACCACCGCTCTCAGAATAAGTTTTGTAATTTACTTGGTGTAGTGAAAATATTTTTCGATGGTTACTTGCTCTCTCCACCTCTTTTATTTAAAATTGCTGAGCAGACAGGAATTAGCTAGAAGCAGATAGCTGATTTGTAAAGCGCACATTTCAGTGACTTCTCGCCCAGCATAATTATCGCTGAACCTTGCAGGATATTTTCATCACAGGCCTAATAATTCAACAGCCATGATGACTTTCCTTATAGTGGAGCCACCTGCAGGATCGCGTATTGGAGGTATGTGCCAGTCCACATGAGTCCGTAGTATTCAAAATAAGTTCTTTCTTTTTGCAAACAAAGGAGTGCAATTATTCGACTGTAAAGCTGCTCAAGCGAATGCGTTGGTTCTGATTCACATTTTCGGGGTATCTTCTACGTTTGCTCAAAAATTAGTGTATTGAAGAGCACTGTACGAAGCAGCGCATATCTCAAACTTTATTTCACGAATTTAAAGAAAATTTCTTCGAGAGTACTTTTCTCTTTAATTCGTAACTTGGCCCTGTAGCTGGGCTTCATGAAATTCTTTAGGAAAAAGAAAGGCGGAAAGGAAAGAAATTGGGGTGTGGAGTGCACGATCACAGCTGCCCCGCCGCGGTGGTCTAGTGGATTAGGTACTCGGCTGCTGACCCGCAGGTCGCGGGATCGAATCCCGGCTGCAGCGGCTGCATTTTTGATGTAGGCGAAAAGGCTGCAGGTCCATGTGCTCAGATTTCATGATCATCATCATCATCATAATCATAATCACCATCATCATCAGCCTCACTACGTCCACTGCAGGACAAAGGACTTTTTCATCTTCTTCCAGTCAACTCAGTCCTGTGCTTGATGCTACCAATTTATACCCGCAAACTTCTTAATCCCATGTGCCGCCTAATCATCTGTCTTCCCCTAAGCCGCTTGCCTTCTCTTGAGGACGACGCAGCGAGCAATGGAAAGGAAAATGGTAGGCGTAACCTTAAGACACACGAAGAGAGCAAAGAGAATTAGAGAACAAACCGGGGTTAAGGATATCATGGTTGAAATCAAGAAGAGGAAATGGACATAAGCCGGGCATGTAGCACGTAGGCAGGATAACCGCTCAGATTTAGGTTCACGTTAAAGAACCCCAGGTGGTCAAAATTTCTGGAGCCCTCCACTACGGCATCTCTCATATACATATGGTGGTTTGGGGACGTTGAAGACCATATATCAATCATCAAATCAAATCACAATAGCAGCTGCTGGTGCCGCGGCGAGCGCGTTGCAGGTGAGGGAGAGTGTGACATCAGCGCGCACTGCGAGGGGAGTGTGACGTCAACGCGCAGCAGTGGTGTGTACTTGGCACCGCACCAACACCTGCGGCGCGTGGCGTGTTGTACGGAGGGACACAGCGTAGTCAAACAGTTGCTTCGCATTTAAAACAATTGCAACTTTGGGAAGGGGTATGGCCTGGAGGATTCAATCCAAGCATGCCGCCAGACCCGGCTCAACCAAGAAAACTACAAAAACTCATAGCCTGGCAAGGACAGATTCTGCGTCTATATTATCGTCGTGTAGCGAATACTTTATGCAGAAAGGTTCTCCAATGAACTTGTTTTCATGCCCTGTTTTCTTGTTGCTACACGCTTGGTCGGTTTTTACAGTATTGCCTGAAGGCACAAGATAGCAGTTCGGGGGAGCCAGAAAGCGGAGTATTTCGCGCTTCATTTACAAAGACACGCATTGTTGTGAAAATACGCCCTTACATACTCTCAGCAATAGTCCGCTACCCAAGCCTTCCAAGTTGTATAGGATACTGAACAGCGTGCTCGATCAAATGAAATGAATGTCTCACAACAAGTACAACTACGCTGGCAGCGAGTTTTCCTGCACTGTTTTTGCTGATCGATCTACAAGGTGTTATGTAGCCTAGAAACAAATAAAGAAAACTTTTACTTTAACAGCCTTAATCATCGTTTAAGGCTTCCGATGACAAAGTCCTGTTATTCACATGAGAAGCCTCAAAATGGCCTTCTTCAAAGTTTAAGAAAAACAATTTATAAAGCTCGAAGATAAGGTACAAAGTAGATCCGTTTTTTAAAGAGTTTTGGTAGAAACTCTGGAATAAAAGGAGTTATGTTTTTTCGCGAATTTAAGTCAGACAAAGTTTATACACAAGCCAGCAAACGCATAGTTAAGCCCTTGAATGGTGATGTCGTAAAAAACAAAATGAGAACTAAGTATTTGTGAAATCGTAGATGCCAAACGGCATGCAAACTTAGAAGTGTAAGAAGATTGCTCATGCCTAGTCTTAACAGAACTTACTACCACTTTGACTTACAAGTTATTATAATATAAATGAAGACAGGAAATGAAAAGCCTGCTTTTAAATAGGCCACTCTAAACTGCACATGAGAGCTTTTGAGATCAGCACGACACAATCATCGAAAGCGCAAAGGTATTATTATAAGATCATAAATAAATATTGTACCGGGCAACTTCTTCCGACTATAATACGCGAACTGCCTTTATTTCTAGGCTGGAGCTAAATGCTTGATTGTATGAACGAGTGCAACCTTATAAAAGTTTTTGTTTTGTTTCAGGTAGCTACATTATGACAACCAGGGTGTCCATCGGTGGCTACATCGCAAATGAGATATTGTGAGCGCGACAAGCGAATGACTCTTTATTCTCTTTGATGACATCATCACCTGTACATTGTCTTCATCTGTAAATATCATCACTGCGGCGGCTGCATTTCTGATTGTGGCGGAAATGTTGTAGGCCCGTGTGCTCAGATTTAGGTGCACGTTAAAGAACCCCAGGGGGTCGAAATTTCCGGAGCTCTTTACTACGGCGTCTCTCATAATCATATGGTGGTTTAGGGACGTTAAACCCCTTATATCAATCATTTAAATATCATAACCAGCGTGATTTAGCTCGAGTCTGGCTGAATAAACTGGTTCCTCACAATTGGTGGACGGTGCTTTTCGTTCCCTCAAGTTCTCTCGCCTGTTCTCGCTGGAGCTCCGCTCGGGTCGTCGCATACAACCCCCTGTCATGGTGGCCCAAAAAAACCCTGGCCCATCAAACGTCGCCGTCCTACTGCAGCCACCGCCACCTTCTCCGCCCAACAACATTCGCCTGCGTGATCCACCTGTGTTTTCCGGTCTCCGAGGTGATGATGTCGAAGACTGGATCAAGAACTACGACTTCGTCAGCGATTTGAACAGGTGGGTCAATCCACAGAAGTTGCGCAGCGTCCCATTTTACTTGCATGATGTTGCGAAAACTTGGTTGTGGAACCACCACCCGGATCTTCCCGACTGGGACACTTTCGAGCAGCAAATTCGTCAGATGTTTGGTGCCCCTGCAGTTCGCACTGGGGCAGCAAAGAAGAAGCTCGCTGAACGCACGCAGCTGCCGGGTGAATCTTACACCTCTTATAGTGAGGATGTCGTTGCACTGTGCAAGCGCGTTAACACCAGCATGTCTCAGAACGATCAAATACGCCACATCATTAAAGGCATTAACACCGTCGCCTTTAACGCCCTCGCCACGCAAAATCCTGCCACCACCCAGGACGTGATAACCATCTGTCAGCGACTTGACGGGCTTCAGTCTCTTCGCCTTTGCTACGATGCCAAAGACATTCGTTTACCTGCACCCCTCGACTTGCGTGCGCTTATTCGCGACATCGTTCGTGAAGAGCTTCACCGGCGCTGCTCTTCCTGTGCTGCGGAAGTTACTTTCCCTTCTGAAAAAGATAGCTTGCGAGACCTGATTAAACAAGAGTTCGCCTCCGCATCGTGTCCGACGTGTTCCAACGGTCCCTGCGTGAGCCAGACGCGCACGTACGCTGAAGTTGCCGCGCTCTCTGCCGCACCCACGGTTTCTGTGCCTACAACAGCAGACCATACGCCTGTGGCTTCGTTATCACCGCCAGTGCGTGCACCACCTTACTACGCACCTCAGCGCCCACCTCGACCAATCTGTTACTACTGCGGCTATCGAGGACATATCGCTCGGTTTTGTCGAAGGTGCCAACAAGACGAGCAACGCGGCTACGCTCCCGAAGAACATAGAAGCTTCCGTCCGACCATGAACTACTTACGGCCACCCTCTCGATCGTCCTATTACCGTTCACTGTCACCTACTTACCACACGGACATGCCTGGGAATTCCCGTACGTTTCGCCGCAGGTCGCCTTCGCCAGGTCGCCGTTCAGTGTCGCCTCTACGGCCCGCCTCCCACTCCACGAATGCCCACGCGGAAAACTCCCCAATGCAGTTTTAGGAGGGGAAACTGCATACCTTGGACAGCTAACAATTCCTCCAGAGCGGCCATTCAATTTGATAGTAGTGTTTGTAGAAGGTGTACGTGTTGAGGCTCTTGTAGAAACTGGCGCTGCCGTTTCGATTATTCGTGCTGATTTTTGTTCCCGCCTTCGAAAAGTCACCACGCCTTATGGCGGCCCACCTCTACGTGCGGCGACCAACGCTCTCATTCGTCCACTTGCACAGTGTACGGTTCGTGTTTGCATAGAAGGATATCGTCATCACATCGTTTTCGCAGTATTTCGTGAGTGCACCCACGCTCTCATTCTGGGGTGGGGTTTCTTGTCTTCTGCGTTAGCTTTCATATCTTGTCATCAGCGCCTCCTGCATCTAAATGCCACTGACTCTTCTCCGAACACGATGGACGCATTCGCCTTTTCACCACGTAAGATTATGTACTTCGGCCATACATCGAAGAAATTATATAAGTGGTAATAGCACTGACAGTGTGGATGGTTACGTACTAATTCCCTCTTACGGCCATACCCTACGTAGGGGCATTGTGATCGCACCAGGGATTATTCGCTTCTTCGATGGGTCTACGTACCTAGCCGCCATAAATCAAACGCCCGAGTGTATACTACTCCCCTGTGTCTCAACAGTATCTTGCGCGGTCGACAGTGAGCCTGATGCGATTGTTACTCTTCCGAACAACAACCACAATGATGTCCCAAAGTCACAATCACTGCCATTCAAAGCCTCTTCCACACCTGTGTCGGCAACCATAAGCACTGACTTAACACCTGATCAAACTGAATATTTGCTCGCCCTGTTAAATAGACACCGTTCTCTATTTGACGTGAACTCACCCACCCTCAGCATGACTACCACCACTACTCACAGCATCCAGACTGACGGCTCTCGTATTGTACATCGGCGTCCATATCGCGTGTCTCAGGCAGAACGCAAGATCATCGACGAAAACGTCTCAGACATGCTCTACGACGCAACATCATACGTCCTTCCTGGAGTCCCTGGTCATCCCCAGTTGTTCTCGTTTAAAAGAAAGATGGGACCGTGCGTGTCTGCGTCGATTACCGTGCACTAAACAAAATAACGCGCAAGGATGTTTATCCCCTCCCTCAGATCGACGATGCACTGCATTCATTACAGGGCGCAGAGTATTTTTCTAGCCTCGACCTTAGGTCTGGTTACTGGCAGATACCAATGTCAGAGTCTGATGAAAAGAAGACCGCCTTTTCAACGCCAGATGGGTTTTACGAGCTTAATGTGATGCCTTTTGGACTCTGTAATGCGCCCGCCACCTTCGAACGCATCATAGACGGCGCATTCCGTTGTTTGAAATGAAAAACGTGTCTGTGCTATCTCGATGACATAGTAGTGTTTTCATCCACGTTCTCGCAGCATCTACAACGTCTTCACGAAGTCCTCACATTCCTTGCAAAAGCCGGTCTACAGCTTAACACCAAGAAATGTACCTTTGCTAGCAGGAAAATCAAGGTTCTCGGCCACCTTGTCAGCCAAAAAGGAATTCGGCCCGCCCCCGAAAAGCTTGCCGCCGTCCTCGATTTTCCTCGTCCACTACGTCAAAAGGAGTGAGTGAGCAAACTTTATTTAACCAGCGGATTGAGGCGTGGGCCTAAGCCGCACCAGGGGCGGTGGAGAGACCCTGTCTCTCAGCCGCCTCCCGTGCCCGCTGGATGGCCCATATTTGATCTGTGCGATCTGAGCTGATCAGCGCGGCTCTCCACCGCGCCCCAAGCTGTTCTGGGGAGACTGCATTGGCGTCCTTTATCTGTGTGCATTCCCATAACATATGCTCTAGGGAGGCGCGTCTCATGCTACAAGTTTACACGAGTCATCTGGGTATAGTTCGGGGTAGATGCGATTTAGGAGCTTCGGATTGGGAAATGTTCTAGTTTGAAGTCGCCTCCAGTCAACCTCCTGAGATCTGTCTAATGTGGTGCTAGGTGTGGAAATCTGCGCCTCGACTCTTGGTAGAAATGGATAATGTCGCAGAACCTAAACATTCTGTCCTTCTCCCACCACTCATCTCCTCCCAGTACCTCATGTGAAGCTCCATTGCGATTGCGGTAAGTGAGACCTCGCGCTACGCGGTGAGCCTCCTCGTTGAGGTTGGGAATGGGGGACGCACAAGGGGTGTGGGCTGGGAACCATATAATATACCTTTCTTCGAATTCCTCAGATGATATGAGATTTGCCTTGCGGAGGAGTATGTTGGCTGCCTCGGGAGATATTCTTCCTCGTGCATAGTTACGGATTGCTGACTGCGAGTCACTGATGACATACCTACACTTTGGGGAAATTATGGCTTGTGCAATAGCCACCTCTTCCGCGATTTCTGAATTATCTGAGCGCATGGAGCACGCGTTTACGCATTTGCGGTTGGTGTTTATTACTACCGCAACGTAGGATTTGTGACTAGGGTACTCCGCTGCGTCTACGAACAACGCTTCCTTGTCTCTGCCGTAGGCCTTAAGCAGAGTTCTAGCGCGGCTTTCTCTTCTGCCCTGATTAAATTCGGGGTGCATGTTTTTTAGCAGATTGGGGACCTGGATCTTTTCCCTGATCACCTTTAAAATCGACACTTTACTTCCTTGTTGCCTATGGTAATTTATCCCCAACTTGTCAAGGATACTCCGTCCTGTGCGCGTGCTGGCTAGCACCTCCAACTGGGCAATCTGTTGCGCTTATATCAGCTCCTCTAAAGTGTTATGTAAGCCCAGTTGAAACAGTTTCTCGTTGCTGGTGCTATCTGGAAGGCCCAAAGCTTGTTTGTACGCCTTTCGTATGAGTGCATTGATTTTGAGTTTTTCGGCTGTATACCAGTTTAGATATGGCGCTACGTATATAATGTGACTTATGGCGAATGAATAAATAAGCCTGATGACGTTAGCCTCTTTCATGTCTTGGGTGTTTGTTGGTGACTCTCTTGATTAGCCGTATTGCGTTGGTGACTTTGGTTACTAACCTCTTGACGGTTTCACCGTTTGTACCCTTAGACTCTATGATGAGTCCAAGGACTCCGATTTGTTGCACTATAGGAATAGTCCTGCCGTTTTTGGTGGGAATTTGGATCTCTTCGTAAGCACGGTCCCGGTTGTATCCCTTGGGTGGTCTGCCTTTAAGTGTGGGGCGATAGAGGAGGAGTTCGGATTTATCTGGCGAGCACTCGAGGCCAGTACCATCAAGATACACCTCAATAGTGGTGATGGCCTCTTGTAGTCTCTGCTCTATCTCTCCGTCACTACCTTCACACGCCCAGATAGTGATATCATCTGCATATATAGAATGATGTATTCCGTATATTGAGTTCAGCCGCGCCGGGAGTCCTATCATTATGACGATAAACAGCATTGGCGATATGACCGAACTTTGCGGGGTACCAGCACTGCCCATAGGCCTTTCCTCAGATCTCAGTTCTCCCATTACGATAGATGCCGTTCTGTCTGTTAGGAAGTATTTGACATAGTTATACGCCCTTGATCCTAAGCTTAATTGGCAGATCTGATGTAAGATAGCCGTATGCGATGCTTCGTCGAAGGCTTTTTTAAGGTCTAACCCTAAGATCGCCCGGGTAGCTCTTGTTTTGTTGTCTAGAATCTGCTGCTTAATTTGCAGCATGGCGTCTTGCGTGGAGAGCCGTGTGCGGAACCCCAACATGGAATCTGGGTAGATTTCGTTCTCCTCAAGATAAGTGTTGATTCTGTCTAGAAAAGCGTGTTCCATCAGCTTCCCAGCACAAGACGTTAGTGATATGGGGCGTAAATTTGATAGATCGGGGGGTTTCCCAGGCTTGGGGATGAGGATTACTTTAGCTTTTTTCCACTGCTTTGGTATAGTGCCCTTGGTCCAGCACTCGTTAATATATTGCGTGATGTTCTCTATGGCTTGGTCGTCAAGGTTCCGTAGTGTTCTGTTAGTGATCCCGTCTGGTCCCGGTGCAGATTTGGTGTTTAGCTTCTGCAGCGCGGCCCTGATTTCAGCCACAGTAAACTCCTCATCTAAGAGCTCGTTCGGGCCTCCGGAATATGGTCCGTGCTCTATGACAGGCATGGCGGGAATGTACGTGTTGCTAGCCTCAGCGATTAAGTCCTCCTTACTGCCGTTATACTGGTGCACCAGTTTACGCAAGGTTTGCTTGTGTGCTGATTTGGTGTTATCTGGGTCTAGCAGGTGTTTGAGCATGCGCCATGTCTGACCAGCATTCATTTGGCCATCGAGACTATTACAAACTTGGTCCCATTGCTGTTTGCTTAGCTGCTTACAATGTTCTTCGATCTGTTTATTCAGCTTGGCTATGCGCTTGCGCAAGGGCCTGTTGTGCCTCTGTCCCCGCCATCTATTCTGCAGTGATTGTTTGGCCTCCCACATGTGTACGAGACGGCTATCAATCTGCTCTAGGGGTGGACTTGAAGTGATACTCCGCGTTGCCTCGCTGACGTCGTTATTGACATCTTTGATCTAATCTTCTATATTGCTGATAGGGTCTTGTTTTTTCGCGTTTTTGACTTTCCGAAACTTATCCCAGTCAGTCCATCTAATCTGGCTCTGTATTTTTGCGGCAGTCATGGTTTCTATCCTGATTTCTAATATTCGATGATCACTCCCCAGATCATCGAATGTGTTTTTCCATTTAGCGGTCCCCACGTTACGAACTAACGTTAAGTCTGGAGTGGTGTCTCTTGCAAGCCCAGTTCCCATACGCGTAGGGGAGTAGGGGTCAGTGATAAGAGTTAAGCCTGTTTCTTGAATATCCTGCCATAGCGTTTTTCCTTTGGCTCTTGTGTATCCGTATCCCCAAGCACTGTGTGGAGCGTTAAAGTCTCCATCTATGACGAGTGGATTGGGTCCCGCTATATCTACGGCCTTCTTAAAGAGAAGAAGGAAGCGTTGTCGTATGCGTGTGGGATTGCTGTACAAATTCAGAATAAATATGCTCGGAGATTTTTTTTTCCATTAGGGGCAAGTTGTACGAGTATATGTTCAATTTCTGTGATGTGGGTGTCGTGGCAGATTGCTACGAGTCCCTTCCTTACTAGAGTGGTTAGTGTTCTAATATCCCCTGTTGAGGGGCCGATCGCCTGATATCCCGGTAGCTTAGCTAAAGCATGGGTTTCCTGCAAAATTAGAACATCCGGTTTGGTTTTGTCTCTAAGGTGTTGTTGCAAGACTGCTCTCTTCCCCTCATAGCTCCTGCAATTCCACTGCCAAATAATTAAGTCTCTTTTTCTCGGCTTCCCTATTTTGAGTTGGCTATCGAAGAGAGAGGAGGGTGAAAGGAGGCAGGCCTCATGAAATTAGTTGATATAGCGACTGATGCGTTGCCCTGAGATAAGTGTGAATTTCTTTCAGTGTTTATCGGAAGGTTGGTAGCTGGAAGTACCGGAGGTGTCCTAGGGCTGAGATTGGCTACGTTAGCTTCGAGTTTATCTAGTCTATTCATGATCATAGATATAGCAAGCGAGAGGTTGTTGGTTGCCTGTGCCTGTTCCTTAACTGCTTTCTGTATTTCGGACAATGTTTGATTAATGTTCGAGCTTTGCGCCGTAGTTTTGTCATTAGACACCTGAGCTTTCCTTTTAAGAGGTGGCGGGGTACTGTCCTCGTCCATTCGGTTATCTGGCATTTCTTCGAGGCGCTCTTGGGCCGCGGAACGCATTTGACTAGAAGTTCTATTTGTGCAGTTTTTAGGACTTTGAATTTCCCGAGTAAGTTGTGATATCAATTCTCTAAGCTCAGCGTTTTCTTTTTTCAGCTCTGCTATATCACTGGCATTATGCGCAGTCTCCCCCGAAGGCTCAGGGCGCGTCCCTTTAGCCACGTCTGACCAGCTCACCGTGAATGCCGGGTTCCCTTGATGGCCATTGCCACCCTTTGGCTTAGACCGGGATCTGGAACGGGATGTAGTGCGCCTTCTCGGTCCCGGAGACTAGGTGGTGTGGCCGCGGGGCGTTGCGCAGGACCAGGACCTTGATCTGGACCCAGGCGTTGCCCTCGTCCGGAATTTGGACCTCCCGCGTTCGGGTGGCTTGGTGGTAGGGGGGTAGTTCTCCTCGAGCGTCTCTTGAAGTTGTCGGAACCACTGGCGTTGTTTTACGATGTAGGGTGTCTTGAACTTGGCCTTGCAGAGTTTGTCAGCCGTGGGATGATCCTTGCCGCACAGCTGACATCGTGGCTGACAGTGGTGGTCCTCGCTCGGATCAGGCGTTCCACAACCCGCACATAGCTTGTCGTTTGGCCTCCAGCACACGTCACTCCTGTGCCCAAGTCTGTTGCATTGTTTGCAAAAGTCACCTTGTTTCCTGTATAGTGAACAGCGTGTGAGCACTCCTCTGTACATAACGTGCGTCGGGACTCTGCTGCCGTCAAAAAGGACTATCACTGTCGTGGTGTTGCCCAGACGTTTGGCTGCGATGGCCGTAGGATTTCGGGCTGTAATAATAGCTGCGGTGATGTCCCGTGGGGTTTCGTTCAAAGGAACTCCTAGATTACACCTTTGGTAGTGAGTTCCGGGGCCGTCTCGTATGCTCCCACCTCATACAACTTGTCGTTGGCTTTGATGTGCTTGATGCCTTGGTACTTATCTGCATGGTCTTGGTTTGGGGTGCTAACGACCAAGATGTTCTGAAAATTATTCGGACAAATCGTGTCCGTCTCTCTTTCTTCATAAGGGATCTCGGCCGCTTCATACACAGCTTTGTTTTGCTCCGTTAAGCTGAGCTTGGATAGCTGCAGTCCTCCTCTTGGCCTTATAACTATCTTGAAGTCACCTGCCGGCAGTCTTGGCATTTTGCTGGCTCTGGTTATCCGGGATATCAGGTTTGCACCGCGCGTTCTAGGTGTTGGGGTAGGGCTAGGGCTACCACGGCGTTCCTGGCTACCTTTCTTCGCACGTTTTCTGTATCGAACTTCTGTCCACCCGTTGCCTGTGTCATCTTCTTGTTGGGTGACGTCTTCGTCTTCTCGTCGGGTGGCGTCTTCATTCCGCTGCGATACCTCCATTATTGATGATTACGGCCTGTATGGCGCGAACGCCGAGGCCTGGCTATCGTGAGGCCGCCCCAGTCGACGCGGAGTGCCGGTCGTAGGAGTAGTAGATGCTACTTGGTGGGGGCTGGTTTTCGGTCGTAAAATCTCAAAAAATGATCACCCACCTTAGAATATGGTCTCTTCGGATTCTCGATGACAAGAAGAATGAGATGGTATATAAATCCGAGCGGTGCCTGGCTGTATTCGCTGCGAAATCATTCTATGAGAACAGAGCCGACGTGAAGAGCGTCCATTCACCTCGGTGACCGCAGCGCCTCTCCCGTCAAAAGGACCTGCCCAGCTTTTTTGGGTTATCTTCTTACTTCCGGCGCTTCATACGTGGCTTCGCGGAACTTGCGTCCCCGCTCCATCAACTCCTCGCAAGGAACGTCTCCTTCATTTGGTCCGAAGACTGCGAAAGCGCTTTCACGGCATTGAAGCAAGCCCTCACGTCGGATCCGGTACTGTGCCACTTCGATTCCACCGAACCCACCATCCTTCACACCGACGCAAGTAGTCATTGTCTTGGTGCAGTACTCTTGCAGCGTGACAAAAACTCACGCGAACGCGTCGTCGCTTACGCAAGTCATGCTCTTACCACTCCAGAAAAGAACTACACTATCACCGAGCAGGAGTGCCTTGCTGTTGTTTGGGCAGTGCAAAGATTCCGACCATATCTTCACGGCCGTCATTTTACCGTCGTGACCGAACCATAACTGCCCTATGCTGGCTTTCATCGCTGAAAAACTTCATCGGGTAGCCTCGGTCGCTGGGCGCTTCGCTTGCAGGAGTATGATTTCGATGTCGCCTACAGATCTGGGAAGAAGCATCAAGATGCTGAAGCTCTATCGCGCTGTCCTTTGCCCAGCGGAAGCCACTCACTATCGATACTCCAAAACAACAGCACCTCTCCAATCGCAGTGCTAAGTTCATCACCTGCCACTCTATCCGTCTTTGTTTCACAACAAAGTGTCGACCCATACTGCCGCACCATTGTTGACCGCTTGACCGGCTTTACTACTCCTCCAAACGCCAGACTCCGTCGACAACTTAAAAAATTTAAGCTTGTCGGTGATGCTTTATGTCGCTACATTTACCACATCGATGGCAACAAGTGGGTACCCGTCATCGCACGTTCTCAGCATTGTGAAGTTCTGGAAGCCTTTCATGATGAACCAACCGCCGCTCATCTAGGCTATCACAAGACATGACAAAATACGAAGTCGTTGTTTTTGGCCTGGCCTCTCTTCAGCCGTCGCTAAGTACGTCGCCTCCTGTGTCCATTGCCAATGGTGAAAACAACCGACAACTGCTTCGGCTGGCTTAATACAATCTCTTCCTTGTCCCGCCTCGCCTTTTGAAGTCGTTGGAATTGACTTGTATGGCCCTCTTTCAATATCATCCAATGAGAATCGCTGGATTGTCACGGCCGTCGACCACCTTACCCGCTACGCAGAAACAGCTTCTATACAGTCTGGGACTGCCACTGAGATCGCCTATTGCTTTCTTCGCCACATCTTTTTGCGTCATGGAGCTCCACGCATTCTCCCGAGTGATCGTGGCAAAGTCTTTCTCTCTTCCATTGTCGAGCAAGTTTTGCGTGCCTCGAACACTGTTCACAAGATCACTTCTAGCTACCAACCGCAGACCAACGGATTGAGTGAACGGTTTCATCGGAACCCATCGAACATGATCGCCATGTACATTCACCCCAACCACACGAACTGGGATGCAATTCTACCCTTCGTGAAATTCGCCTATAATACGGCTGCTCAACTGCACTACCGGCTTTTCTCCATTTTTTCTCGTCTATGGTCGCTCGCCGAGTTTCGCGCTGGATGTCTCTTTCCTTTCGGCTCCTGCACCCTCGACGGCTCCTTTCTCTGAAGAATTTCTATCTCGTCTCGCACACATCCGTCACCAGGCCCGTGTTAACACCGGCCTCTCTCAAGACACTCGAAAATCTCGCTACGACTCGTCTCGCTGTGTTGTGAGTTTTTCCCCTCGAGACGAAGTTCTTCTATGGACTCCATTACGCGTCCCCGGCCTATGCGACAAATTCATCAGTCGCTTCATTAGGCCGTACACGGTGGTCGAACAGACATCTCCTGTGAATTACCGCGTTTCTCCTCTTAGCGCTAATTCTGATCATCGTTGCCGGGGAACAGAGATAGTGCACGTATCTCGTTTAAAGCCTTATGCGCGACGCATTTCATAATACTGTCAAGCGACCAGGCTTCCGCTTTCACCGCGCGGGAGAATTAGTGTGAGCGCGACAATCGAATGACTCTTTATTCTCTTTGATAACATTATCACCTGTACATCTTCTTCATCTGTAAATATCGTCACCAGCGTGATTTAGCTCGAGTCTGGCTGAATAAACCGGTTGAGGTCCTCACAATATTTAAAAATTATGTGTTGACCTGGCAGAGTACGTGTGCCCCTTTGATTTTGTCTTCATCAAACTACCACCGCCACCGGAATGAAAGCCATGACAAACTCAGCAATCGACCACTTTAGTCACTGCCTCATCGCGGCAGACAGTTCGCTGACGACACTACTGTAAATAAAACACCGGACCCTCATGTTGTCACATTGCGTAACTTTCTTGCGTCAACCATGCCTTAGCATACTGTTCACCATTTGGCTGTTTCTATGTGTTTATATGAGTACCAGTTCTGTACAAAAAAACTTTTGGGTGTCTGAATGATTTACTCCTCAAGGTTAATACATCACATATGCATACTTACCACTTATGATCCTTGCGATGTTTAAAATATACAAAATCCTAATGACGGTAGTTGTGGTAGCAGCATGGTGAAAGTTCCCGAACCAGGTCGGCCGAATAGGAAATTTTTTGACGGAGCGGCTTCAGACACAGTGAATACATTACGCGCAAAACAAACAGTGTTGTTGCTTTAAAAAGTACAAGGATTGAGGTTGTAAAACGCATTAAAGGGTTGTGTTTAGAGATACGGAATAAAGAGACAGTCCGAAATTTTCATCGCAGCATTATTTAAGGTTGTGATCTTTTGTGTCTTTGTTTGTAAGCCCTAATTTCTTCAGCATTCATTTTTACATTTCGCTAAGAGTTGCAATAATTTAAACAAGGAAATTATTTTCTTCCAAATCTGCTGCTGGTTGTAAAACTGCTGGTTTTATTAAAAGCTTTATCCTCGTCATTCTTTAAATCTGAGACGTTACGCCGATGCATGACCATTCATTATTTAGTGCAATACATAAATGCAATTCGAAACAATGCTGTCAACATTGTTTTCCAACACTGAGGCTGCTAGCGTTAAACTTGCAAGAAATATAATAATTAATAAAAACAAAGAAATAGAAAGTGAGGCACGGAGCATACTCTTAGCTGACCAAACTAGTGTACTGTGTTTACAGCCCCAAGTAGAGCGCAACGAGACACCATCAATTAACGTTGCCATTTAAAAAGCGTTACCAACAAGCAGATACACACAACAAAAAATATTTAAAAAAAGGCTTGACCTGTTGGAAGACTAATAGATCAAGGAATGCAGAATAATGCACGCGAAAGATTTATCAGGCTGCATAACTTAGCTAACAAGCTAGCATCGTCTTTCAGTAAGCATGTTAAGCAGGAGGAGGAGGAGCATTGAACGAGGAAGGAAAGGGAGGTTAGAGAGTTTTCAGACTGGCTGGCTGCCCTGTGCTGGAGAGAGAAAAGAGACGTTGAAGGAGAGAACATAAGAAAGCAGAAGGACAACAGACGATCCATGATGCTGCTTACAGTCTGTCTCTAAGACCACTTGCCCGCAAGAAGCGCAACAACGCTCTCAATACCCTGCGTGCCGAGGATGGTCTCGGCCAGTGTCCAAATACCCTTTCTTCCGACAATTGGCGATTGTCTAGTCTATCTAAAACTTTAGACAGTTCTTTTCTTGGCACACTGACGCGAGGTCACTCGTGGAGACGGTGGGAGAAAGTCTCCGCGCCGTCGCAGTTGTCGCATGTCGGGCTGCTGCCCATTCCGATTCAAAACGAATAAGCAATCGTAAAAGGCCTCCTTTAATCTACAGACGGCACGAAAATGTCTTCTCAGGTTTGGTTATTTATTATGGGAGACGAAGCTGTAGGTCTGGGTCCAATTTATGAAGGCGGACGTTGGTGAATGCCAGTGAATTCCACTGAGCGAGTGTCAGATCTCCTACCTGTGATCGAAGCCTTGTATTGGCATCCGTTCTAGATAATGGCATAGCTGCGCAAGGGGCATCATCATGAGCAGATCGGGCTGAATCACCTGCACGGTCGTTTTCATCGATGCTGCAGAGTCCCGGTGTTCATTTATACGCTATGCCATGTTGTTTCTCTCTAGCCTAGTGATGAAGCAGTCTAATTTCAGCGACTAGCTGCATGTTAAGCGACCAACCCACTAGGATTACCAGGTTGCTCAACCTAGTATCGTAGAAAACATTGATGGCGGAAGTTACAGTCAGTTAAGTAATTCAACAAAGTGTTACATCTTACTCTCGGATATTACGCGATCAAAACACGTGTAAGTGGCCAACATCGCTTGAAAGCCTCAGAGGATTTTTTTTTAATTACAGAACTAGTTTGACTACAACTAGAATATCCAGCGTCGGAATTTGGGCCAAGCACGTAGGTGAATATGATTGTAAACATATTGAAGCAGTAAGTCAGATGGCGGTGGCAACTACTTGTAACATGTCAAGCGTACGGCGCAGTCACTATACCACCTCCGGCATTCAAAGACTCCCAGAGAGTTACCATGTTATTATGCTATTGCCACATGCGTGCATGGACAGCTGCAGCCAAAAGAAGCCGCGAATGCGCGCCTCACGAAGTTTCCCGTGACTGAGGGCAAAGTTACTAGGACTGGCAACCACTGCCATGACTCTGAGAGTGCCTGCCGAGATTGTTTGTCACAGCCCCGAAGCGCAGAACAGACAGCGTTGCCCCTTGTTGCCAGGAGGGTAGGGTGATTTCATCAGCAAAGCGAGTAAAGCACTTGACGGCTGAAAACAGGCAGTTCTGTCTTTTTCTTTTTTTTCACTGCTCTCGTGTTTTCACTATAGACTCGACAGAAGAAAACTTTTCACTTCCTGCGATTCCTTACTTTGAGTCGAGAGTTGAGAAAATCAAGTACATTCTTACTTTATTCTTCGTTTTCATGCTTTCCTTAGCTGTTTTATACCCAGACTACTGAAATTTTATTTACTAGCTTGTCAAAATCCGCGCTACGGCGTGAATATATAGGCTCTGTCATGCGAGATGGCTTCTAATTGTATTTTCCGCCAGAATTTGTGTCTAGAGCTTCGAACTTCTTTGCACTGTTATTTCTTGCAAACTCTGACGTCTTCTTGAACTTTAGGATGAAGCTATGCAGGGCCAAGAGTGCTCTGTTTAATACGACAGGGCTACGGGAAAAGCGGGATTTTGGAGGGTTCCATGGTACCTCTTTTCATCCTAAATAACTTTAGCCACAACCACTATTATACGTCTTTGCCACCACCACCCCTTACTCCGTATCGCGCAATAGCCATTGGTCCTTTGGGTTCAGTCGCATAGCACATATTGTGTATAGTTCTTTATTTAAAGGTTTGTGGCTTTACTGTTCGGTAAAAAGGAACACTGGTGGGCTAGTTGGTAGATCATAACTCTGAGTAGTAGCACGAAAAATCATATACGCGACAGAGCAAGAATAGCGCTGTGTCTCGTCTTGCTCTGTAGTCTGCGTGATTTTTAGCACTACTGTTCCGAGGTGTAAGTTAAGCCTTGCAAATTTATTTGTGCTCTGTGAAAGCATTCTTTCGAAAATATTTACTCCTTTCCACCAACGACTGAAAGTTGCGAGCACGGAGGTGACCAAACACAAGCCTTATTGTGATTTTGAAATTTTCAGCCCTCTAAAGTCATCTAGTCTTTTAAACAAAGGCTTGTATGTTTGACTACACAGCATCAATATCATGATGACACATTGTTTCGACACACCAGTGCTCCCTATCGACTGAACCGCTACGCTAGAACCCTCTGTAAGGGTGCGCAAATAATGTAACTTAGTAACGCGGAACGAAATGTACATTGTGTGAATTTGAGTGAAAAATTGTGAGTGGAAATAAAATTGGAGCGCCTTCAAATTTCCTCGTCTTTGCTCGAGCTACAATGGCTGGTGAAGGCGACAAATGGCTGAAGGGAATTCGATTATATGGATCGTGGTTAAACAAGCTGGTCGAACATTACCTCGGTTTTGATAGCGTCGTGAAAGAACCGTGACTTCGGCTTGCAAAATTTACCTCTACCGCATGTCTTCGTTCAGTCAATGACGAAGAGATGTCTACGCGCTTCGTATATTGTGCCACAACAAAAGAACCAACGTGCTGTTCTGCAATACAGTACATAAACGTTGTTCGGTGCTGTCTGTGCACCAGGAGCGAACGCGCAGTGAACTTGGATGCAGCAAGCCCCTTTGGCGGTGACACCGCCAAAGATCCACATTAAGCCGCTGTGCCGTTTGGTGGACATGCCTACACTAACGAAAACCTTTCATCACAGTTCGCCTTGGCGACTCTCTAAGAAGGTCACAAACATGCAGTGGATGGTCTATGTGTGTGTACCAAAGAAATTAGAGACAGCGCTTCACAAAAAGGCTGAAACGAATAACAGAGGGTGTTAGCACATAGCACAGCTTGAGATAGCATGGAGTTTTATATAGGCCATCCATGACAAATGTCTTCGAAACACCAATACCCAGAAATACATATATGTTTTATATGTTACTTCATTCCTTTGTAAATAACTGAAAAGTAAAAGAATATTCATCTAAGTTATGGATTGTAAGACTCATTTCTTGCAAATACATGACATGGGTCAAGTCCTCGGCATATAGCCTACACGCTGCTTTTGCACACTCGTGATAAATATACGCTTGATCGTGAAGAAAAGCAAGAATGGATGCAAGACGTAATGGCAAATACACAGCTGATATTTAACACAGTTACTTAAAAACAATTTTCATAGCGTGCCATCTATTACAATTTTTTTTGGTTCCATTTCAGCTTTCATAAAATTATTGTCTGTTTTGTTCAGAGAGTGTTGGAGTACATTTAACTAGACTAAGCAGTGAAGTCAACGTACCTGAAATAGGGATGAAATGATAAGTCAAGCAAATATCGCGGATACATTGCCGCTACTAAGCACCTTAATTTGGCGGGAACTGGAGCGTTGCCATGAAAACGTCGCACAAGCATTCTACAAGTTTTTGGTCTTCAAAGAATTGACGTCTCCTCAAAGTACTTTTCATAGTTTTTCGTAAAGCAGTGCAACTCACATCAAAGTGTGACACGTATGCCGGCTAATTATTGTTTTGCGAGCTCGTTTCGTATTACATATGTCTTTGATTACTATTGGTGCAAGCTTTTTTCTTCATTACATGATGTATAGTGATGAAATTGTACTTTGGCTGTAATATATTATGTACTGTAACTGCAACCTGTACTTACTCCTGCGCGAAATTATCTGTTACGTCGCGAATTTCCGTTATTACGCATATTTAAGGGATTGTATTTTACTGTATGTACCCTCAACGTATGCATCTTCCGGGGCATGTATGGTATTATGAAATAAATAAAAACTAGATAAATAATATTTGAAGATGCCTCTTGAATCGACGTGAGTACATTACTGTGACTTATTTACGGCTTTGTTGTCACTGTGGGCAGCAAAAGGTAGATAATTCGCTCTACCTAACGTTTAAGTAAAGTTTGGATCAATCTTCATCTCATCCCTTTTCGTTGTCTTATTTTTTGAAAAAAAAATCAAGGATTAACATATTTGTGGGCCTTCAAGATACTTAAACACTGACGCTGGGTCCACCAGCTATAGGCCCTCATTCTCTCTATAAAAGTCATTTTTCTTCACTCTTTGTTCTCCCGGCTATTTTCTTAGTGTGGTCTACGATGCACAAAAATTGGCCAGGCTATTTATTCTGAAACTTTCGAACTAGATATTCTGACAATCTCTCACCTTTACGCTAGTAAAGAAAAAAATATATGAAAAAAGTAAGAAAATGCGTTTACACGAAAATAATTGCTTGACAATTATGGCGGGTGCTCAATCTGTGAATCAAGGAAAAAAAAAGAAGTGGCCGTTAAGATAGCGAAGGAATATTTTTGAGTGTAGTGGGAGTCTGTGAGATATTAGGATAATATTCGCGTTACTAGAAGGTTCTAACCCTCGCACGCAGGTACTAGCAGCGATACGTACGCACCGCTCTATGCCTCCGATTATGACTCACGCTGATCCCTTCGACTTTCACTCCTTTCTTGCTGGTCATTTTCGTAATTATTATTTTTGATAAATGTGGATACATTTTGCCCTTATTTCGCTACTCTGCCCTTTATTCCTCCCAATACATTGATCTCTAGTTTCAGTGGACCCAGCTCATTCTATGGGACACATACTGGCTCACTGCAGAAGCAAAGCATGCCGGGAAGGCTACACAAGAGGGCTAATCTAAAGTATGCAGAACAGGGCAGTGGATATGCATAATCGCTGCTTGCGTAGAAAAGGGCGGTCACGCTTCATCATTACTGGAGGCTTATATATATATATATATATATATATATATATATATATATATATATATATATATATATATAGTTTATAAGCCAACGCAGTGGTTTTGTCTGGTCGTGCGTAATAACGGAGCGTGGGTCGTCCAGTGTATCTACTGCTTTTCTATACGTGGCGCACACATTGAGCGAGCGTCGCTTGGTGCGTGACATGGCTGAGCTGGATGTGGCAAACACTACCTTGTATGTGTTACGCATCGCTAACGTGCTTCCAAGTATGTTGACAGCTTTGTGAAGACTATCACGATTCATTATAAACGGGCATTTCGCGCAAGTGTTCATGTCCGTATTCGTGTTTTGATGAATCGGGGAACGAAATGCTCCATGTTTCTGATGTTCGAGTTTCTTTTTACAGTGAGAGCTATAACACCGCCAACGAGATTGTGGCTGTGTTTGGAATAAGTGGTTAACAATTTACAGTACTTGGTAGATTGTGGGTTTAGAAAAAAATGTTTAACGATTTTGAGTGCTTTGTACTCAGCTATGGAGAGCAGTAAGCCGTCCCTAGCAGACACTTCAAACTACCTCATAAAATGTGATACGAGAGAGACCGTACATGCATAAAATGCTAGCCAGCAGTAGAACACATATCAAAATGAAACATAAGTCCAACAGCACGCTAAAAGGTACAGAATAATGCCGGAATAAAAAAAAAGATTTTGCTTTGTAGCTCGTTGTATTCGATTTTCGCTTCAATCACATGTATTGGTTACAGTATTGTTGCCGTATTATTATGCAAAACTAGTGCTACGTGAAATATTAGCGGGAGAGACAGAAATACTTGCACTTGAAACACATATGGCAGAATAAATGAACGTCTGCTCTTTTACTCTATGTTGCCGATTTCATATATGTCTCCTAGATGGGGTTTAATGTGACACGTGTTAGCAACGCTCACCGTTGAATGCGCGTCGAAACGCACAACATTCATTTAAAATCGCACGGTTATACCGAAGTTCATCTAAACGGGGAATGAAAGTTCGAAAAAGCATAACTCAGGTTAACTACAAACAGTTTTTAAATATTTCTTTGCAGAAGCAAGTATAATATAATCTTTAGTTTACACTCAAATTCCGAGGGAAGAAAAAATATATAGCCAAACTGATGAATAATTAGTGGCATTAATTAGGCACAAAATGCAAATATTCTTGTTTTTTTTTTCAGTTCAGTTTTGTTCCGAAGGCAGCAAAGGAAGACGACAGACCACTTCAGATTGTCCATGACGAGCATTTTTTTTCACGATTTGTGGCAGCACTTTTTTCTACGCAAACTATAGCCAAGAAATCAGACATAAACAATATGTCAATGGCATGGCAAGATGTGGAAAGGAACTGGAACTGGGGCATTTAACCTTCGAGTTTATTGTTGGAAGGTCATCCCGCTTGGTTTATATACTGCCCTTAAACAAACCACAATAAAATTTCCCTATCAGCAGCTGTTATCTTCACTACACAGCCTGGCAAGAATATTAGCCATGCGTTTCAACCTTCGCCACCTGCAGAGTTCTTGCGCTAGATACGCAAAAAAGGAGATTCTCCGGAAGCTCTAATTAACCGAAAAACGAAAAGGGGCGAAATACTTAGTGCATGTTGGTCTAAAAAGAATTATAAAAAAGTTATTGATCAATTTCTTTTATTTTTTATATTCTGACAATGTGTTGTTTTAGATCGTTGGGCTCACGTTGAGTGTATTTACCAACAAGGTGTGGTATTTTCATGCGTCATATGATAACCGATATTTGTGCGTGTCTTGAATGCACCATCCTTCAGCTTTCTCGTACCAATGAATTAGACAAGGTCACCATGGTAGGGCAGTATATATATACCTATATATAGTGAGACCTAACAGAAATGGCCAGGAAAGTATAGGGGAAGTTATAAGACCAAATTGTGATGTAATTTTGAAGAAAGAATAGTGGGTGAAAAGATAACTTGCCATGGGCTGGAAGCAGGTCGCAGGTTCAGTTTCTGCCCATTGCAAGTTATCTTTTCACCCACTTTTCTTTCTGCACATTTATATCACCATTCGGTCTAATAACTTCCCCTATACTTATCTTGGCATTATTATCTGTTATATCTCAGTAATATAATATATATATATATATATACCGGGTGTTCAAAATTAAGCTTTATGATTTTTTTAAAATTAGGCGCTCGAAGGCACGTGAGAACCACTTGTGCAAATAAGTTAAGCGGCCAGGGGGACAGAAAGTTAGATGATAATTATCGCTGTCAGCAGCCCAATTAACTAAAATTTAATAATTAACTTTTTACTGGCTGCGGTAAGTTGGCATGTTTATATTGAAAAAATGTAGGCAGTGGTGTTTGTACACAGTTTCAGTTGGAAGATTTTTTCTAGCACGCCTGTGTTCCGAGATATCCGGCTCCAAAGTTTAATTGTCTTTCGCACGATTACGCATGCAAGAGGGTGAGGGTCCGCGCAAAGCTCCTCCCTAAAGTGACGCATCTGTTGCGTGTGGTGTTTTAGTGTGTGAAGAGGGTGGAAGCGTAGGCATAGGTGATAGCAATTACCCTTGCCCTCTTCGGCCGTCGAAATCAAAAATCGAAGAACGCTTGCAACCAGTGTCGTAACACGCAACTGCAGAGCCTCTAACGATAGTGGCAGATACCATGCCGAGATAATGGTGCGAGCGGAGAATCTGGATGCCAGTGCGCGTGCGTAATAATCACTAGAGAAGCATGCGTGGTCGTTGCCTGGGCTACGCGAATAGCGTGACTGCTGATGTCCGAGTACTGTAACTTTTATTGAAACAAGAGCAACAACTCCACCAATAATAACTGAAACAGTTTTATCCTTGCTAACGCATATTTCCTGCTGCTACATAAGCATATTTCGGTCATGCACAAATCTCATCGAAACTCTTCACCTCTCAAGACGTCAATGCCCCAAAAAGTGTTCAAAATGCCTGCCTTCGGCAGCAACGCAAAGCATGAACCGCTGTCGCGTCGACTCGATGACTCGGCGCAGTACTTCTGCAGGAATACTCGCACAGGCAGATGTTATCCTGTCCTTCATGTCATTAACATCGCTGGGCTCTGTTACGTAAACTCGATCTTTAACGTAGCCCCAAAGGAAAAAGTCGAGCGGAGAAAGGTCAGGTGATCTTGGTGGCCAAAACATCGCTCCTGCGCGCCCAATCCACTGTTGTGGAAAACGTCTGTCCAACCAGTTCTTCGCCCTGGTAGAAAAATGTGGTGGTGCTCCATCGTGCTGAAACCATACTTGGCGCAGGTCATTCAGGGAAAGACTGCAGACAAGATCATCAATGACAACACCTAATATTTCTTCTGTGTACATCTTTCCGTTCAAGTTGTCCTCAAAAAAGTGAGGTCCGATGATCCTGTCCCCGAGTATGCCGCACCACACATTCACACTCCAGCGAACTTGATGCTTGTGCTGCCTCAGCCAGTGTGGGTTTTCTTGTGCCCAATAATGGGCGTTGTGAAGATTAACACTTCCATTTCGGCAAAACCGAGCTTCATCAGTCCAAATTATTCTGTGCAAAAAGTCATTTTCTTGATCAGTTTTGATGAGGCCCCAATTGCAGAAGTCAACTCGCCTTTCAAAGTCCGCCTCATTTAGGTCCTGATGAAGGTAAACGTGATATGGATGGAACTTGTGCTTTCTTAAAACATTTGTGACTGTTCCGATGCTGCGACCGCACTGATCGGCAATCTGTCGGATGCTGAGCTCTGGCATCGAGGTTACGCACGCGACAACGTCGATTTCAAAGTCTTCATCGACGATTGCCTTCCTGGTCCGTCTCGGAAGGTGGACAGAGCCTGTTGTGCAGAAGCGTCGAAACAGGTTTGTGAAAGTGGGCCTTGTTGGAAGGGGACGGTGTGGGTGGCGAGACGCGTAAAGCTCCATTGCTAACGAAGCGTTGCCATTCATTTCAGCCATTGCAAGCACCACGTCTACTTTTACTTTGGTAGAATACCTCACGCCAGAAGCAGCCATATTAGCTCGAAAGGACTCCACGTGGATTTCCTTGGTAGACCTTCAATGCAGAGACGCTGTGCTCTAACCGGAGGCACCCTAGTGCAGGACGGTCCTGCTAACGCGTTCACAAGAAGATGTCTCAGTGTGATCTAAAGTCACGAAAAAACGTCGCGAAAATGGTCTCCTGTTATCGCGTTCATCAGGATCATGCGTAAGGCTCATGGCGCACCGCGCTGTCACATTTTGATTTCGCCGGCCGAAGAGGGCAAGGGTAATTGCTATCACCTATGCCTACGCTTCCACCCTCTTCACACACTAAACACCACACGCAACAGATGCGTCACTTTAGGGAGGAGCTTTGCGCGGACCCTCACCCTCTTGCATGCGTAATCGTGCGAAAGACAATTAAACTTTGGAGCCGGATATCTCGGAACACAGGCGTGCTAGAAAAAATCTTCCAACTGAAACTGTGTACAAACACCACTGCCTACATTTTTTCAATATAAACATGCCAACTTACCGCAGCCAGTAAAAAGTTAATTATTAAATTTTAGTTAATTGGGCTGCTGACAGCGATAATTATCATCTAACTTTCTGTCCCCCTGGCCGCTTAACTTATTTGCACAAGTGGTTCTCACGTGCCTTCGAGCGCCTAATTTTAAAAAAATCATAAAGCTTAATTTTGAACACCCGGTATATATGTGTGTGTGTGTGTGTGTGTGTGGTGTGTGTGTGTGGTGTGTGTGTGTGTGTGTGTGTGTGTGTGTGTGTGTGTGGTGTGTGTGTGTGTGTGTGTGTTGTGTGTGTGTGTGTGTGTGTGTGTGTGTGTGTGTGTGTGTGTGGTGTGTGTGTGTGTGTGTGTGTGTGTGTGTGTGTGTGTGTGTGTGTGTGTGTGGTGTGTGTGTGTGTGTGTGTGTGTGTGTGTGTGTGTGGTGTGTGTGTGTGTGTGTGTGTGTGTGTGTGTGTGTGTGTGTGTGTGTG
>NC_051170.1:54611408-54786408 GCF_013339725.1 Rhipicephalus microplus | reverse complement strand
AATAGATATCTTCTCCTCAGACTTATTTGCCTCTGATTTACTTGATTCTTCTTCTTTGTCAAATTGAAAAAAAAGAGTAAAAGCAGAGATGCATATTTATTGCTACTTATGGCGCACTCGGTGACGATGGATTCGTTCTTTGCTGGCATCCATCTGTCAACATATACGCTAGGGCAATCATTAATATTTCTCATTTCTTGTGCCACATCAGGGAAAGCATATAAGCGCTGTAATAGCGTCTTGGGAAGGCCAGTTCTAGAATTTAAATCTTATTTGCGAAGTTTTTGTCACTCAGTAATGTTGAAATTATGGGCTCTAGGGCGACACGACTAAACGAGGCACCTTACCCACAGCCACCAAGCAGCCTTTTTTTATTACCCTATACTTTTTGTCTTGAACTAGAGCTACTAACACGTACATTTGATTCAGAACTAAAGAAGCGTTTTATTTCACAATGGTCTTCGCAATATGCAGAGTGGTATTTTATAACAACTGGGTCATTTTGAGTCGGGTTTTTAGTGGTCAATCTTATCTATACCGGCAGAACAGTTTGATGTGTTCAGCAACACGGTTGCACTTGACAGTCACAGCCCAAGGAAAACTGCTCTTATAGGTACAGTGGTAGATTCATTTCCATAACAAAAGCTATATGTTGCAGTTGCGGAATATGGCAGCACAAATTTCGACGCATACCAGACTAAGTATTCTGGAAGAGGTAATGCCGCAACTAGCATGATAAGCCTGGCGTGGGTAGGCGAACCTCTTTCTTACTGTGCACCTCAAGTTTACAGAGGCAAACAAACAGAGAGTTATCGACACACATGGCCATCGTCCAGGAAACTTGGTTGCCGAAAACCATATGGAGTCTAGTCGGTTTAATAACATTCAGAGTGGGTGTCACACCAAATGAACGTGTCCAGTGGTCCAAAATTATTAATACTGTTGGTTTAGTAAAGACTTTTTGTCTCTTCCTTCCATTACAATATTTTAAGCCGATAGCAGAGATGGTTTCCCAAACATTTATTTTATTTTGTCCAGAAGTCCTTAATTTAAGCTGAACCATCTTTGTAAGTCTCCAGGTTTCTGCTCTGTAGCTAAGTACCGGCAAGATACAGCTGTTATATACCTTCCTCTTGAGGGATAGTGGCAATCTACCTGTCATAATTTGAGAGTGCTTGCCAAATGTGCTCCACCCCATTCTTATTCTTCTAGTTACTTCAATCTCGTGGTTCGGCTCCGCAGTTATTACCTGCCCTAAGTAGACATAGCCTTTTACAACTTGAAGTGCACTATTACCCATTTCGAAGCACTGCTCTTTTCCGAGGTTGTTGTACATTACTTTCGTTTTCTGCAGATTCATTTTAAGACCCACCTTTCTGCTCTCCTTGTCTAACTCCGTAATCATGAGTTGCAATTCGTCCCCTGATTTACTCAGCATTGCAATGTCATCGGCGAAGCGCAAGTTACTAAGGTACTCTCCATTAACTCTTATCCCTAACTGTTCCCATTCTAGGCATCTGAAAACCTCCTGTAAGCACGCAGTAAATAGCATTGGGGAGATTGTGTCCCCCTGCCTTACACCCTTCTTGATTGGTGTTCTGTTGCTTTCTTTATGAAGCACTATGGTAGCAGTTGATCCCCTGTAGATTTCTTCCAGATGCAGCGAGCAATGGAAAGAAAAATGGTAGGTGTAACCTTGAGAGACAAGAAAAGAGCAGAGTGGATTAGAGAACAAACGGGAGTTAAGGATATCATAGCTGAAATCAAGAAGAAGAAATAGACATGGGCCGGGCATGTAGCGCGTAGACAGGATAACCGCTGGTCGTTAAGGGTAACTAACTGGATTCCCAGAGAAGGCAAGCGGGTTAGGGGGAGACCGAAGGTTAGGTGGGCAGATGAGATTAGAAGTTTGCGGGTATAAATTGGCAGAAGCAAGCACAGGACCGGGTTAACTGGCGGAAGATGGCAGATGCCTTTGTCCTGCAGTGGACGTAGCCAGGCTGATGATGATGATGATGATGATGATGATGATGATGATGTCCAGAATTACAGCCATATACATGCGTATGATATATATACGCCCTATTCCTTACGCAATACGAATGAAAACACCGCGCGTTGCACAATACTTGTGTGTAAACTATCAAGCGGTGCTCTATATCTGTTTTCTCATATTGCACAGAAAAAAATGAACTTGGAAGCTACGTTCCCTATTCAAACAACTTATATTTGATACTAATTTTCTTTTTATAATAAAACAAGCAAAGGCACGCCTTCCAAGTAATTGTGAAGGTAGTCACAATAACTCACTAACATAAGTAATAATCAACAAGCACCATAATTTTCCTCCTCCTTTTTCCTAAAACTAGCGCTCCTAAGAGTTTTATACATCCATATCCCCTCCTAACGTGAACTGCAACTGCCAGGTAGAAAACATGAGGTGAACGAGACCGATTTTTGCAAACCTTTCCGTATCGTTCTCGCGTATGCGGAACCTGTTCTCGAAGCAATGAAATATCTAAAGCAAAGTAATTTAACTCTGCCTGCAGAGCTAGACAGAGCGGGATGCTTGTGAACCACACTAGAAAGAATAACTCTAGCGATTTTCGATAGTGTGGCAGTAAGGTTGCCAAGTGTAAAGAAAATGGCGGGAAATGAAGAAGCACACCAAGAGCGAATGGAAACAAGAAACGAGACAGAATGGGAATGCAAGTACTATTACTGCTGAGAGAACTAAGATGCGACTTTGCGTCTAATTACCTCCGCTGCTCCTCAACTGAAGCATTCACAAAACCCCCGGCGTCAATTAACTCTTGCTGTTCGAGGCAAAACCCGTGTTGAAGTTTCGAACCGACACGCACGGAACGCGAAAGCGGGGGAAGGAAGGTAACGCTCTTACCTCGACTTACCTTAAATACTCGTTCTTCACAGCTTGACTTCTTATTCCACTAAAAATGAACTTTGCCTCTCACGCCCAGAGAGCCTTCGAGCACTGAAAAACAAAAATTGTGCATTCATTGAACAGTGCTGACTAGGCTGGTTGGAAACCTCTCGTGCCCTTTCGCTTGAATTGCCTCGTTCGCTTCTGTGATCTTGAAGCATAAGCATTTGTGTATCTCTAGTGTTTCCGTTTATAATTTGACGTTCTGTCTTTCCAAGCTTATGAACATCGCATTGCTTATCATGTCACTGATACCAACGCTGGTCGAGAATCATAAGCTGCTCTCATTTCGCCGCCTTTTTTTACATAATTTCTTTTTTCCATGTTGTTGGCGCATTTCGCAGCACTGTATCGACATGGTGCAGGATCACGTGAATCGGCAACCAATGCTAACAGAATGGTGTCCAGTCAAGAAAGTGTATAATCACCATATTGAAAACTTATAACGAGCCAACAACAGCAGTGAGCGTGGATGACCCCGCCAGTGAGAGCCTCGTTCTTGCGCATGAAGCCAGCGCAGAAAGGCTCGAGTTTAACCACAAACAGTCGTAGGTACGGCAATGTCCAATCTCCAGTGGCCAAAACTCGCGCTGAAACCTAGCGTTCATTCTCCACGTAGATTTACGGGCATGTCGTCATTGGCATATGTCTTTATTCACTTCGGGGTCTTTTCTCAATCACCGCTGCTTTTCCGGTTCTCTGATATTCCATCGCTGTATGTACTCGGCGTCTTCAGTTTATCGTCTTCGGTTTGCAGCCATTTTTTTCGGCTAACAGTTGGCTTCTTCATTTTTTGCTGACCGGTCACGAGAAGTGGGATTTGTCCAATATCCGTGGTACTACCCGTTTACGACTTGTTGGGCTGGCTCTTGCCTTCTTCATCTTCAGCTCACCAGTGGGGATTATGGGGCTTCCCCAATTTCGGAGGACATATTTATTTATGAAGACGACAATTTCGTGACAGGCCACACACACAAATTACGTTTTCCTTAAAAAATTTTGTGGTTTAAAAAACAACTATGTGCCTATGTGGGTCTTCAGAAAACTACTACTATCAATGTTTACCGCTTGTCTACTGAAAACGAAAAAAAAAGACAATAGTACAGGCTCTACACATAACTGCTGAGCAGCGAGATGAGGACCACGAGTACATACAACCAGAGAGTACCGACGAACGGGAAGACTACCGCTGGCTGCTGGAATACTAAGCAATGCAAGGCTATAGGCAAATGACTACGTACATGTGTCGTGTCTGTCAGTGGTCAACCTCTAGCATATATTTGCTGAGAATCGACGTAGGAAAACGTTAGCATCTCTTGGCTAAAGCTCAGCAGTGACCTAGAAAAAAAACCCTAGCAACAATCAGGTTCACCTAGCTAAGGCCTAGACACAATCTAAAAGCAAGTTGATCAGATATTTAGTCGCACTCTGACGATGATTTCTATGTCAAAGCACCAACTCACCCAACAGTAATCAATTTTAGCTTGATCAGTCTTCGGGATCATCCAGTTTTCCTGTTTCAAGACCTGGACGGTTTAGTGCTGGCTCCGCCTTTTTTTTTTGCCTTAGAAATATTTCAAACTTCTTTTGTAACCACCAGCGGTCACCACATTGGTACCGAACTGATGTTGGAATGATTATCGCGCTGGTGTTCGGCTAGAATACAGTGCGCTAGATTAGTTCTGAAGATTGCAACGTGGCCCCACGTTGTGAGAACACGAACGTTGAAGTATCCCACGTGAGAGCTTTAAGCCCTGCTAGGCAAAACAGTACAACATAAAGCAGTTATCGAATAGCGCTGTCAGTGTATTAAATACACTGTCAATAGTAAAGTAAAAAATAAAATAAAGTAAACAATGCAACAGTGAAAAAGCAACCCTTCCTGCTACATTTTCATGAACACTGTTGATTCAACCATATGGGAAAACAAGTGATCAATTCTTACGAACTAAATTACGCGCCACTGATATTTAAGAAAAAGGTTATTGACTTCATAGAGTAGGCCTTTTTCGCGAAACCTTGGAGCTCCCAAATATCAGATTTTGTTGCAACGTAGCGCAGTAGTTCCAAAAAAAGGCTGTCAGAAGTAAAAAGGAAGATGATGACACTGCTTGTTTTTCTCAGGTTAGTGAATGCATTGTTTACCGTGTAATGTCGACCGTGTCTGGACCACAATCATGCCCCTCAGTGTGTCAGAGAAGTAAGGAAATGGGGATAAAGGCCTTCGATGCAAGAATTTCGCATGGATTTTGGTCAAACGGAGATTTATGGCTTCGACCAGCATTTTTGTTCGTCATCTTTGTGAGGACGCTGCAATAGAAGCAAGTACTCGGGGCAATGCTTTTTTTTTATGTTTCAGGCGATGATCACAATACCATGGTGAAACGGCAATTTGTACCGCCTGTCCTTTTCATGAGCGAAGGTTCGGGAGAAATGCTAGGATGTTGTAACGGTACTGGTAGAAAGAAACTCCAGTGAGTGGTATGCAAGCAGACCAAATAATCTGCGTTTTTGGCACATCGACATAACATCATTACCAAATGTTCGAAGACTAAAACTGGAAAGCCGAGAAAGCATCACACACTCAAGGACCTAAAACTTGGTTTATGTTTAGATAAAACAAGCTCAAAACATCAAAAACAGATTAACTTCGACAGACTTAAGTAAGATACGTTAAACTAATTTTTCCGCCGTTATTACTAATATGTATAGTTACTAAACAACAGTAGTTCGGTTCTTCCAACTTTTGGAACAAAGTGCTTATCCGAAGATAAGGGCAATTCGGAGAAAATAATAGGGTTACTACCTGAACCCACATAAACCAACTAACCTTACTGATATGTTTTGCAGGATGTTCTTTAATTTTTCTTTTAGATGGAGTAACCGAATGCCCCAATACTGCAGTCTTGGACTTCGCAGTTCATCACTTTCACTCAAATGGGGACCAGGATAACAATGGTCATAATCTCGCTTTGTTTAAATACGAGCCATTGCAAGTGTCGTGAACATCATTATCTAATTACCAAGCAGTTCTATTACTATACTTGTCAATCGAAATTTGTCAAAATAAAAAATTTGTTATATAAAACATATGAAAACGGAAGGAACCTCTGAATAAGTTTTACGTGACAGCGTTAAGGATCTCATTTCGCCGAAATTTTTCTGTCGGTGTCATTGGTGGTCAACAGAAGTCGGCGTTGTCCATTAGCGGGAATTTGAAATAGGTGCCAATCAACAAATAATTATACAATACTGATGTAGCTGTGAATTTAGCCCAGAACTATCTGCGTGGCCAGTCGATGTTCTACCGTGAAGCCATGCCACTGCTTGAAACGTCTTTGCAAAGAAAAACATTATGGCAACGTCATGTACTAGGAATGTCCTCTTGACGCATGCAACATTGCGTCGTCCGAATCGCAGAAGTGCACCAGGCGTCAAAACATGCGAAGTGTGCAACGACCAGAGCAATTAAATCTGCCCGAACCTTCCATAGTGTGCAACTTCACCGGTACGCATGGTAGCTTAGGAATGTGTTGTGGACCTTTAAATGATTCGCAAAAGGGTGAATTATGGCGCAATGAGCATTCAACAACTGCATTTGTAGTAGTGAGCATTCTAAGGTAGTTCTAAACTGCCAATGTTACGTGCACGAGCATTCCTTGCATTGCTGCATGGTTGAAGGCGATGCGTACGGCGCCCGATTATGACATCTCGTTTTACTCTTAAATGAGAAACTCAGACATCCCCAAATTTTAGGTCCGGAGCTTCTCTTGCTTGCGGAAATGTCACGCGTCAATTGCATGCACTCACACTACGCAAGCGAGACTATCCTCCTTACCTCTATCCAACAGATGTGCGTCACCCTCTATACTTCTCTCCTATCCCTTGCTTGCAATCGCTCCCGCACTTGTGCATACGCGTCCACTTGCCTCTCTCCTCTCCTACACTCCCCATCTCCTGCCTCGCAGCACCGACGAAAGGGAGCATCTGCTAACCTAAGCTTGCATCCCCCTCTTCTCTAGGCGTTCCTTCTTGTGGCGTCTCAGCGCTCACGCGTTCTTACAAGCAGCTGGGACAGTCGTCTGCTACAGTGTATGACATTCTCAGCCCAGTAGGATCGGCCCATCATGTGAGCTGTGCCCTGCGCGCCGTCCTCGACTGGCCGACCGCCTCTAGACCACGTCAACTCAACCTGACGACGAGAAACTTCAATATCTGTGTCTCTGTGTGTTAAGCTATTACTCCTCTCTTATACCTTAGCCACTAGACCGCCGCGGCGGGGTTCCATCGGGTAGATGATGTCCTTTTACTTCTTAATAAAGCATACACCGCATCCACAGTATGCCATGGTCCACGAGCACTGAGCTACGGTCATTCATTTCATTTCAATTCATTTCATTTATTTACTCTCAAGGAACTGGGCATTACAGAGAGGAGTAGGACAACAACTATCAATAAGAAGAGAAACTATAGTTTCTCTTCTTATTGATATTTGTTGATAAACAGCATGATTAGAATAAATTATATTGCACTTTCAGAAATGACTGATTTGAACGCGTTGGCGTCTGTGATTGAAGCGATCGATGCGGGAAGGTGGTTCTAGTCAGTACATGTTCTGGGGATGAAAAAGTTCAAGTACTGCTTCGTATGGCAGAAGGGAACCCCAACCTTGTATTGATGGTCATTACGTGCTGATATGTAGGCTGGTGGAAAAAACAGTGAATCAGAAAGGGTTCTGTTAGTGTGATAGATCTTATGAAAGAGACAGAGACGTGAATTTTCGCGTCGTATTGAGAGGTTATACAAATTTAGTTGAGCCTTTATTAGTGTGACACTTGTCACTTGGAGTTCGATAGTAATTGGACAAAATGAAACGTGCTGAGTGATTCTGAATGGATTCAATGTTGTCTGTGACCATGTGAATATGAGGATCCCAGGTATACGACGCATATTCGAGTTTTGGGCGAAATAATGATTTATACAGGAGAAGGTTTAGGTTAATTGGAGCAGGAGAAATATTTCGACGTAAATAGTCAAGAGTTCGATTAGCGTTGCATGTTATGTAGTCAACGTGAGCTTGCCATGACAGGTTGTTAGAAATGTTAACACCGAGGTACTTGTAAGAAGAAACGTTGTTTATGGGAGTGTTATTAAGTAGGTACGAGGGGAACGCAACGTTTGAAGGGTTACAAGCTATCCTCATTGATTTGCATTTATTTGTGTTAAGTTTCATTAGCAAATTATTACACTACGATGAAATATTGTCCAGGTCAGATTGCAGGGTGTCAGTGTCGTTAAAGGTCAAAATTTCACGGTAAATAACACAATCGTCAGCAAACTACCTAATGGAGGAGAAAATGTTATGAGGCAAATCATTAATATATATTAAACAAAGTAAGGGACCCAAAGCAGAGCCTTGAGGCACACCTGAGGTTACGGCAGTAGGAGGAGAGTTACATTCATTAGCAGTCACGAATTGCTCGTGGTTATGTAAGAAGCACTCGATCCATTTTAAGATGCGTGGCTCAAGATTTAGTTTACTTAACTTTAAAAGTATGAAATTCGTGACAAACTGTGTCAAATGCTTTAGAAAAGTCAATAAATACACAATCAATAAAAGTACCACGAACAATAGCAGAGAACAAATCATTAGTAAAGCATAAGAGCTGAGTTTCACACGAGTAACTTTTTCTAAAACCAGTAGCGACGGCACTGAATCATCCCCCGGTATCGTTGTTTAGTGACATAAATTACAAACCTGGCAGGACGAGCACGTTGTAGCTAACAAATTCGCATTAACTCGAATGTTCCGCCGAACGCGTGAACCAACTTCTTTAACCGTGCTGTCTCGCCGAGCAAATTAATGCTACTTCCGCACGCTCACATCTACAAATGTTATGGTTGCGGGTGCAGAAGGACCGCATATAAGAAAGCACCATGTGGTATAAGGAAGTGGGAGAAACGAATGCTGTTACACTCCTACCTGCAAGATCCGATGTACTGCTTTCGAAATGAGAGCTCGTCATATATATCACTGCTCTTACTTTTTTTGACATGTTCTTGTTAATACTTCCAGATGCAACCGTGGCTGGTGCCCCTCTACTAGCATAATATATGTTTGCTCCTGCTGCTTTCAGATTTTCCATTGAGCACGAAACGGCAATAAACCAAGGATTATTGCTTGTGTTTCATGGTATTACCCATTTCCGAAATATTGATTTCTGATCGTTCTTTTTCGATAAAAGACAATAAGTTCAAGCTTCTAGCTTAAAGTACTTATCTTTAGAGAGCTTTTATTAAAATTTGTGTTTCTTTATATTGGCGCTCATCTTAACATTGTTTTCTGTAAAAAATTATGTTTACTTAAACTTTGATATAGAGAAAATAAAGAAAGAGCTGGAAGGAGAGTGCCAAGAAGTCAACATGGCGAGCTCCCGAAAGAAAGAGAAGAAAGTGTCAAAGAACAAATCAGATAATATTCACTTCGGTAACTAATAATAGCAGCTCCTCCACGTATACTGGGAGTGATATGTTCAAGAAACTCAGTCTCTTAAGCATTCGCCTCAGTCGATACAGAGGTGAACTCAATCTTCGTCCACTTTTTCTTCTATGTCTGCGTATTAAACCTGCCTTTTCAGCGGCCCTGGCCCGCTTTGGCAATCGCCTGTCTTCAGCGACTGTGATCGCAGCAAGTATAGGCATTGAAGCACTCACTTGCAGATTGCGCCACGTGGGCTCTAAACAGCATGAACTTGCCAATGTGCGGACGCAAGATAAAGTGCGGCGACGCTGCTGTGATGTAAAGAATAAAAATAAACAGTCTAGGAGAGCGCTTGAGGTTATTGACGCGTTCCGCCACGTTTCTCACCATTCCTCTTTCATTCCTGACCAATGCAAAGCTCAGACCTTTCTATATTCGCTGCGCCTGAGCTCCTATAATGCCAGCCAGCACGATTTCCGCTTTTGCTTGTCTTATTGCTTTTCTCTGGCAGTCTAACTGCCGCACATAACGTTGGCTGAAATTAAGGTGATGCATAACAAGAATAGGCAACTATGCTAGCTGAAATGTGAACTGCATTTTTTACACATCAAAGAACTAAGCAAGGCTTTCGGTCTTCTCTATGACATCCTGTTGCTGCGTTGAGTCTGAATATGATGAATAAACGCCGACATACGATCCTTCGGAGAAATAGCAAATGAGCTTTATTATAGGAAATCGTTCGCCAAAAAAATAAATTCCATTGCCAAGAGAAAAAATTGCAGATATTTTTTTTGTAAGGTTACAGAAGTGTTAAGTGCGAAAGAAGAAAACTCGTATGAAGTAGATATGAACAGTGAGAAATTGGTGGCTGCTGAATGGTGTATTTATATGTTTTAATATTGTTCAGTTAAACCGAGTCGATGACTTTTAGGTTGTGTAACTATCTGCCCTAGTAATATCGCAGATAAAAACTATTGTAAAGCTGTCAGTAAATCCTTCAAAATTGGCACCGACGAAGAGCCAATATTTCTATAATACGTCGCTTGTTTTTTTTTGTGACGTAAAAACTTGCTTGCTTGCTTCTTTTGTTTTCTCGCACGAAACCTGACGCTTCCTTAAGCAAACGTCTATGGCTTGAGAAAAGTAAGCAAAAGAAAAACGTGGAATCTTCCGAATAGATTTTTCTTCACTTGCTGCCGTTTCAATGGGCAGTAATTTACTACACAGTATATGTAATATTGCCCTTCCATGTCTAAAGCTCGTTTTCTTGTTTGATTACACCTGCATAATATATTTTGGATTTTGTCTGTGGTCCTTACTTTATACTTATTTGGGTTTTTGTATTTAGCTTGAATAGCATCTTTCAACAAAATTAAAAATAATACCCTAGGTAACAGCACATCGACTGACGTTTTGCATATAAATTTGCGGATTATGACGCATCAAGAACTTAGTAATCAGCAAGAAGCAAAGGTCAGTTAAGACAAAATATTTTCGGTTAAATAATTAGCTGAGGTTACCAAGGTATTACGCAGCCACATCATAGTTGTACGTAACCTCGTTAATTAAAGTAACATGCGTTATGTAATAATTTGGCAGCATGAAATGAATAACATAACATTCCTGGTTTAAAAATCAAGTTCGGAGAGTAATAAGTACATAAAAAATCTATAAATAAATGCATTTTCGTGGTTACCGCTATTGTTCCCTGTTGAAGTAACGCTAGCGCCCGCTGTTTCGAATCTACACATGGTTCCCTTAATGGGTGATGGGATGATGTTTATTACATTTATACCTCAAAATATACTTTCAAGACGTATAATCCTGTCTCGCTGGACATTTATACTGTGCGTCGACATTTCGAAGCGTTTTTATTGCGTAGAGGAGAGAGAGAGGAAGGCCGGGAGGTTAACCAGATATTGGCATCTGGTTTGCTACCCAGCACTGGGGACGGGTAAATAGGGGCAAGAAAGAGGGTGTAGAAAAAAAAACGCACGCGCACTCATATGAAAACGAAAACACACAAATGAAGGGCGTCCTAGCTACAACCGTTCAGTAAGGCGCGTCGATCACAAAAAGTGTAGTAGCGCTTTCAGGGCCTTCTTTTGTGAAGTTGCATCTTGTCGATATTGTAGAATTCTTTTCTCCGACAGGGGTTGATTATTTAATTTCCTGAGTTCCTTGCGAAGCCATAGTCGTTGTTTACTATACTCTAGGCAGTCACAAAAAATATGTTGGATCGTTTCTTTTTTGCCACAGTGACCACAGGTTGCAGTGTCGGTCATCCCAATGCGGAAAGCGTAGGCGTTGGTAAACGCAACGCCCAATCACAGCCTACATAGCAGGGTCTGGTCTGCTCTGCAAAGCCTTGACGGGACTTGAAAACTTAGCGTAGGGTCAAGCGAGTACAGTTGGTCATGCTTGAAGTGTGGCTGATTTCATTGTGATGTGGTGTGCTGGCGAGCAAGCCTGCGGAGCTTTCGTGCAGCATCCGTCCTAGAAAGTGGTAGTCGTAGTTTATAATCTTCTGTGTGGGCTGAGCGGGCAGCTTGATTGGCCCGTTCATTGCCTATGATTCTGCAGTGACTGAAACCACTGAAATGTAATTTGGTGCCCTTTTTCGGTCAGGTGGTGTATAACCTCTGCTATCTCTAGTACCAGCTGCTCGTGTGGTCCACGGCGTAAGGCTGATAGTAGAGACTGCAGTGCCGCCTTCGAGTCGCAGAAAATAGTCCACTTGCGTGTAGGTTGATTCAACTACAAATTGCAACGCGGCACGAAGTGCTGCCAATTCTGCTGCCGTTGATGTTGTTGCGTGAGATGTCTTGAATTTAATTGTCTTGGCCAACCTTGGTATCACTACTGCTCCTGTAGAGCTGTCCGGCTGAACCGATCCGTCAGTGTATATATGTGTGGAGTCTTGGTATTTCTCATACAAGAGAAGTAGTGTGAGCTGCTTAAGAGCCGGTGATGACAAAATGGCCTTTTTCTGGATGCCAGGTATGTTAATATTAATCATTGGTTGAGCGAGGCACCATGGCGGAGTCACAGGTCTAGCGGCAGGAGAGAACGAAGTTGGGATCGACTCACCATGTGCGGTCACTGTTTTGCAGTAAGATGTGCATGGTCGGACCACTGGTAGAGAGGCTAGGTGATGTCGAGGAGTTCGAGCAAGGTGTCGTATATGTGTCCTCAGCACTTCCACATTATGTGGGTCTTGATGAGGTGGTCCCTTGTGATGGCGATAGTTGCCGCTGTTGATGCACTTTGGGGCAAGCCTAAACAAATCCAGAGTGCTTGAGCCTGGACACTTTGAAGCATTCGTATGCTTGTTTTACTTGCGTTGGTTAACGCATGTAGACTATACCGAAGGAATCCAAGGAAAAGACTCCTGTATAGTCGCAACATAGCAGCTGTGCACATTCCCCAGTTCTTTCCAGCGAAGAACTTGAACGAATGACAGATGCCTGTCAATCGCCTTTTCATGTATGATACATGTAGGCTCCATGAGAGGTCTCTGTCAATTATAACAACTAGGAACTTGTATGATCGGAGGTGACGTATCCTTTCGCTATTTATCAGAACGCTGTAGTTCTGCATTGGTTTGCGCGTAAATGCCACAAGTGCACATTTCTCAGACGAAATTTCCAGACCTCGTTGACGGAGGTAAATAGCTACTTGAGTGGCAGCTCTCTGAATTCGCGCTAGCAGCTTTAGACGTGTTACTGCAGACGTCCAAACGCAGATGTCGTCCGCGTACATTGACAATCTGACAGTACTTGGCAGATGCTCATTGAGAGCTATTAGCGTCAGGTTGAATAGTACAGGGCTAAGTATGCCACCCTGGGGAACACCACGGTGGCTGTAATGTAGCGAAGTGTCACCATCCTCGGTTCTCACGAAAAAGGATCGCTCAGAGAGATAGCTGCGTAGCCACTGAAACATCTGACCACCCACTCCTACCTCCTTGAGAGCGGTGAGGACAGCTTCATGTGTGACGTTATCGTACGCCCTTTTAACATCAAGAAATAAAGAAGCGCAGAGACGCTTACGGCCTTTTTCGTGTTGCACGTAGCTGACCAGGTCTATGACGCTATCAAATGATGACCGGCCACGGCGAAAACCTGTCATAGCGCCCGGGTAGATGTTATGATGCTTCAGGAACCATTCTAGCTGTCCTAGTACCATCCTCTCCATCACTTTGCCCAAGCAACTAGCCAGTGCAATCGGGCGGTACGATGTGAGCACCAATGGTGACTTGCCAGGCTTCAGTAATGGAACCAAATGGCTGGTCTTCCAGTTAACTGGGAGGGTGCCCTCTCGCCCCGAATCATTGTATATCTCGAGGAGGGCACTCCTCGCACACTCACCAAGGTGACACAGTGCTCTGTATGATATTCCATCAGGCCCGGGTGCTGATGTCCGTCTACACAAAGCCAGTGCTGCTTTAAGCTCATGGATAGAAAAAAATTGGTCCATGTGGTGATCGCGTGATGTCGTGCCACCACGTGAGAGCGTGGAGATGTTGGGATCTGCGAGCTGACCAGATAATTTTGCACAGAACTCTTCTGACACGTCGACCTCCGATCTCTGTTGAGAGAGGGCTAGAGCCTTGAATGGAGACCGCTGAATGGGAGCTGTCCGGAGCCCTCTTATTGTCCTCCACAAGTGTGATAAAGGCTTGCGGGGGTCTAACGACGTGCAGAAGGCTGCCCAACGTTGTGACTCTAGCTTGGCTATGCGGCGTTGTATCTTTTTCTAATGATGCCTAGCGATTCGTAAATCGTCGATTGCTTTTGTGCGTTGGCACCTTCGTTCCGCACGCCGTCGAAGAGCCTGAAGTCGTTCTAATTCCACATCAAATTCGGTTACTCTCGAAGAGCATGTGAGGGTGCACACCATGTCTTGCACTGTGGACTTGATCATCTCTTTTAAGTCAAGTGAAGTGTTCTCTTGACAGCGTTCTTCCATGAGAGATTCAAACTTGGTTTAGTCCGCTCTTTGGATAATTTCGCGTACCTTGCAAGGTGATAGTCCTCTGATCTTGACATATTTGGGAATGTGGTCGCTCCCATGTGTTTCTATGTCCACAAACCATCCGGCACTTCTGACGAGAATTCGAGAAACAAAAGCCAAGTCAAGGCAGCTGCTGTATCCAGGGCCACGTAAAAATGTTGGGCTGCCATCATTTAACAAGCACAGCTCGTTGTCTGAAGCGAACGTTATCAGACTTCTACCCTTCGCGCTGATCTTCGGGCTCCCCCATAGCGTATGGTGGGCGTTGAAGTCTTCTTGCGTAGAAAAGTCAGACAACTAATAAGCTAAGTACACAATTATAAATGTCAGTTCAAGCGCACGAATAAATAGAAAGGAAGAGAGCTATTCGTGCGCTTGAACTGACAGCGATACCATGCGTATCCAACTAGCCCAACTTTCGATTCTGTTACACGATATAATAATGTGTAAAAGGGAACGAACATTGGTTTTCTTTTTTCTGCCTTACATTAGGACTTCGCATGTTCGGTCGGTAAATAGGCACTTTGCACTCTCCTGCCCCTCTCCAGTCTTTGAAATCAATATTCTGGCGCGAATAGATTTCCTTGCACACTGTTTATATTGTACCTGGTCGAGACAATGCTTTACAAAACGTGACATGGCGCGAAATCGTTGTCGCTTTCGAATTCCTGCAGCCACGTGATTTTGTTTCGCTCAGACACAGCACCGGTCTAATCGAAGGCCGTCATAAGCGACACGTAATGGAAGAGTCCATTAGTACCTAGTACATGTCGCGTTTCTAGTTCCATGCATTGTTACTAAAACTGAGATACAATGGTGTTCACTATAACGACTTGCCTGCATTTTTTAAGCTTCATTACTTTGTCCATCACTAAGGTTGGCCCAGACTTCTAATTATGCAAAAACACTATTAAAAGTTCAGTAATCAAGCTGCTGGGTATGGGAGGGGAAAGGTGTTGACTCGTAAATTGGAATTATGTCTGGCATATCTTTTTATCAAACGTATTTTGCGGTCGATGTAGGTCAATTCGCAGCTGAAGTAAAGTTCCTGCAGTTGTGCACAAAACTGCTAAGTTGAGCAGGACTCATGCACACAGAGGGGCCCATCATCTGCTTTCATTTAGGGGAGAGACGCGGTTCAACGTTCTCAATGTGCACTTTCATTTCTTTCCTTTACTGGCACTCAGTTGGCGTTTACACAAACACGAAGTCTGCTATGTCTTCGATTTTCATTACGATTTTAGAGCCCATTCGAAAGGGCTCGATACAAAAGCAGCGCGAAACATATTGCTCACGAATTATTAATAAAGGCTGCGTCTTACAATGATCAAACGAAGCCTAAGAAAGCTCAAACATTTTGAAAATGAGGGCGGCCAACAGGTTGATGGACTTTCATGGGATAGCACACGAGTCACTTTCGTGTAGAAACTCTATATTCGAATTATAAGTGAAGGTGGCCGCTGACTTGACAGTGGAGCAGTTTGTCAGTCGTCAGTCTGTATTCTGTGAGCAAGAACTACCATCATCATGAATGAGCACGCACTCCGATTCTCTTCTTATTCCTTTTCATCCTCTTCCAATCTCCTTCGCTCACTTAACATGTGCGTGCATTTGTTCGGCACACAGGTTTTCATAAGACTGAAGGTGAAAAAAAAGTAACAGAAATTTTTCCAGAAATGAAACTTTTGGAAAAGAAAAAAAAGTGTTGACTAGGCGTTATTCCCACCTGTGAACCCACGAATCGAAGATGAGCATCGTATTCAATCTGCTACCCATGCATGCAAGCAGAATATAATATAGTCTTGTGTGCATATAGTATACCAAGAGGTATTGGAAGGGAAGCGTGGTTAAGCAGCAAGCAAAAGAAGAGTACGGGAGAGTAGACCATGCATAGGAATAAAAAAAATTATGAAAGAGAGAAAGACAGAGGAAGTAAGAAATACGGAGATATATAGAGATAAATTGAAGATAAAGCAGATGTAAATAGTAAACAGAGAGAAAACAGAACAAAGAACAAAGAGGAAGAGAGGGATTGAGCGAAGGAAACAAGCAGAAGCAGAATCAAGCAACAGCTCCGCCCTTCCTTCAGGCTTCACACCACTAGTGCAAAAGTGTTTAAGAGAGGTAGGGCGACATTGCTTTGAGTATCGTCATAAAACGCTGCTGATTGGTAGTCGAGGCTCCTGAAAAAACGAGGCATCTTTTCATTCAGCGCGTGGTATAGAATTTGAAATAATTCTCAAAGTCTTCTTTAGATTATTCCCTCTTACGCTAACAAGATATACCATCAACGCCAATGACCATGGCATAAACCGACGGTCCACAACCACTGACTCAATCGAGCACGGTAAGCTGTATAGTTGGCGGCGTGCCGGTGAAAGTCCACATAAGCCTTGGCTATCACACTGACAGTGTGCCGATTTTTCTTTAAAAAAAGACCAGAAAAAAAAACTCAGGATTCACGACGTGGCTGCCTAATAGGCATAAGTTATTGCCCCTAGTCACTCATCATTTCCTCCTTCTGCGTAGCTTTCAGAGCACTCGCTGGTACGGAAGCAGAAAAAAAAACGCTTAAAGCTTGCGACAAATCCTGCGGCTCCACTGGTACTTGACGGATTCTGAAGTTTTTGACGGCAATCAAGTTCTAAAAAAAGAACTTCTTGATTGATGGACTTGGATGATTATTTAGGAAAGTACGGTAGGGTTTGTGTAAACGTTGCTTAGATTACTATTGGCCTAATGTTAAACAACTTTTTTCGGTGGCTAATAGTTCATTCTATTCGCATCAAACATACCTAGGTCTCAATTTAAAACAGTGGCCGCTTCGACTTGCGAAGTTTACGTAACTAAAGCGTTTGCAGTACAAAAAGTGACAACGAAGGCACCAACTTGTCCTCTTGAAAGAAACAATAAATGATCAAGATTTATGCAACCAGCAACAATACCAGGAACTCTTGAATTTGATACAAAGTGAACGAACAGCAAAATATCATGCACATGGATGGTTCATTGAGCGGTAAAAATAAAACTAAATAGTATGTGCTACGAGACGAGTATTAACACGACAGGGACAGTGGTAGAGCTTTCCTTAGACGCATGTAGATTATTGGCTAACGCAACAACTGATCTACTTGCTGTAGCAAACCTTAATAAAACACTCCGCAAGCCAACAACATTACTTGGGCAGTCTATACCAGCAATATGTGTGAAGTGCGTTCAGGGCAAAGTAGTATTCATCGGGGTGCAAATATGGATCCACTCGAAAATTACATCTACTCGGAATACATCCACTCGGAAATTGACATCCACTCGGAAATTAACCAACAGAGTGGAACTGACTAATTCGAAGGATGACAGAGGTTTTCAAATACAAGCGTGCTGACCCGTTTCCCTCTATATTTCAGCTTCAACCTCACGTCGCAAACTGCTCTATTTGAGAACATGAGGCTTCAACTTAATTTTTCATCAATCATACAGGAAGTTTGACAAGAGCGCATCACACCTTGACCATATTCATTCATAACTTAACTATAGTAGTCAGGAATTCGCAAATTCGTTGTTCAATTAGATTAATTTCAAGAATCCACATCTGCAAACGCCGCGCTAACAAGTATCACTGACAGAGGTCACGCGAGGCTATTATCCCATTACATATTGTGTTTGCAAAGACTGGTTAACGGGTTTGACTGTCATGCTGATCTAATAATGAGAAAGTTTCCGTCACCAGCATGCAGGATTACCAAGAAACTTCACTGAAGAACGTAAGCTCCAGTAACTACATGCTAAGCAGAGTTGGCTGAACGTTTAGAAGATTAAGGTTTTTTGAAATAAAGCTCATGACGGTTTGCGACATTTCTTCAGCAATTTTTCTTTTCAGCTTCAAATATTTCCAATGAACAAGCGCTTTCACATTTGTCAGGATTTCATTCCCCAAATTTTCAACCTTGCGTGTGCTAGCGAGACACATTTTGATGAATTGATGTTGCCATTTTACGCTCACAATGAGTAACAATGCAAGTTCCTTGTAAACTTTTCCAGCACCTTTAATGGCATGTTCAACACTAGTATAAATAGCACTGTTCTGGAGGTCAATGTAAACTCAACAGTTTTTGGAAGTGTGGTAAACTAGTGCCCCCACAAAAGGAACCTTACAGAGAAGTTGCCCAAACAGAAGGGCTCCATGGAATGTTCCCAAGTAGCCATGTTTGTAGGATTAGGATAATTTAAAATCTTAACAATGGTGGTTTTACATAGGCTCTATCTGTAAAACATCTTTCACGCGAGCATTTGCCGATGCCTGTGCGCCAAAGGGCAGTGCGTATGTTCTATTGCTAATAGAAGGGGGACGCGCTTGAGGGAAAATGCCAAACCTCCACCTTTCTGCGTCCTATGTCACTCAGAGGACGTAGAACGTGGTCATGTCTACTACACTTACTATAACTATTTAACTCTATATTTACTATACACTATATACTATCAACGAATGGCACTGCGTGCTTAAGCAAAATGATTATCGACCAATTGGCAAGTGGTTGCATCATCGCCAACAGTATTCACTGATTAATGTAATATGGGAGCAAGTATTCTTAATTGGTATTTTTATTTACAACCTAAAGATAAAAATACCCCTAGTGAACACTTATTATAACAGCGTTCCTCGAAAAGTGTAGAGTTGTCTGTAGTATTGTCTGTAGTGTAGTGTTGTCTGTAGCGTAGTGTTGTCTGTAGCGTAATATCAGTTTCTCTTCGGCTAAATAGCTTGTACTTGACCTATTTTTTCTATCGTACTTTACCTCACCTCTTATTGCGCTTTCAATCGCAAACAAGAGAGAAAGAATTATGTACACTTGTCGTCTGTCCTGTACAATATTAGTAGGCATATTATGCCAGCAAATGTACAATTATTAAAAGAAGTAGGAATTTTATATTTGTATTTCTAATGCCATCACCACCCAGCTTTGCGAGAAGCTGCTTCCACAAAGCCAGTGCGTTGCTCGCATTTAGCGCAGAAGCTGGCGAGCACCTCGAATTTCTTATTCGCAACTTGAGGTATTTTTTTCGTAACGAAATTAGTGACTCTCGCGTCAATTAGGCGGGACACACAGACGATCGTCATTCTGTAGTTCTAATGAATCACTGCTTCGATGAATCACATTGGCACCAATTAACATAAAATCGTCCCTATTTTCCCAGAATCTGACATTAAGAGGAATGAAAAAAAAACAATGAACTTACTTGCAACTACACTTGTCTGCTCGATAAGGAAATCCGTCGCTGTCGCGTCGATTTTGTTGGACCAGTGCGCAATCACGGGTTCTGCGGTTCTCAGAAATCGCTGTTTTGTTGAAGGTCGTTGGCATGAATAAAGTAAAAGTGACCCCAGTTTCATGAATAAGAGGTACGAAGGAATGAAGGAAACCTTAAGACGAGTGTGTCAATACTCCCCCCCCCCCCCCCTGTCTGGGCATTGTTCAAACAATCTGTCTCGGCACTTTAAATTAGCTCTCTGAGTTCTATGGTGCCTCTCGAAGAGAGGCTTGATGAGGTGGCAAGACTTTTGTAGGTGCGTGATAATTACTGACCTGTCTGAACACCAAAAGAGCTATGAGGCTATTACCGTCTATAGTATAGACAACTGTCTAAAAACTATGCAATTTAGAAATTCTCACCTAAAGTCTCACCAGAATTGACCTTTTAAAGTATAGTCTGCTGTTAATCCGTAGTTTGCACTGTCAAAATCATTGTTCAACTGCACTCACTGCTCCCTCCACGTTACGTTCAGTACAAAATCAGAGAGTAATACAACCCAGCCGGGCCGGTGCAGCCAGTACAGCACCGCTGCAACTTTTCTTTCAGTCAGAGTGCTGCATCTGCCATTTTGTGGTTGGCATAAATTTTACCACGTGCCCGGCTAAATTCAAGGCCTGGTAATTAGTGCTGCTACTTTAGCCACATCAGATAAGACAGCAAGGTACGGAGGTGTTATAGGTTTATACATCCACCCTGATTGCAAACGTCTCATGCAAGGATTGCATGTGTGCAGCACAGAAGCGAGAAGAGGGTCATCTGCTTCTTCGCTGGTTAAATGGGTTCTGAAAACTGCATTTTAAAAAAGCCACGAAGTGCATAACAGTTATATTTCGATCTGCCTTCGGTCGATTGATTTGTGGGGTTTAACGTCCCTAAACCACCATATGATTATGAGAGACGCTGTAGTGGAGGGCTCCGGAAGTTTCCACCAGCTGCGGTTATTTAACGTGCACCCAAATCTGTGCACACGGGCCTTCAACACTTCCGCCTCCATCGGAAATGCAGCCGCCACAGCCGGAATTCGAAGCCCGCGACCTGCGGCTCAGCAGCCGAGTACCTTAGCCACTAGACCACCATGGCGGGGCAACTGCCTTCGATCAAAGTATGTAGAGTAGTATAGTGGGGTGTGTGCCAGCTATGCGACACCCTTGGAAGAAACGCGTGATACGATTGCTGACTCGGCAGAAGCAGTGCGCTTCTGCGTAAATTTCATTAGGTTGGCACGCAAGACTGACGTTTTGTGAACTTTAGCATTGGGACACTCAATAAATTCCCGTCTCTGTAGAGTTAGCGGTGCGCCTCTCAGCCCTCCGTGCACAAAACGTTACGAGCATCGCGCACATTTTGTAGGGAGTTCTGCCAAGCGTTTTATTTGTAGAAAGAACGTGAATGAAAAAAAAAATGGCTCCGTATCAGCATGTTACACTGCAAATATCGTCAAAAGAAGATACTCTTGCGTGTGGAGAGAGTGAACAAAACGTGCATTTGTTGTTCTGCGCAAGAAAATTGGTGAACGGTATTCTGGAGGTGCTGCGATAGAGTGCCTCGAGTGTGCAGCGGAGGCGAACGAGCGCATCAAGTCACGTCACCATGTGAGACATGAGCGCCGTCTGGCAGTTATCTTGGAAAACAAAGCGCGCGTGCCCTGTGCGTCCGTCTCGGGGTGATAAAGGGTAGAACGCAAGGCGACGGGTAGGTGCCACCACCTGTGTCGTCTTAGCAAAGCGTTGCAAACAGTTGCATTTTCATGCAATCATTGCATGGTCAGCGCAACGTGATAAACACTACAGCCCTTAGAATTACTTATGTATGCCTTTTCAATGTAAGATACACACATACAAAATATTGACGTGTTGTTATGGTGCCTCAGATATGCGCAATAATTGCTTTTTAATTGACGATTGCACAAGTATGAACGCTGATTCTTGAGCAATATTGGTGGGTGGGCGCTGAGGAAGAGGGCACTCGTTTGCAATATTGTTTGGCCACTTCGTTGCCGTTTAGGGTACCGTTAAGGGCGGACAAATAAACAATTGTACAGGCACACAGACCAAACGTATGCATCGAAGGTCCCAAAAAAGACTATCGTCTTAAAAAACAAAAAAATGACAGTAGATGAATGAGCAGGGCCGCACCGTTGATTAGTATTGTTCAAAATAATGTGACGGAGGCACGATCTAGGCTTATTCAAAGAGCTGATTGTCAGCCAGATGATATGGCAAATGAGTACCACGCGCAAGTTCTACGTTTACTCGTCGTCTTCATCTTCGGCGACCACCGCAATGGTTCATGTCTAAGTTGCACCATAACAATATCTCTATTGTTAAAATACGATGTTCTTAGGCCGACGGTTTCACAGTGTGTTGTAACAAAGCTATCATGCTGAGTGGAACTGACAATAGGGAATGGAAGTAAAAGATGACGAAGTAGGTGCATAGAGTAAAGCGTACGGGTACAATATGATTTTTGAGAAATATAAATCAGAAGAAAATGCAGCTAGGTCCATCCTTAGGAAACCATCCGTCTGCGAAGATGTTAAGTGTGCAAGCAACATAATTATTCGGAGCACCATCATCATCTCATTTCGCTCTGTACATTTTGTCAATCCCCCTCTGGCTACGTGCCTTACGATTATTGCTGCTTCCACTATTTCTACTATTACTGCTACACTTCCATTACTACTATACTAATATTACTATTATTATACTATAACTAAGGCTACTACTAGTTCTACTGCTGCTACTTCTGCGACTACTGCTAATTCTACTCATTCTAATACTGCTGGTACTACCAAGCGCATGACTACGCACAGTGCGATACAGCTTCGTTGTAACGATAATGTAGCTTGTGCGTTGCAATATCAGCGATCTTAACCCTTTGATGCCCGCTGTTGCTCTACGGCAACAACCATAAATATATTTTTTCAGCAAACAGACCCTGCTGCGTTACCCTTCTGGTGCTATATGTGGAAGAGAAAAAGACTACCGAGGGTTCCGAGCTTTAAAAATGCGTAAAATAAAATGCATACAGTTTTTCCATAGTGTTTCAGCGTCTGAAAGGTGATAAAAAAAGCACCACACAAGAAAGGAAATTTATTCGACTACAGCGCAACAGGATGCTACTGTGACACCTGTTATACTTCAAGTGACTCAGAAGGCGTTGTAGAACATTTATGAGCCTGCTGATTAGTTTGTCCGCATGTTACATCACACAAACCTTTATCGAAAATGGGTTGTTGCTCACGAGCAACATTCGCCATATATGAAAGTACAAGCGAAATTGGGAAGACGCGGTTGTAATAAGTTACAGTGTGCAGAGCTGTTAAAATACACCTTTTAAGGGTGAGATTGAGAGAAATCTACCATCATTAAAAACCAGTAAGGGCTTCTTTTCTCCTTTTCTTCCTCGTCTGCGTCACGCCCAGAACAAGCATGCCGATCAGTCCAGCATAGCAAACGGAAGAAACTATTTTTTCAAAAATGTCTGCATGGTTCGGTGGCCTTTTTATTTACTTGATAATAAATCTAAAAAGATTGTTTTCATCATATAAAATGGCAATATATTTTCGATTTTCTAGCTTTGTAATGTTTTTTTTTCAAGGCTACCCGATTCAAGTGCCGTCCTCCAGGGCAGGTGTAAACCAAAACTCTAGGATGTTTACATTTAAATCTCAAGCTTGGATGGTACAACGTGCATCTACACCTTATTCCAGGCCGCTACTGCTGGAAGGCATTACATGAGAATTAGTACCATAGGTGCCCAATGTTGCTCAGGAGCAACTACTCAGTACTAGCCTAAAAATATTCATAGTTGTTTGTATAACAACGATATTGGCATAATTTATCGTTTTGTTATGCATACGAGAGTTTTTTTGGGGTTGTTCATTGAAACAAAGTTTTGGGCATCAAAGGGTGAAATCATGATTCCATTTCATGAAGTAAACAGTCAATTCGAAGCCAGGGAATGCATGGTAAGTATCACTTGTTGCTTTATTTTACCACATAAATGATAAAAAAGTAAGATGAACTTGAATAATCACAATGCTATGGCGCAGAACGAAAGTTTCCCAAATTAGAGCCACGAGTAACACAAACAAAAGGAAGCTAAGCTGGACAAAGGAATACCTATTAAAGGCGAACAATGGTTTCCGCATAAGGAAGTCGCTGTGTAAGGGCCATGACGGTCAGCTCACCCACGCGTAGCCGAGCGGTTCACGGCCTTCATTAGAGAAGACGTACCGATCGATGACGGAGAAAGGCTTTTCCTGTCGCAAGTCAGTGTTCGTTCGTGCAATGAAGCATAAATATTTAAAAACCCCTTTTAACCTTGGGTACCGGCGTACTACGGAGACTCGCCTCAAACTAAACACCTAAGGCCTATTGTGTGCAGACTCGCAACTCACATATAGCATCCCTCGTTCATTCTGGTTGGCTCCCCGCGTGTACGAGTGCCGACTAAGAGGGCTGGGGATGGGCGTTGCAACCATTCGTGATTTCAGAATGCGACTCGGGTGAATGCCCTTCCTGTAAGAGGCTCGTTACAATAAAATGTCCTTTTGTATGCTCATTAGAGTACAAAGGCACGTTCAAAATTTATCTGCGATTTTATTACATCTATGTACAAAAATGAGACGACCAGTCAGGACGCAAGAGCAACGCATGTCTCCACAAGGAACAATTAGCATATGTGTGCGCACGTGTCCTCTTAATATAGCAAGCGTATGAAAGCACGCATATTGACTTCACGGTATTGGGGTTTGTCACTATGATATCAGCATTTTTCGCCGCTGAGCCCGCGTGGCAATGTGCCAACTGAAATTTGTAATTACGTGCAGCTAATGACTATCTTTAAAATTCCTACGTCTGAACACTTGCTCAATATGGTTGCATTAATATATAAAAATTTGTGAGATAATGATTGAAAAGACGCGGTGTTTAGGCACCAAAAAAGTTCATCTTAAAGAACGTGCTGCTTACATTGATGAACATGTGAGCAGTAAGAAAAACGGGAAAGATTTTAATAGGGCTGTTATTATTTGTGGACAGTCCGAGTATTTGTTGACAGTCAGTAAATGCAGCAACGCTGTGTTTCAAAGGACACTTTCGCAAACTTCATTCATACAGTTTGCCGAGTGCTCATGTCGATGGCATAGCGAAGGTATTGTTACAGGTTTCCAATTTCTGGAAAAAATTATTCAAGCATTTTTTTTCAGAATGGGAACACCATCTCTCTAGCAACACTCACTATTACCGCAGGTATATATTCAATTAGCACAGCAATGGAAATTTTTATACAAGAGCACAAACGTATCGTGTTTACAGTAGGCAGGACGTGTAAATAATGAGAATGCTATCAGCACATGCTTAATTCTCTGTTTCGGAATGGTCAGCTTGCGATGAAGATAACAATACGATAAAAAAAATGTGTCATATATTTTTGTTCGAAGAAAGCAATAAAAAAGGCTGATATACCTTAAGCATCGATATTACGTGAAGCAGAAAGATGGAAAGTGTCTGTGTTGTGATATTTTATTTCAGCGCAGCGTTAAGAAGTGGCGCTAGAGGTATGTACAAATTCACAAACAGACACACGTCAAGCAGCCACACATATTTCATATAATCAGTTGTTTACAGTTGCGTAGTGATGGCAACAGCAACAAGGATATTAGCAACACCAGACGGGGTAAGTTGAATTGAAGCACTGGTGCTCCCGAACACTGCTGCAAAGATCAATGTTAGCGGATGACACTCAACTACTGTGAACATTAACCCGACGTAATGGCTGTTTTGGAGCAGTAGTACATATGTATTGTTTGTAAAACTGCATAGCCAGCACTGCACCCACACGATGTTTCACGAACATTAAGGTCTATTTGAAAATTGGTTCCGAGACCTAGCGTTGTCCTGTGGTAGAACACTTGATCACCGCGCTGAATGCTGGGGTATGATTCCTGCAGGGACATTAAAATTTTTTTTTTGCATTCGTCGAGACAACACTGCCGATGTCACCTTCTTCTTCGCGTAAAAATCGAGGGACCCTGAAGCTTTGCCTTTAGGATTTGAACGTGATAGCGACATCCTGTTCCTAGCGCATACTTCAAAACTTAGTGCATGAAAGCTTTTCGAATTTGCTGTGCACACACTACGTGGCCTTAGGCGCAGTAGCATGTGTGCCTTGAGTGGGGTACCGGGTCTCAATCACGGAGCTATAATGATAATTACATATTCTGACGCCCGTTGCCAATGCACGCTACTACCACGCATTATTACTGCAATAGTTTACGTTGCATTGTGAAGCATGTATACAGGACGCGTTCGTTTGTGAAGCATCAAAGCTGCTTTCACAGCATTTCCAAGCAGAGGAAGTTCGTTTCACTGCTTTCACAAGCAAAGGACGTGGCCGTGTGGTACAACATTTGCTTGTCACGCAAACGACAAGTGTGGATTCCCCACTTAGACCCAATCAACCTTGGTTTATGTCCCCACGAAAATAAAAAAATATTATTTATTTATTTTATTTGCATAGTTCTTGATTTTTCAGTCACGCATAAGATCATGAATATGCGCTCAAAACCACCGATGCCGGTACCGATGCCGAAGTCGACACCAACACCGACACCGACGCCAACGCCGGCTCCGAAGTTTCTGCCAGACGAGCTCAACGCTACCGCGTTATTATTACCCATTTATGATCTCGAAACTACTGGGTAGATGTAAACTGTCAATCACTTGTGGCACATATCCGCTTACGTGCGGCGCGATCCCGCCCACGTGTATGTACCACACGTCTAACGTAAAGAGTTTGACCACGTACGCGACGGAATTGTGACATTACACATGTCACGACCAGGGAGTCATAATCGTCAAACCGTCCTACCGTCCTACCGTCCCATACTAAATTTGGTTTACCCCAAGTTAAAGGTCAGATCACAAGAGCAGCCATACGTAGTCAGTCAGTCAGTCAGTCAGTCAGTCAGTAAGACAGACAGACAGACAGACAGACAGACAGACAGACAGACAGACAGACAGACAGACAGACAGACAGACAGACAGACAGACAGACAGACAGACAGACAGACAGACAGACAGACAGACAGACAGACAGACAGACAGACAGATAGATAGATAGATAGATAGATAGATAGATAGATAGATAGATAGATAGATAGATAGATAGATAGATAGATAGATAGATAGATAGATAGATAGATAGATAGATAGATAGATAGATAGATAGATAGATAGACAGACAGACAGACAGACAGACAGAGAGACAGACAGACAGACAGACAGACAGACAGACAGACAGATAGATAGATAGATAGATAGATAGATAGATAGATAGATAGATAGATAGATAGATAGATAGATAGACAGACAGACAGACAGACAGACAGACAGACAGACAGACAGACAGACAGACAGACAGACAGACAGATAGATAGATAGATAGATAGATAGATAGATAGATAGATAGATAGATAGATAGATAGATAGATAGATAGATAGATAGATAGATAGATAGATAGATAGATAGATAGATAGATAGATAGATAGATAGATAGATAGATAGATGTGAAATATGCCTGCAGTAGGCAAAGAAAAAAAGCGCTTCACTTTTAAAATGAATGCAGGTTCACCCTAATGTTGTAGAACCCCTAAGAGCAGCGCTACTGGGTGAGCTTCGTGGTTTGATTCTCTCTTGTTTCCTTTCTCTTTATTGCCGCTTTTCTATCTTTCTGTATTATTTGTGTTTCTTTCCTCTATTTGTTGTTTTATCTTTTTTCATTGATTTCCATTCCTTTCATTTTAATCTTAGTTTAATCTTTAACCTTCATTCTTCCTTTTTCTCTCATGCAAGATCTATATTTTTTGATTTGGGTCTATTTTTTACCTTTTGCGCCACGTGTATTCTTTTCTCTGTCTATCTTTCTTCTCTTTCTCTACTCCTTTCTTTCTGTTTCTCTCTGATTTTTCCTTTCTCTGTCTCTTACTCACTCTGTACTCTCTATTTTCTTTCTCTCTACTCGCAATGGCGTAGCGCGCACTAGGAATACTTGTTTATGGAGTGAAGCGAAATATGAGAAATAAGACGAAAAGAGTATGCGCGGCCGAGTTTTTCGTCTGCCATACGGGACGCGAAGGAAATCTGAAACAGCTGCTCTGTCGAAATCCCGTCTTCATAAAAATATACAAAAAATTGATGCGACCAAATGTACTCTGTAGAAATAGAGTCTAGTTTGCTGGCTATAGCCGGACGTTTACGCTTTACCGGACCAAGGCCTCACTGTTTGTATCCACACCATATTCATAATTCATTTAGAAAGATGGCTCACTACGTGAACGTGGCAGCGCTTCTATAGAAGTACATTTTAACAATATTACAAGACAATCGACATGATTTTGATGTGGGAGAGTCGAAAGGGTAAACAAAAACTTGGCGATGAAAACAGAAGCCGTTTCATCTTTTGAAACGTAATTAAATATCTCATTTCTATGATTGTTTTTACTTGTAATAAGTAACCATATAACCACTACAGTAGTTACCCAGGTAAAAGGTGCTATGCAAGCATGAGGACATGGTGAGATATAAACAAAATGGCACAACACCTTCTTTCTCAGAGTTCAACGGACACGTGAGTAGAACCCGGTTCAGGCTAACTTTCTTGTTGTACATAGTATTCATCAATGCCGGTGGTAAATCGCATACCTCACTTAGGAACAAAAGCTTTGCAAAAGAGATGGATGTGGTTCTTTTATTTTCCTGTACAACTTTGTGGAGTGAAAACTATATCCGAGTCTTACACATTGGCGTGGACTATCGTAACAATAACACAATGGCTTCCTTCACGAATTAAAACACCGGTAAGAAAGGAACCACCTAAATCTCCTTCATAAAGCTTCTGTTCAGAAGTGATAAAGGCGACTGACCAGCGGCCTTGTTGAATAATTAGTCCAGCAACGCTGTTGGCATGAATATGACGCCTGGGGCGTATGGACAATGTTATTGTTGTAAGAAATTTAGTGCGAATTTGTGTCTTTATACCTAAACACTTAACGTTAGTGGGGTTGATTGTATTACAAATTATTTATTCTTAGCTCATCACTTATTCATCATAATACACGAACCTAAGTGATGCATAGAAGAAATGCGAGATGTTAATAGGGTAGGAGTGTCACGTCTGCATCATAGAGTATCTGCTATAAAAACTTACGGCATTAAAGTTTTTGCTGTTGCGATCAACGGAATACTGAGCGTAATACGATTCTATGGAAACAGCCATCTGGTGCGAAATGACCAATCGACTGTGTTCTCGGCTGGACAACCAGCACCATTCAAGATACTCCACGAACAGACCTTCATGAATGGCATTCATGAATGTTAATCCACCACTAACTCTCAAGAGGAAGGTATATAAAAGCTGCAATGTGGAGTAAGCCTCCACATTTCTGCAACAAAGTAGAAATGTGGAGGCTTACAAAAGAGTTCAGCTTGAATCGAAGACGCCGCCGCGAACGAGGGAAAAGAAAATGATAGGTGCAACCTTATCGACAAGAAGAGAGCAGAGTGGTTCAGAGAACAAGCCAGGGTTAATGATATTATAGTTGATATCAAGAAGAATAAATTAACATGAGCTGGGTACGAGGCATGTAGGCAGGATAACCACCAGGTCAATAAAGGTAACTGATTGCATTTCCAGAGAAGGCAAACGCATGATGGGGTGATGGAAAGTTAGGTGGGCTTGTCAGATTAAACAGATCGTACAGTTCGGCAGCAGATATAGAACTGGTTTGTTGGCGGATCATAGGATAGGCCTTTGCACTGCAGGTGGCGTAGCCCGGCTGATGTTGGTGATGTCGGTGACGACGACGAACAGACGAGCTACCATTATAAACCTTTCGACTACCTCGCCGATTCCAGGGCCCACAGCATCGCATACGCGCAAGACCAGAAAAGCTGTTTTGTGTGGTTTGAGAACCATCGGAATTCGCGAGCGCTTGTGAACTAACAGCGCGAGACTGTGTTGCGTAGCTTCAAGTTAGCTGTTCATCCATCTATTTCCTAATATTCTTTTTTCTATGCTTTCCCTCCTATTATACCCCTTTTAACACACCAACAAGTGCAGGGTGCCAACCAAGCCAAACCCTAATTAACCTCCCCGCCTTTTCTCTCAGTTTCTCTCGATTTCTTTATCACCGATTCTAATGCTTTATTCCCACGCATTTCGCTCTTCCGAAGACATTACAAAACCCATGTCGTTACGATCAATCAGTATCACTCAGTGTTGAGATTCTTCTTACAATCACATTATAAAAGCACAAAAATGATCTCTATCGCAATGAAAATGCTTGTATCACTTGTAAGTGCACAGTTTTGTAGCTGTCTTGTAATAAGTTTGCACTTCGGATTTCATAGCCTTACATATACGCAATACGCGTACGTATATTTGAAACGAAATCATCTATAGTATGATTATTATGCCACCTTTGCACTCTGTATATACAGACACAAAGGAAAAAGATGGCATCTGTCCCCAACATTCGTCTAACATAAATGGCGTGTCACTGAAAACGCACCAGGAAATATCTTGAAAGGAAGCAGCCAGGAAAAGCGAGCTAAGTACGCAACAAAAATAAGAGCTCCACCACCTATACTAAATAACATAACTCATGATAAAAATTGGTGCTGTTCAGAGCAACCGACATGAGAGCACAACACCGAGCAGCAAAAGCAACGGCAGTGGCACTGGTAGACGCAAGTGTAAGTGCAGCGCTGCGAAAATCAGGACAAAGGCCATAACTCAATGTCGCTACGCTTTAGCGATTCCGTCAACTCGGGCGCTCTAGGCTAAAAGAGGATCACAGGCGTCTAAATTACCCTCGTCTAAGTAGTGTGACATTTATTAAATGCGAAGCATTTCTTATCGAACTTTGAGCGTAACTTAGCGAACTTTGACTTTGAGCGTATCTATCTATCTATCTATCTATCTATCTATCTATCTATCTATCTATCTATCTATCTATCTATCTATCTATCTATCTATCTATCTATCTATCTATCTATCTATCTATCTATCTATCTATCTATCTATCTATTTATCTATCTATCTATCTATCTATCTATCTAACATTTTATCTATCTATCTATCTAGCTAGTCGCTTACGTTTGGGTGCTCTCGTGGTCACCCCCTTAACTTGGAGTGAACCAAAATAGAGTCTTAAGGAAAGAAGAGTAAATTTAAGCACTCTTTTTTTTTTCTTGTTAGGCAGCTTAGTAATACAAACTAGCCGGCAATGATGTCAAGAAATCTATCGGGATTGTTATTTATTTTAGTTTCATTTACATCATAAATAATATTAGTAAAATTTTTTCCTACGTCCGAGGTATCATTGTCTGTTAGTTCACAACTAAATTCAGTAGGGCTTACATTTTAAACAGAAACATTTCCATTTTGCTATCTTAGTTCTAGCTTCGTAATCAAATGGTGTTTATCTTAGCGGTCATTGGTGCGGTTGGTAACTGTGCGATTTGTATAGGAGCAGTTTTGGAATCAAAACTCTTCTTTATCCAGTAAAGTTCCGCCCAATCATGAAAATCAAGATACATATTTAAAGACAATCCTATAAATTTCGCATCTTATTTTATTATTTATTTTTATTTATTCACAGATACTGTAGCCCTTCCCGGGCCCATGCAGTAGTGCAACACGAGAATACAATCAGACCGTGCGTAGGTAAACACTGAATACCTTGGCATAATTAAAATATGATACAAATGATAGGTACACTACTGTAAAGTAATATCAATCTTTAGTTCATATCAATTCATGAAAGACAACAGAATTTTATAAAATGTTTTTATTATACACAAGTCACTTGAATCAAACACCACTGAAAGTGTTTTCAATGTACATCACTTTTATAAAAAAGGTAAACTTTTGACATGTTATATAAATGAAGCCATCGAGGCAGCATTTACTGTTTCTGCAGATAATACATTCCAGTAAAAAGTAGCGTGGGCAAAGAGATCGGGCTTGTTGGCGTTAAAGTGGCTAAGTCGCTACCCGAAAGATTTACCGTGATTCATTTTACTAAAAGGTTTGAAGGTTCCCGAAGATAGCGTTCCTGTGGTATCTTGAAGACCCCATGATAAAGTTCAGAGATGAATTTTCATCTGGATACTATCCTGCACCGCTCAAGTTTTTGCAGGCTTGCGTTATTAGGTAGATACTTTACACTACATTTTTGAGATTAGGCGGAATAAATGAAACGTAAAGCTCCGTTATCGAACTCCTAATTATGATTATCAAATATTGTTGCCAAAGGCTCCAGATAATGTCGGCATATTGTAATTTTGGTGGCACTAGTGCTTTATATGCTCTTAGTTTCAAAAGAGCGTAATACTAAGAAGGGCTGCTATAACTTATTTGGGCAGTGTTCAATACTAGCGTTTCTAAAAATACTGTGTCGTTCGTAGCGACTGGCAACGGTATAGTTCACTGAAGTATGCCACTTGCTCGAATTTACGATGGCGCCAAACCTTCGGAGCGATCATCACTTTTTCTGAAGCCTACTCTTAAATTTCGAAGCCATTTCAGCACCAAGTGGGAAAAATGGCGAAATGCCAGAAGCCATAAATCAACTGTCCACATTTCGCGCTATCTGTTCGTTGCTTCTTACTTCTATTTAAACCGAAGGGCCATCTCGTAACACTAAAACGTATTGGTGCAGTCAAGTAAACATGCTACTCCATCAAGGGCAGCACTCGAGTTATACTCAGGATTACTTTTATTTGTCAGCGTCCTTCACGTTCGTAATATTTTATCTCATTCGAATGCGGCTCTCTTCTGTTCACAAAGTCGGTGTGTTAGCGAAATTTTGTGTACATATAATAAAAAGTTCATTTATTCTATAAATAGAAGAGACTCAATACAACAGACCCTTGCCTTTTCTCTCGCTCTGACATGATCTTCTTAGGCTGCTCAGCTTGCTTCAATACTCACTTCAAGCGAATCATCAAGTACATTCAATTTACTTGCCGCAGCTTTTACGCGTTTTCTCTTCTGATACATGCAATTTTTTTATTTTATAGCTGATACTGACCCTTACGTGGCACACACTGCTTTACAAACAGAATAGACTGCCTCCAGCGCCTACAACTTTCCAAACTACTAACTTGAGTTGGATGACTAACGACTTAATTTTTAGTTTGCTTCCAAGTGTCGTAGCCCAGTACACACTTTCAAATGTTGATCAGTGCATACGCTGATGACATATGCATATGGGCATCCTAAACTACCCTTCCGCAATTGAAAGCGCGACTACAGCTTGCAGTGACGATCACATACAAATATCTACGACGTCAGGGGCTCACTCTTTCAATCGACAAATGCGCAGTGCTTGCGTTCACGCGCAAGCATATGTCGCAATACCCAATATTAATTAATGGGACAGCGATACCTGCTGTAACGCACCACAAGTTACTTGGGGTTGTCGTACACAGAGATCTATCGTGGACGAGGCATGTCGCAGTACTTAAATCTAAATTGAAGAGCTTTGCTCTCGTTTTTCACCTCGTCGCAGGAGCAAGATGGGGCCCATCAGAATCATCGCTACTTCAATTGTATAATGCTTTATTTGTGGGATACATTCGATACAGCATGCCGGTGCTCTCCAATATAAGACCTAGTTGTGTGAAGACGCTAGAGAGTGTTCAAGCTCCATGCTTACGAAGATGCTTGGGTCTACCACGCTATACTTCAACAAATGGGACAATTGCAGAGGATCGGGATTGTCCCATCAGTGTATACATGCTCTGCGAGCCACTTAGAGTTCACCTCCGATTGCTGAGCCGACACAGACAGCACCCACTGTCAGTACTACCTGCCACTCACCCAGATTGCAGTTTCTCAAGAGTAATATCACGGCATGAGAATATTGTACCATCAACATTTTCCCCGCCAAAGGCCCCTGCAGTGCCTCCATGGGTCCTGCCTAAACCACCTGTTTGTTTTACAATACCTGCAATTACGAAGAAGTCACTCATTTCTTCTGTTGGCCTCAGACAGCTGACCCTATATCACATTTATACAACGTACAGTGATTCTCTGCACGTGTACACCGACGGATCCACCCCGCTAAACACCTCCGGCGCAACCTTTGTCATCCCAGACATGAATATCGCTCGACGATTCAAAGTGGACCATAAAATCACATCAACTGCCACAGAGCTTGTCACTATCCGGGAGGCAATAAGATTTATTTCCGGAGAGCGACCTCGAGCCTGGACGATTTTCTGTGATGCCAAACCCGCTTTGCAAAACATTAACTGCATCATGAAGCAAGGTCTGTATTACTGCTTGGCAATAGAAATCACAGAACTTATTGAGGTTACTTCAAAAAATGGCCATCTTATCAATTTTCAGTGGATTCCCGCTCATTGCGGCGTGATGGGAAACGAAGAGGCAGACGGTGAAGCTAAAAATGCCTTAAGCAGTGCCCCCGAAGTACGCATTGCGTCTTCACGAGCTGACACGAACGCCCTGCTTCGCTGCGTGATGCGCAGCTACACACTTCAGCACTGGACCAAACCAGAACGGCGACACCAGCGACTTCACAAATGGGACCCGGAATTGAGGTTCCGCATGCCCCCTAAATTGAAACGGCAACTCACAAGTATGATCCACCGCATTCGTCTTGGTGTGGCGTACACAAGACGTTACGCACATATCATCGGTCGCAGTGATACCGGTCCTAATTGTGAACACTGTGATGTGCCAGAAATGCTTCAGCACATATTTTGTGTCTGCCCAGCATACGCACGTGAACGACAAACACTGATTTCTTCTACTGGACTATATCGCAGTTGGTCATTACCTGATGAGACCGTGTTGGGCCCTTGGCCAGACACAAACAGTGCAACTGCGGTCACAAGAGCAGTTATAACCTTTTTGGAAACAACTGCATTATATTCGCGGCTATAAAATGTGTCTCAGCTAGAAAGGACACTACATACTCCCCTCTCCTTCTCACCATCGTCATCCATTGATCTTTCTTTTCCCCTTTCCCTTCTCCCAGTGTAGAGTAGCAGGCTAGAGCAAGCTATCACTCAGGCCAACCTCTCTGCCTTTCTGTAAATAAACTTATCTCTCTCTCTCTCTCTAAACGTTATGGCATTCGTAAAAAAGCACGCGATTATGTTGGAATATTTTAGAAGGTATTCTTACCATCTTCAGTTCAGTGGTCATTTCTCCACCCCGACTCGCGGCACTTTTTTACTCTACGTCATCGTCCAGAGATAGAAGCCTGCTTCTTTTCGGTTGAATGTCCCTGGAACAACTTGTTCCCCCAACGTCCCCAGCCTCTCAGTAGGGGCCGACTCAGTTTCATGGGTTTGATAGAGGAGATCAGTCATGCCTCACTGGGACTGATCACGCTTTTTTCATGCGATCCCCTTCGGTTCTCATGAGAGCACTATCATGTGGTTCCCTCCGGCGTGTTCCGTCTAAAACATTTCTTTCTCTGCTATTTTGTGTACGCCTTATTTCTTTTTTCTCTTACTTGCGAATCTCCATATCGCAGGTCCCACACCGTGAGTTTGGAGACCTTGCGCACCAATGAACTTTATATTCCAGCCGGGCTTAGCTTAAGCCGGCGCACGTGCTGCCACGTGAGCAGGTCACTCGATTGACACTGCGCTCTGCACGCTGCGTTAAAGCTTTGGCCACTACTCCGGCTTTACGTGCTTCCGTGAAACAAGAACAAGAAAACGCGGGAAAATCAAACATACGCACTCGTTAGTTCTTGGCGTTTTAAAGTTTGGATCTTTCGTCTTTATGATATATATACAGTATCTTTCCGTTTGCAGCCTGATGGCTGCTAATGAAAAAAAAGAAGAAAAATACAGCTGGAAGATGATTAGGTTTATGAGTACGGGTTCTCGTGTGTTAATTTCTGATAGGACTTTTACTTAAGAGCCGTAAGGTGAAAAAACGCCTTATTCAGTGCCTTTGCTATCAGCTTCCTTAAGCCACCCATGGTTCCGACATTGACATTTTTCAACATATGAGTGTATCTACTCTAGTTGTCTCATCGAATGCCGTTTTTCCCAAACTTCTTTGTTGAACATTCTCTCAAAGAATTGTCGTTACTACTTGGTATCATATGCCGCATTGCCGCCACAATATACCTCTTCAATACGACAAGGCGCACCTTCGATTCGTAATGAAGCGTAAAAATTGACCGTCGTGGTCAAGTACAATGCAAGGGGTGCAAGTAAATGATCGCCACATGATGATTTCCCCAGATAAAGTCATCTTGACGTCATAAATTACCCCATTTTTGACGTACCTAGGCCTGTCATCAGGAAGTCACGTGACGTAACGTCACGTGGTGATGTCATCCCGTGGCATTGTAGCGTTTTTAGGCGTGGGTGGATCACCGAGCCAGTGGAAAACTGGGATGAGGTACCTCTGATCTTTCAAGCAGTGCGAATTTGTGGTTTGTGTATGAAGGGTGGAGGGCAGGGAGCATCGAGTGAAAGTAAGCCGAACATTGATTTGGCCTCCGAGTCACCATATGTGAATGCCTACGAGATCATGCAACAGGTTTTTTTTTTTAAGGTGCCTGAATTTATAGAACGTGTAGATAAAAAGTAAACAAAGAAGTTGACGCTTTTATAGGTATATTAACACAAAATTCGAAGTAATATGTCCTCAAGCTTCGTTTACCGAGTATGCTCAACTCAGCATCACTGTTGCTTCCAAGAGAGACAAAGAACGTACAAATGTGATTCACCATATTGCCATGTTTCTTTCATCAAGATTTGCTATCGTTCCATCACACTATGTTCAGGGCAAACCGCGCCTACGGTGTTAGAGAAGCTTCGAGGCTGAAGTAGATCGTTTTGTTATTATAACGCCCACTTTTGAACCTTTAAGATTTTCTGGAACCTACGTTGTCACCACCGATAAAGCTAGAATGTTCGATGGCAGTGTATAACTGCCGGTGCGTTTTGCCGCTTGTCAGTTGATCGACGGCTGACGCTCTGCACGCCGTTATCAGTGCGCTAGTGTCTTGCTGTAATCTGACTTTTCTTTTACGTTCGGCGAATGAAATAAACACTTTTCATTTGCCCAAGTCGTCTCTACCTGTGTCAGCTAACGACACCGTGACAATAGATATCATTAAGTGCAACTGCAACACGTCGGGCCGTCAAGAAGGCCCGTGCCCATGTAAATGACTCCCTTCGTTCAGATAACTGGGTGACACAAGTGCGCAGTCTGGAATGGGCCTATTTTAGTAGTTGTGTGAGTACAGATATCTTTCCTGGTGAAAGTAACTCTGTTCGGTACTAATTTTCTAAGGCCAATTTATCTGCTTTGCACGACGAGCTGTTTCTGTCTCCCGAACACATTTCCTTCGTTTCTTAGTTTCACTAGCTTGACACTTTGAAGTGCGCGTTGACTCGCTCGTTCTTTTTTTTATTTCAAACATTTCTTCAGATACGAATCAACAACCTTGACCACGATTGGGAAAAAGTGTGCAAAAGCCGACAAGCGGAGTGAAGTACGCACATTCTTCACCAGAACTTTAAAAAAAACTTGAATTACTTTGCACCGTGCTGATTTAAGAAGAGATGGCAATGAAATTTACTTTGGGGCTCCCAATGAGTCACGACTTCCTTACGTGAAGGGAGTGCCTCTGCCAAGAAGTGCGACGTACTCGCTGGCCCGTGCGCGTGCACTGACTCCGCACAAATGAGCCAGGAAGGCAGACCCGGAGCACAAAAAAGCACACCCTTTCTTTTTGCTTTTGTCGAGTGACACTTTCCAGGTGCAGTTTTGAGCAGCTGTACTCGACAAGTGAGGCGCGAATGAAAGGATTCATTCTGAATCCCAAAAACTGCCTCCTTTCTCTCCTCCTCACACCCTGGTGTTGTGGACGCATAAGTGTCAACACAAAGAGATGTCCTCCTTGTTTCGTGTAGCGCGTGGTGAGTGTGGTTCCAGCCGCCATCGTCACCTGCGTTGGTAATCACTTGCTGCGCAGTAGGGATCGCCGAGTGTGGCTGATAGTAGAAGGGCGAGCCCCGTGGGACGCCCGACCCGGTGACTCACAAGCACAGCCGGGTAGCCCGCTGTGAGGTTCCGTTTCACCCCCTACGTGACCGAACCCCCGACTGCTTTTCCCCATCTGGTATGGAGCAGTTCACTCCGGCCATTCGGTCACCGTGAGCTCTTCTCATTTGCATTCCTTCATTGCCTTTATCCCTATCACTCCAGCCAACCTATGTCTTCTCTCGACCTTTTTTTTTTCTGCCACCCGACCTTAGAAAGGTTCCTTCATATCATCACCATAGGGAGCTTGCCTCCTAGCTAAGCTAGGAATAATGACGCTTCAGTAGCCACCGCTGCCTCCCTATTACTCTCCACAGTCAGTAGTAAGGAGCTTTACATCACTCGTTTCCCCTTGTTCTGACCGTCATTCTGGCCAGCGGATCTTTAACGATTCTTGAAACAAAGAAAAAGATTGATGGAAGAAACTGCGAATACTCCCGCGAGTAGCTGCTGCGGAAGAGGGGTGTGTCACAAGACGAAAAGCGTAGCGTCTTTCTGCGCTGCAATATATCAAATGCCTGACTTAAAACAAGGCTTCCCTTGCCATACCGGATTCTCCAAATAAATAATGACGGTACACCCTCTTGTAAAGGCGATGCGATCGGTATGTTGACTTGTTGTTTTTATTTATTCATTCATTTGTTTTTACATACTGCAATCCTCAATCAGGATATTGCAGGGCTTAAAAAACTAGAACAAATCAACGCTCATCAACAGGCTGTCAAGAAGTATCGTAGGGGTTAAGAAGGAACACTATCGGGCAGCGAATTCCAGGCTACTATAGTTGAAAAGAAAAAGTTTTATATCGGATGTTTTCCTTTAAGCTCACTGGCCTAGCTTCGTTGCAGCATCACTCACGTGTCTAAAAAACTATCTCAACCTATCTGGCACTTTGGCGTAACTCGAATTGAATGGTGCGGTTTGAGAGCGAAAGGCAGAGATCACACTGTTAGAAAAAGCACTACTTTCTTTTTCCTATCTTAGTGAACGCTCATTTATAGTTGCCTGCTTGCCGCTCCTCTTCAACGCTGTATTTTGCAAGTAGTAGCGAGAACGATAAGATTCAAGGTAGCCTAACTGATAATCAGGCTTTTGAAGCCAATTACTCCACATTCTGAATTGCCAAGTTTCCATTTCCGACTTTTGCGTTGATTTGTACCGTTACGGCAACTGAACGGGCGTCCGCAAAAGATGCCAGGGGTATATCATTTTAAGACAGCATGAAACAGAGGACATTTATTATCCACCCATTGCTTATGAGTGTTACCGTGGAGCATACACAGCTGCTTCTCTTACTGTTTTACGTGAACATAAAAAAATGGCAGCATATCCTCGGAGCGAATGATGGAGAGTGGGTCGAAGAATTCGTCCGTCCATTCATTCTTGCTTCCGTCCGTCCATGCGTCCGTCAGTTTGACCGTCCATGCGTCCATCAGTTTGACCGTCCATGCGTCCATCAGCCCGTCCGTGCGTGCGTCTGTTCGTGCGTCCGTCCCTGCGTACGTCCATGCAGCCGCCCTTGCGTCCGTTCATGCGTCCATCCATGCCTGTCTATGTGTCCGTTCGTCCATCTATTCAACACTCCAAGTACCACCATCTCGCATCTTTTCATCATATATTCCCCATATAGAAGCACCGCCATCCAGCGGACATTCCAAGGACTAAAGGAGAGGCGGCACACGCACACTTTTTTACGGCTTGCGCTTCGGGTCCACTTCCCACCTTTAACCACCTCGAGTTCATGGTATATACTAGTTCACTGTATTCACGGCACTGCGGCCAAATGCTCGCTAAACCTTTCGAAAACCAAGGAGGTTACGCTCAGCGAGTATGACGTAGCAAACTTTTTCAGTCAGATAGTGCTCAATGTACATGCCGATGGCTGCTAATGGGAAATGAGAGGCGGAGATTTCGGCTTTTACTTTCTTACGGCTTGCGCTTCGTATCTACATCCCATTTTTAACCACCTCGAGTTCATTAATGGTATATACAAGTTCATTGTATTCATGGCACTGCGACTCAACGCTCGCCAACCTTTCTAAAGCTAATGAGGTTACACCCAGCGAGTATAACGTAGCAACCCTTTCTTGTCAGATAGTGCTCAATGTACATGCCAATGGCTGCTAATGGTTATCGCAGCCTGCGCGTTAACTAAAAGCCGAATGCTCCTGTCTCTCATTCCCCGTTAGCAGCCATTGACATGTAGATTGAGCATTACTTTTTATTGTTCAACAACGCACAGAAGAAGTTTCCCGCCGGCACCACCTTGGAGGTCAAAATGTTATACTTGTTACATACTACGGGGGACGAACGGGTGCCGCTATAAGGAGTTTCGTCCCTAAAAACTTGGCTGATCCCTCTATTTCGGATCGATTTAACATGAAAAATAAAACGTATCTATACAGGGATACTTGAGCGTTTATTCTATACTGTTTCACCACAAGAACGAAGGCATTAATGCTGCAGCAACATATTGCAATGTCACGAAAAGAACGACAAGCAGCTCAAAACTTGCAGCGCGCACCTCAAGCAGAAAGCACGCACCAAAATGAGCATACATACGACGAGCGCCGAGAAGCCCCTGTCACAGGTCAAAACTGAAAGCACGCTGCTCAAACAGAAAGAAAGATGAAATAAATGCACCAGTATACACAGAACACACGTGAGTAACTGTCACTATTTTTACTTCTCCGTGTGTGAGCAGCACGCTCCTTTCGTAGACACGGCGGCAGAAGCCAGCGAAGCACCCTTCGTGCTTTCTTTAACCACTGTAACGCCAACGAAAACTTACGGTAGAAGCACAAGAGCCACAAAGCGCTTGAATCCCGAGATAAGGGCGCACGCGGGTGAGCGACCATGCCAGAGGACGTCACTGCGAACTTTGACCATGCCATGTCGAGGCGCACGCGCACAGCAACGCGCGAATTGATGTGGCGCGACGACATTTAGAGCACGCGACCCGAAGCGCCATCCCGCTACTGATGTCGAAAACACGCTGAAGTTACTGAGCTCTGCGGATGGCCAACATACGCTGTCCGGTTTAGGGGTTAGCGTCAGCGCGCTGCAGAGCGAGAGGTCACTGGTTCGACGGCACGCTAAGGTACATTTCGATTGTGTTTTTTTTTCGCATTGTCAAAATATATATTTTACGTCATATCAGCAAAAAATATGTCATTGGAGCCTTAATGCACCCCGGCATCAAACACTTTTCTGTTAAAAAATAATTTAGGGTAATGCACATGCACGAATAATCGCGCCACATGCTTGGTAATCTAACAGAACTATATAGGTAACTGAAAGAGTCAGTGAAATCAGGCCGATGAATTAACTGTCAGTGTCAGTGATGCTCAGTTATTTTTCTTTTGCGTCACACCCAGCTTGAAGATGAAAACTTGGCAGTTCGCAGCAGCTGTTATCAAAGGTGTGATGACATCAGCGAAATTCTATTTTGTACGTCTCATTTCTGACAGTTATGAGTGCGTGGAATAACTTAACTCTGCAAAAAGAGGAAGACTGAAGGACCACTATAAGAATGGCTGTCTTGTTTTTATAAATTTTCTTGTTCGCTCTTATAAGTCCCTTAATTGCTAAGCTGCGTGTCAACTGTATATCCGCTGTCGTATATGGCTGTCTTAATTTTGTCATTTTCCAAACTACACAACTCCAAACTCATTCCAAACATCACAACGGCACATTGGTAAGCATCGCTATCCGGTGCCAGGTTTCTATGTCAGCTATACTAGAAGAAGGAGCACGCGAACACCTTTAACTTATGACAGCCTGTACAGATGACTCCCTCACGCTCAGGGCTTGTCGAACAAATCGGGTCTTTTCCTTACACTATTACGCTTTGGGATTATGCTAAATACAATGAACACTCACTAAGACCAACGTCAGTTTAACGAGTATTTAAAAAAAGCAACCTTTGAAAAATCTTCGGTGGTTTTCCCTTGCATTCTATGCAAACGTCTTTCACTTTAAAGAACTTCTCAATGGGGGATATTTCAGTTGAGGCAACTTCACCTGAAGATCTTCCCTCATTTTTGAGGTCAAATAATGAAGTTTAAAGCTCTGCCGCACTGGCGTAGCCGATGCGTCCTGCCCTCAAGTCTCCCATCCATCGGCGAGGTGTCACATCACTTGTACACATGACTTCACTCTTAAAAGGAAAATTAGGGTGCGTGACGGCCACTTCGTGCCACCGCCACCGGGACGCTAGAACGGGGTCAGCGCAGGTGAAGGGCGCACTTTGAGGGACGCTGTTTCGGCTTTTGCTCATGTGTACAGCCATGATTTGAATCAACGCCAAGCAAACTCTTAAGGAAACGAAAGGGACACCACCCGCGGTAATTACTGCACCTCCGTGAAACCCGTTGTAGCCTCCAGCCTGTGGGGGCTCCGAGCGAGTGCCAAGTGCTTTCCCTTAACACCCAGTTCACACTGAAACATCCGCTTTCTACAGCGAGTGAAATTCTCCTGCCGCCAAAACGGAGCGTAGTTCGCGTTGGGCGCGCGCCGCACCGCCGAAGATGCCATCTACCACGGGGTGAACGCTCGATGGATGCGCTGTCACCCGGTTGTTGTCGCGGCTTGAAAACGCCACTACTCAATCCGGTGGTCTAGATTTTGACGATTCTCATGCGTAGGAAGCAAGAAGCAGTACAGCTTACTTTGCTGGCATATCGCTGTCTTGTAATGCACGAAGAGCAGAAAAAAACTGCCGACGCCAGTGGCATTGGTGGGTTCGTCTTGCTCTGCAAGACCGCGACAAGCTCGGTCATGCCAACGACAAGCTCGGTCACTTCTTCCATGAAATAGAAACATAAATTAGGCACAAAGTGAGTCAAACTCCTGTGGGTTACAGCATTCACTCATTTGCATTGCGACATCACAAGTGAGTATAGCTTGGCCGCCATTTTTCAAAATTCCTTGACCAGCGCTCCTATTGCACCGCGGTGACCGAATCGGTGGCAAACGCCGCAAAATTCGGTTCGAGAGTGTTCGGCGCGGAGAGGGCCCTTTCGGCCAATTTCACCGCCACCAAACCGGTTTCGGCGCACTTTCGGCGGCCGAAATGCTCAGTGTGAACGCTCCCTTAGCAGTGGTACCGTATCAGTGGACCGCTGAGCGCATGCAGCCACACCGAGAGTAAAACGAGCCACGTGCTCTTCAAAAGTAGCTGCGCGGAGCTATCAGATTTGGAAATTGTTTGCGGTATTCATTTGAAACTGAAACAAGAGTGCGCCAAGGAACTTACAGTAACTGTTGCAGATAAAATTCCTGTATCTGTAGCCGAGGCTGTAGCATATATCAGAAAGTTGCAAGATTTCGTGTCACAGCAATAAGCGGTACTGGAGGCAGTGTACAAAACCGACTGTCTGGACAACTTTGTGTCTGCTTGCGCTTTAAGGGTGCCAGTTCTAATGAAAAAAAAAGTTGAAATTCATTTCAAGAGAAGTTAGATTTTACACGAATGAGAAGAGTTGTGTTGTGCTCATGATCTTACGTATTCTAATGAATATTCAGTCTAGTGAACTTTTAGTCAAGTGAACCATTTTAAATGGTCCCATTAAGTTGAATCGATCGAGAGTTCCCTGTACTTGGCTATAGATTTTTTTTCCCGGAATAGCGTGGCATGAACTAAAAAACTTTTGATAAACGATGACACTCGAAGATTGCATGTCATTTGCATTCACTTGAAAATTGCATGTCATTTAAATTTTTGTGGCACTATACGCAAAACATTTAAACATGCGACTAATTATATAAATACTATGCACGACAAAAACGCCTCTTCAGTTTCAGTTTATTGAGCGTATTTGGATGGGGGATTAGATATAGGTAGAGGTCTACAGAAAGAGGTCCTTTAGTGTAAACACTGCAATGGGACCTCTTGCTGTAAAATACACTAAGAAAAAACAAAAACAGGAGCAGGATCGCGTAAAAGAAGTGTGAGCATGCCTACAAAATATTAAAAGAAGCATTATGTTATGCAATGCTTTAGAGAGTGTTGGACATCGACATACACATATAGACATTAAAATATTTCATAGTCATAGTTATTCTTACGTGGAAAAAAAGCAAGTTATCTCGTCTCATACAGAGCTCTAAAGCAGAGCGCCAAAGCGGGCAAATATCTAGCGCAATAAAAATGCAGAGCTCGCAAGCAGAGCGCCAAAGCGGGCAATAACCCTTTTTTTTTGCCCAGCGGCCTCACTTAAATCTCACAAATTAGTCTGGCAGCTAACAAAAACATTCCAGAAATTCACCTCGGCAAAAATTGACAGTTTTTCTACCCCAAGCCTCAGATGCTAACAGCACCATCAGATTAATGTGCGTTAGTGCTAAGAAATTGATTCAGGGGAACGTCAAGATGACGCCCCAACGGATACAGGCATATTGCGATGGCGAAATGGTATTAACTGCACAAAATCATTGTGTTAGACGAACTTCTTCCTTGACACTTTCCTTATCTGAACATATCAATGCAACGTCATTGGCATAAGCAAGGGCTTTTATGCATGATGTGACATAACTGAAACCTGCAACGTTAACTTGAGTATTACCACTGAACACTGAAATACACTGGTTCGACATAAAGAGCAGAAAGTAGCGATGAAGCGGATTTGATTTGTGGGGTTTTAACGTCCCAGAACCACCATATGATTATGAGAGACGCTGTAGTGGAGGGCTCCGGAAATTTCAACCACCTGGGGTTCTTTAACGTGCACCCAAATCTGAGCACACGGGACTACAACATTTCCGCCTCCATCGCAAATGCAGCCACCGCAGCCGGGATTCGATCCCGCAACCTGCGGGTCAGCAGCCGAGTACCTTAGCCATTAGACCACCGTGGCGGGGGCAATTAAACGGAGTAGCTCTCACAGAAGAGTGAACATCGACAGAGCATGTCATGGTTTTACTGTATTCACCGCAAGAGCTTTAAAACTATATGTCGCGCAGCTATGCCACACGAGAATAATAAGGACAAGTTGGCGCTGAATAAAATTACAAACAATTCAAGTATAAAAACGGAGTGAAGCAAAAACAAACTTGGCCTTCGTGTAGATATGAACAAACGAAAGTGCGATAAACGTGGAGATGCACTTCAGTATATTCCTCAAAGAATGTCGCTTCGGTTCGTTCATATCGCACAAAATATCCTTAACAAGGCACTACTCGCACGTCGATTAACTGGGTGTACGAAGCATGTATTGCCCACAGATTTGCTTTTAAACGTGCATGAGGCCCCTTTCATCGTTTGCATATGCGTCTAAGCCCTTTCCGTTATTTTTTCCACTATTTTGTTCTCTTTTTTTATTGGACGCGCTATTGGACGCATAGCACAGAACGACACTGGCAGGTGCCTTAGCGACGACATGCACAGTGAAGCATATACCTGAAGCATTGCTTACTTTTATGCCCCCGGACTGGGCCGATCACACAGAGGGCGCATTATCCTGCTCAGTAGTCGAAGCGGCAGGCTCACTCGAGACCCCGAAACTCTTGCGAAACAAATGCCGTGTTTTTATCCATCGAAACACGCATTCAAGCACGAGCGTTGAGGACATGGTCAGGCTACCACCACAATGCGTGCCCGAATGGCCGACGCCGCTCGTTCGCATTTTCCGACTACATCGACAACGACAAGCGCGACAGCTGTCAGTCAGTTCAGTCGGTCAGTCTGTTCAGTCAGTCAGTTCATTCAGTCAGTCTGCTCAGTCAGTCAGTCAGTTCAGTCAGTCAGTCAGTCAGTCAGTCAGTCAGTCAGTCAGTCAGTCAGTCAGACTGTTCAGTCAGTCAGTCCAGTCAGTCAGTCAGTTCAGTCAGTCAGTCCAGTCAGTTCAGTCAAACATCAAATAGAGGCGGCTAAGAGTGTAGCTGTCGTCGATGTCGCTACCGCTACCCTGTGTATATCTCTTAACCTGAGTAGTATGCCTTTGTTCCCAGGCCACCGGTACCTGGGTCCCGGGAATCCACTGCGCAACGGAGATCCGGTGGACGAGGACGACGGCATAGCCAAGTCGCACGACGAAGCCTACGAGCGAGCCACAAGTCACGAGGACGTCTTTGCGGCTGACCAAGCATCTGCAGCTCTCTTCTTGAACGACTTTACACGAACTGGTAACTGGCATTCTGCATTAGGTGCAGTCGGTCTGAGCACGAAGAATATTGTAGAACAATACATTTTGGGCCGTAGCCTCTATGGAATGCCAGGAGATAGACGGAATTGGAGGTGACGGTGAAAATTCCGCAGAACTCGTTCAGCAGATTTTACGCGTACCTCGCGACCACGGAGTGGTCACAGTGTTCCGTGACAGCAAAATACTCACCACATGGGCCTATGCAATGCTGAAGACGAATTTAGTGTATGACACCGAGAAAACGTTTCCAGGAGTTTTAACTAGCCTCTCACGCTTGCCAGTGCACCGACCGTATCTTTACATTCCTCACGGCACCTACCTTAACTTACCGTCTCACACAAGAGCAGTGCGTTGCACTGTCAAGGTTACTCCCCATGGTCTACGCACCCCTTGGAACACTGGCTCTTCGGTTGTCCAACCTGTCAACTCTGACATGCTAGTTTATGGTCTTAGCTCCGTCGGATTGAACCACTCCTTGGATACAGGCATGTGCCGCGTTAAGAAAGGCGAGACAAACAACCCGATGAAACCGCAGTCTTACACTCCGCTTCAGGTGAAGGACCACGCCGATCTGGCTAAGAGCTACTGGGGTCTTAAAATCACGCCGGGGAAACGAGGAGCAAAATTGACTGGACTGACTGACTGGACTGACCGACTGAACTGACTGACTGACTGACTGACTGAACTGACTGACATACTGACTGACTGAACAGACTGACTGACTGAACTGACTGACTGAACAGACTGACTGACTGAACTGACTGACAGCTGTCGCGCTTGTCGTTGTCGATGTAGTCGGAAAATGCGAAGCATTGACCAAGTACTCAGGGTGTTAGGTTGAAAAACTGTTTATTGATCAAGCTGACGCGTGCCGACGTATGTTTCTTCCATGACAAACTTATCAAAGAGGAGCACCAGGGCCATCGGGTGAATTTTCTTGTCGTATTTCTTCAGTGGAGGACACGCCCGCCACTTGTAGCGCCACATGCGGTGGTTGAAGGCCTCGTCATCTGGAAACACCTCGTTGTTTGAGAGCACAATGACGGGTGTCCTGGAAATGGTCTGGTCAGCAGTGTACTTGACAGCCACCGAGTCTACGTCACCCCCAAAAATTTTTTTGACAGTATCGAAAGTGGATGACTCACAGTTTGGCTCGTTCCATACCAGGATGCGACGGCCCACGGTGTCCTGTAGTGGAAAGCTAGTGTAGCGATTAAAGTTGCGAATGGTACCGCGGTTAATGTAAAATGAAAGAACAGGATCGAAAAAAAATTTTTGCCTGCACTCGGAGGGGACACGATTTCCATGCAATTTTTTTTTCGGGATCGCCTTCTCGACCAGGCTATACAAGTTGTTGACAAAGGCCGACACTTCCTCGTGGATGCCGTGAAACTGAAAGTTTAAAAGTTCCATCATGGCATCAAACGACGCGGGCACATCCATGTAAAAGGTAGCGAGGTCGCCATGTGGGGCGTCAAAGAGTGGCTGCGGGTTCTTGTACATTTCAATGAAGTCGAGGGTGGAGTACGAACACATCTCATCATTGAACACTTGGATGGCTCGTTGAAGGCGCTTGTCGTCCAGGCGAATAAACCGAAATACCGGGTCCGCCAGCCACTTGGGGGTGCGCACAATGTTGCTCAACGGCGATACGGGGTTTTCGCGTAGCCAGTCGTAGATGGATTCTTCCGACGCTCCTTTTGCACGTTTTCGGCACTTTGTACCCTTTCTTGCGCATACTTTGTCAGCGTCTCCACCGCTCGTCTGACCTCCATGGGCGTCGTCACATGCAACTGAATGCGGAAGTTTGGGGTGCAGTATTTCCAAAACTCGGCCGGGCTCGTGTCCAGAACCTTGGAATTGTCCGAAAACTTCATTTCTAATGTCGCGACCCTAATCGTTTCCTCCAACTTTAAGGTATTCCAATAGTCGGGGCTGACTATTGAGATACTGGACGAGATTGTAGAGGTCCCATGCGCTGGCGTTTGTAGACCAAATTGACGAGCGATTTGGTCGTCTGACGACCATCGCAAGGCAACGAGACAAAACGGTGAAAGCCAAAAGCACTCGCACCGGCCCACGCCAGCCACCATTCTGCGTTTCTCTTCTGCAGTTTTCTTTTTTTTCCATGCTCGCATCTGCCGCGCATGCCTCGCAAAGCTTACTTATTACGTGGTGCCGCCCTTAAATACCTAATTTATTTTTATTGATTTATTTCACCCCTCAAGACCGAAGCCATTACAGTGAAAGTATTATTCAAAAAGTGCACTACGTCTGCTAACTGCCTTGGTCCCCCCAAATAGGTCCCTTTTGCGTGTGCACAGCGTTATACCATTACCAGAGTGCTTCAAGGTACAACTGGTAATGTTAATAAAAAAAATAAGAACAACTATCAGAGTTTTTCTGATACGTACTTAATATGCAGAGATCTTGCATACAATCTACGTACTGTTGCGTTGGTGGGGCCGTTGTGTCAGACAAACTATGGTATACAGTCAATTGATAAGCAAATTTTTTACTGTGCAACACGATTCCTGAAGTAATAGAATACGCTAGAGAGACGAAAAGCATTACAAAATTTAAGAAGAAAACTGTGAATGTAATAATCCAAACCCACTTACAGGGTGCATGTGCTGAAGATTGGTAATGTATGAAATATATCTGTTGTAACCTTTGTTTTTTTATCATTGTTTTCCATTTACGCACAAATTGTAAGTACTTCAATATATGTTAATAGGGCTGATAACGTCTTTGTATTTATCGCTAACGAACAGCTTTGTTTGAATCTTTAACTGATATTTTCTGCGCTTGTTGTAATGATCATCGTTTTTTAATCATTTGTATGTATAATCTTGAATTTTCTGTGTACTGTTTTGCTGTACTTGCCCGAGGTGCCTCGCGAAGAGTGGGCCTAATCAGGAGACGCTCTCTCCTTTTGCCACCTTCGTGAGCATTTTTGTAAAGGATGCCCAAATAAGATACATAAAATAAATAAATAAATCGACTGATGTCTTCGTCCGCACTTCGACCTCATGACAGCACTAGGATATTGTCACGGGGTCGAGCTGTGGACGGAAGCAGCAGACTGGATGTTAAGATGAAACTTTTTATTCGCCCCGCCGCGGGGGTCTAGTGGCTAAGGCACTCGGCTGCTGACCCGCAGGTCGCGGGTTCAAATCCCGGCTGCGGCGGCTGCATTTCCGATGGAGGCGGAAATGTTGTAGGCCCGTGTGCTCAGATTTGGGTGCACGTTAAAGAACCCCAGGTGGTCGAAATTTCCGGAGCCCTCCACTACGGCGTCTCTCATAATCATATAGTGGTTTTGGGACGTTAAACCCCACATATCAATCAATCAATCAATCAAAACTTTTTATTCGGCCGAACTTGTGGCTAGAAAACTGAAGGCCATATTAAAGCAACACAGGGACACTGATAGCGGTGAGCAGGGCGTCCTTTGGCGTACGACTGATGAGAAGTGAAGTGAGTCGGCATTTATAAACGTGCCGTCGAGTATTCTAACGTTATCGCTATCAGCTGCTTGGGTTGAAGAACAATCTCTAATGTTCAAAGAGTGGGTGTAATCTTAACAAAACGATCTACTACAGCCTAGAATCTTCAAGAATGCCATCGGTGCTGTTGGCACTGAACATAGTGTAACGGAGCGATAACAAACCCGAAGAAAAATTGGGGCCATATATATGAAAAGCACGGAGAGTATCGTCTGCAAATTAAAGCATAACACGAAGCCATTTCTGCTTACTCGAAACCAGAGTCAGCTTGAATACTTCAGTGCGCCTCATGAAATACTGACATCTACGAAGACCCAAACGCGTTGAGTAATTCAAATACTATTTAAGAAGAATCTATAGTACGCACTGTTTCACTCGGATAGATACAAACTTTTGTGGATTGTTGGAGTGAAGAAAAACTGCTGTTCGAAATGACAAAACTCTGAGCATCGTGTGCTGTCAAAATTACAGAGTTGATTTGGACAATTTTTGCGATGAAACAGAGGTGAGCTTTCTATTCCGGATTATTAAAATAAATTTTACAACAAGGCCGTTAATCCGGACATATAGGCTCCCATTGCGTGATATCTGCAATTTCCTTTTTTTTGAATGAAGCGCAGCGCTTGCAGTGAATCTTAATTACTCGGTCAGCATTTGCAGAGCGTCACGTTTATTCTTTCAGCCATTGATCTCATTCTGGCAGCGTAATCTGTAAAAATCTTTCAAAAACTTTTATTAGCAACGCATTGTAACGAAGGTACAATCTGCGTTAGACCAAAGTAACGGCTTTCTTCAGGGCTTCTTGACTTTAAAAGTGGTCGTGCTGTGATGGTCTCTCGAGGTCTATATTGTTCGCACGATGCGATTGAAAAACGCAGAAGACCTGATGTTACGCACTCAATTGCAGGCTATCTCTGGTACTTGCTAGTATGCGCAGAACAAGCTCTTTTTAGAAATTTGATCTGTCAGTTTTTTTTTTAAGTTACTTTATTTCAGCAATAAATAATTATTAAGCACAGCAGTGCAAAATAAAACGAAACTAGGGCTAATAAAGCTAGACACTGCACAAGCACTGATAAAATGACTGTAATCCATTCATCCATCAATCCATTCATCCAACTGTTCATCCATCCGTCCATCCGTCTATCTATCTATCTATCTATCTATCTATCTATCTATCTATCTATCTATCTATCTATCTATCTATCTATCTATCTATCTTATCTATCTATCTATCTATCTATCTATATATCTATCTATCTATCTATCTCTATATCTATCTATCTATCTATCTATCTATCTATCTATCTATCTATCTATCTATCTATCTATCTATCTATCTATCTATCTATCTATCATTGTTCAATCGCTTACTTTTTGTGATTTGTTAATTTTCTACCCTTCGCTTCATCATGATGCTGAGCCTTAATGCCTAAAACTACATCCAAAAATATTATCCCTTACATTCAAAAATAATTTTTACAACGTATTACACTTATTCAAGACGTTCACACACGTGTCACATACAGTCCAATTACGCGCAGGAGTGAAACATGCACGCTTTGCTCGGGGGATCACGCCTTTATGACCAGGTCGCCATGCGCCCATTAACCACTCGCTCAATTTCAAAACCACTCAAAACGGCTTAAAATTGGGCGTCTCCGAACCATTACCCCTTTATATAGACAAAGCTTAGAGGAGGCTACAAAGAGCTGTGAGGAAGAAGTACTCATTTCCTCTCAAGATGCGCTCATCGCGCAACAGCGTCATTTGCGGAATTTCGAAAGGAGCGCAGTAGCTAAAAATTACGAACACGTGCTCGTAGTCGTGATCGGAAAATCTCCTGTCAATAACGAAACCAACCTTGCCATAAAAAATGATCAATTTTTGAATTTCGATGCCTATTATTCGAGTTTCACTAAAAATGACCATCGTGGGTGATGCCGTTTTTTTTCATAACATTCACTGACATCAACCTTGCTCAAAACAGCAACTCCATACTTTCGTGGCTGGGTGCATGTTAAAGAACCCCAGGTGGTCAAAATTTCCGGAGCTCTCCACTACGGCGTGTCTCATAATCATATGGTGGTTTCGGGACGTTAAACCCCACATATCAAATACTTTCGTGGCGCTGTGGCAATCTCTGCAGATTGCAGCTCAGGTAGTTTCAAAGCGTAACCAGACTGCCTTAGGGCAATAAATGAACGTTTAAAAAAGAGTCATCCGAACTAAGGCTTACAGTAGTTAGCAGGGGAACCTGGCCAAGCAGCGGAACCAGTTTAAAATTTTCATCTGCTGAAAGCTTGAAGAAACAGAAACAGTGAGTAAAAAGTGAACTTAAGAAAGCGCATAAGTACTTTCTGTTTTATTCCACAAATTGCACTACGCGCACACGGTAGACGTACTTGTCTATTTCACATTATCCGCTAAAGTGCACCCCATGTTAGAAATTTCAATATATAAGGCTTACTGATGTTTGTATTGTAAGCATGATATTTCCAGAATCCTACTCTACGACACACCTTGTATAATGCTGACCGGAAAACATTTGATGATTAATATGTGGGGTTCAACGTCCGAGCACCACTATATGATTATGAGACGCCTTAATGAAGGGTTCCAAAAATTTCTATCGCCTAGGGTTCTTTAACGTGCACCCAAATCTGAGCACACGGGCCTACAACAATTTCCCCTCCATCAAAATGCCACCGCCGCAGCCGGGATTCGATTCCGCGAACTGCTGGTCAGCAGTCGAGTACCAATAGCAGTACAGAAAACCAATACGAGAAAATATTGCACCACAAACTCAAACTTAACCCATTAGCTTTTACTGCTTCCTGAACTAGAATGCAATGGTTTTTATTTTGTTCATTTTGGGAATTAAATAATACTTTAATTATAGTGTTAAGCAAAATCCGGATGCTAAAAGCACAAAGTTATTTCTAGCTGATACTTCTGCTAGGTTTGAAAAACATGCACCATATTTCACAGTTAAGATCTGCGCACACGTTCGGTGCCAGAAGCCTCAGGTATTTTCCTACAGTACCTACAAAGCAAACCCATATTTACGAGTCAGCCATCTTTTAGAGAGACAATGAGTGGAGGGCCCTAAAGCCAGCAACTTTTCACTACGCAACTTGGGTTCTTGTGACCAATCACGTATAAACTCCGCAGCAGAAGCATTATTTTGAGCCACTGTGTCCTCGGTTCGATAAGACTGCACCTCAATAATGTCCTCGTCACACCCCCGCTGTGAAGTTCAGTCGCTATCAAGCTGTCAGTGCTTGTTGCACGTTCGTGACAAAGCAGCACGATGAGGTCCCACAGACATCTCTTGTCGCCTTGGGATTCCCAGCTCTATAAATCAGTTTGAAATATTCTTCACTTATCATTACCGCTGCTTTCTGCACAGTGTGAAACAGGGGGTGCAAAATTTACCACTCGCTGAATATCCTGAGCATTGAAGTGAATAGTTTGGTGGAATCACGCCTGGCCGGGGAGAAATGTTTCGGATACAGGTTTCACCCATACAGATTGCCATGCACAGACTGAATACGTACTTATATCAGTAAGACGGACTATTTCAAGACATAGTTACGCGATCATTGTAGTGGCATGAGAAGCAATAAGGTGACATTAAATACACTCGCCGAACATTTAATATCCATGGGCTATCGATCGACTGAAAGGTGCTTGTGTCATCGCCACGAAAAGAAACTCTTTCTGTGGTGTCACATTGAATTGTTGTTTATTCAAACCACTGCACGCAATGAACAAGAGCTGTGGGAATTTCTCGCCTGTGTACGCCCATTGCCTCATTGCCTCAAACACATGATTAGACAAATTTACAATTAGACGGACTTGTTGCTCATGTTTCATTGCGAACGAGGCTGCTGTGTGAGAGTCGGAACGACTTTTTCAGAACATGTTTCTACTTTAGTCTGTACTGTGTCTTCTTCGTAAACGTGCACCCTATTACAGTTTATAAACATTCGTCTGGTGCACCTTAGAGCAAGGTGAGGTGAGCTTGTAAGGTGAGGTGAGCTTGTACATAAAATCATTGTTTTGTCATAATGATGTTTATTGCTGTTGCTCATTGAAAGATGAATAATGATGTTCATCTTGTTCTGAGCTGAACTATACACACAACAAAACGTAGCCTTAAATATATGCTAACTTGACTCATGAGTGCTCCGTGATTTTTCTCTTTCTCTGAATTTACGAGGAAAACAGTTTTTTTTTAGTCGGTGTTCAACCGTCTTTATGCCGGAAGTGCAGCGCGCGAAGCAGATCTATCCATCTTCGTCTGGGGAATATGAAGAACTGGATAACATTGTGTATATAGCTAAAAATAAACTACACGAACGCAAACATTTTAACATTCCTCAAGATGGAGTGCCGCTTACTAACATCAGCTTTTGTATACACAAAACGTCTACGAGATGTAGGGAGCTTTCTTTATTTACTCTTCTTCCCACCTCGTAGAATGCTAAATCAGTTCGTAGGGAATTGCTGTAGCAAGCCTTGTAACATGGGATAACAAACGTTCTTATAAATCCGAGCAGGTGAACATCAGACATTTTACCAGGAAACGCCCGCGTAATTCACCAAAAGTTTGCGTTAACGAGAGCTCTGCGTGTTAACGCAAACTCCAATCCAAATGCAGGCATCTACGCCAAGTACATCGCAGGGTGTTCTTTTTATACTTGATGGTAAAAAATAAATTTGAAACAAACTAAGACAAAGAATATTTGAGAAATGGAAAAAAATCTCGAGGTAATGAATTACTCAGGCGCTACAAAATATATGTCTTTCACATACTATATAAAATTACATGCTAATTTCAATCAGATCTTTTCTGAACCTGTACAAGTTCTTACACAGTACAGTTGCGTTTAGCGAAATGTTCAGTTGTTTGATTGCTTTCTTCTAAATGCTTGACCTGACAGCACTGATATGTCGCTAGAGCAGCCCCTACACCGGTGCGCTCATAATACAATCTTTTTCTACTGTCTTGTGGAGAAAATAGAATTCGTCTTATTTCGGTAACCTAAACTTGTCGATACAAGTTGAAAAGCACATGTCGGTTAAAGTTTTTTTATCAATATATTTATTGCGTATTGACACTTCAAGCCTAGTAGGAATTTCCATATACCTCCCGAAAATCTTCGCAACTGTGCATAGGTTTCATCTGCACTTGGCTTAAAGATTTCATTTAGTATCTCTCAGACTGAGTGTCTCTTACAGTGCACCACGAAGCTTCTGGACTCCACTGAGTAGTGTTCATGTGTGTAAACGAAGAACAAATTCACGTACTACGACATAAAACGTACCCTCTTATATCTACGCCTCTATACAACCATGGCACAGTTGCTGTCGCGGGTCATAAGGAAGGCACTTGGAGAAAGCGTATGCAACAGCAGTGAGGTTTAGAAAACTTTCCCTTCCTGAGGACTCATCAAATTTACGATACAAAATCAAGAAATTTCGCACCTGCACTTCGCATGAAATAATAAATGGTGTCCGACGCGTAAATTGTAAGTCTCCGTAACAAAATAAGGTGCCATATACCACCTTTTAATTTTTTCTTAAACAGGTCTGGTCTGGTGTCATACCCTTTGTGCTCTAGCTGAAACGAAGTTGAAAACATCGACCAGTTTCTTCCGACATGCTGCCGTTTCATAGATCAAAGAAAAAATTGTTTCGAAATTTCATTTAAAAAATTACGAATTTCGCTACGTCCTTCGAATATTTGTCCTTTGGAGCTGCTTCATTAAAATTCAGCGACAGAAACGTCTGCGGAGTACTCTGCGAACTCTTATGTGACACAAGGAGATTACCTTGCTTAGCCATTTATCAGCTGTCGATTTTTACTAATCAAGCCTAAATTTAGTATTTCTTTGTTACACTGCGTTGGCTTAACCTACTGAAAAATTATGTATTATGATTAGGCCTCAGTTATTTGAAAATTTTTATTATTTTTCTTTTTTCACTTTTTTACATTGTGCCAAATTATTCCAGTCTTTTAAAACAAAGTAATCTTTTTCTAGCTTGCATAATCCTAAATTGTTCACTTACATTACACGCCGGCTTCTTGGCCAATCCTTCTTATAGGGTAAGAGTCACAGGAGAGAATCAAGCAAGCAGCAAGCAAAAAAACGTCGCACCAGTGTCTGCACAACCGAGATTGCAAAGGGACAATACCAGAAAACCACGGCTACGGAATCAATGTTGTGCCTTGAGTGGGAGAAAATGTGTAGTGCGCCCGAGTACAGAGGTATTGGCCTCAAATGCAGCCGAATAAGAAGTGTCGAGGTAAATACAGCTCAGAGGAAGAATCGAGTTTCTTATGATAACAACAGCGCAATAGAAAATTAAAAGAAATATCGAAGTAATACTGGTGAAAACGAACGACGAATATTTTAACCCTGCTTCTGATAGCAGTGAACCTTCAGCATTTTTAGGAGAGCGGAGGATGAGGCTAAATGTCGACACTGTTTCCCTTGCATTGAGGGAGAAGAGTAAGCGAGCGTCAATCAGCGGCCTCGATATGAAGTGTCTAAATTGACTGTTGATAACGGCGAGGAAAACAGTATCGTCAGTGAGGGCGCTGGCGAAGTAAATGGTAGATCGTAGTAAGACGGTAAGTTGGGCCAGTTGGTTAGGATCCATCGTGAACTTTCTTACAGCGCAACACCAGAAAAAAATTTTTTTCTGGTGTTGCGCTGTAAGAAAGTTCACGATGGATAATTGGTATATCTGCTGTTTGGTGCGTCAGTTCCGGTTCATACAGCTAAATTAGGCTCATTGCATCGCTGTGTGGAGATTTACTCGTGGCCGCTTTCCCAGAGAGAGTGAGTGAGAAAGGAAAGGCCGGGAGGTTAACGAGATATTGGCATCTGGTTTGCTACCCAGCGCTGGGGGTGGGGAAGTAGGGGCAAGAAAGAGGGGTTAGAGAGAGGAAAAAAAAACGCACGCGCACTCATAAAAAAAAACGAAAACACAAACACACACTGGAAGGGCATCCCAGCTACAACCGTTCAGCAAGTCCGGTCAATCGCAAAAAGTGCAGCAGCGCTTTCAGGGCCCTCTTCTGTGAAGTCGCATCCTGACGATACTGCAGAATTTCCTGCTCCGACAGAGGCTGATCATCTAATTTGTTGAGTTCCCTGCGAAGGCATAGTCGCCACCTACTATACGCTAGGCACTCAAAAAGAACATGTTGAATGGTTTCCTCCTTGCCACAGTGGCCACAGGCTGCGGTGTCGGCCATCCCAATGCGGAAAGCGTAGGCGTTGGTAAATGCAACGCCCAACCACAGCCTACATAACAGGGTCTGGTCTGCTCGGCGAACCCTCGACGGGACTTGAAGACTTAGCGTAGGGTCAAGCGAGTACAGTCGGGCATGCTTGAAGTGCGGCTGATTCCATTGCGATGTGGTTTGCCGGCGAGCAAGTCTGTGGAGCTCTCGTGCAGCATCCGTCCTAGAAAGTGGTAGTCGCAGTTTATCATTTTCTGTGTGAACTGAGCGGGCAGCTTGATCGGCCCGTTCATTGCCGATGATTCCGCAGTGACTGGGCAACCACTGAAATGTAATTTGGTGCCCTTTCTCAGTTAGGTGGTGTATAATCTCTGCTATCTCAAGTACCAGCTGCTCGTGTGGTCCATGGCGTAAGGCTGATAGTAGAGACTGCAGTGCCGCCTTCGAGTCGCAGAAAATAGTCCACTTGCGCGTAGGCTGATCAACTACAAATTGCAACGCGGCACGAAGTGCTGCCAATTCTGCTGCCGTTGATGTTGTTGCGTGAGATGTCTTGAATTTAATTGTCGTGGCCAACCTTGGTATCACTACTGCTCCTGTAGAGCTGTCCGGCTGAACCGATCCGTCAGTGTAGATATGTGTGGAGTTTTGATATTTCTCATACAAGAGAAGTAGTGTGAGCTGTTTAAGAGACGGTGACAACAAATTCGCCTTTTTCTCGACGCCAGGTATGTTAATATTAATTATTGGTTGAGCGAGGCACCATGGCGGAGTCACAGGTCTAGCGGCAGGAGAGAACGAAGTTGGGATCGACTCACCATGTGCGGTCACTGTTTTGCAGTAAGATGTGCATGGTCGGACCACTGGTAGAGAGGCTAGGTGATGTCGAGGGGTTCGAGCAAGGTGTCGTATATGTGTCCTCAGCACTTCCACAAAAATGTGGGTCTTGATGAGGTTGTCCCTTGTGATGGCGATAGTCGCCGCTGTTGATGCACTTTGGGGCAAGCCTAAACATATCCGGAGTGCTTGAGCCTGGACACTTTGAAGCATTCGTATGCTTGTTTTACTTGCGTTGGTTAACACAGGTAGGCTGTACCGAAGAAATTCAAGGAAAAGAAACCTGTATAGTCGCAACATAGCAGTTGTGGACATTCCCAGTTCTTTCCAGCGAAGAACTTGAACAAATGACAGATGCCTGTCAATCGCCTTTTCATGTATGATACATGTGATCTCCATGAGAGGTCTCTGTCAATTATAACACCTAGGAACTTGTACGATCTGAGGTGACGTATTCTTTCGCTGTTTATCAGAACGCTGTAGTTATGCATTGGTTTGCGCGTAAATGCCACTAGTGCACATTTCTCAGAGGAAATTTCCAGACCTCGTTGACGGAGGTAAATAGCAACTTGAGTGGCAGCTCTCTGAATTCGCGCTCGCAGCTGTAGACGTGTTACTGCAGACGTCCAAACGCAGATGTCGTCCGCGTACATTGACAATCTGACAGTAATGAGGCAGATGCTCATTTAGAGCTATTAGCGTCAGGTTGAATAGTACAGGGCTAAGTATGTCACCCTGGGCAACACCACGGTGGCTGTAGTGTAGCGAAGTGTCACCATCCTCGGTTCTCACGAAAAAGGATCGCTCAGAGAGATAGCTGCGTATCAACTGAAACATCCGACCACCCACTCCTACCTCCTTGAGAGCAGTGAGGACAGCTTCATGTGTGACGTTATCGCACGCCCCTTTAACATCAAGAAATAAAGAAGCGCAGAGAACCTTACGGCCTTTTTCGTGTTGCACGTAGGTGACCAGGTCTATGACGCTATCAATTAATGACCGGCCACGGCGAAATCCCGTCATAGCGTCCGGGTAGATGTTGTGATGCTCCAGGAACTATTCTAGCCGTCCAAGTACCATCCTCTCCATCACTTTGCCCAAGCAACTAGCCAGTGCAATCTGGCGGTATGATGTGAGCACCAATGGTGACTTGCCAGGCTTCAGTAATGGAACCAAACGGCTGGTCTTCCAGTTAACTGGGAGGGTGCCCTCTCGCCACGAGTCGTTGTATATCTCGAGGAGGGCACTCCTCGCACACTCACCAAGGTGACACAGTGCTCTGTATGATATTCCATCAGGGCCGGGTGCTGATGTCCGTCTACACAAAGCCAGTGCTGCTTGAAGCTCATGAATAAAAAAAAATTGGTCCATGGGGTGATCGTGTGATGTCGTTCCACCGCGTGAGAGCGTGGAGATGTTGGGATTTGCGAGTTGACCAGATAAGTTGGCACAGAACTCTTCTGCCACGTCGACCTCCGATCTCTGTTGAGAGAGGGCTAGAGCCTTGAATGGAGACCGCTGAATGGGAGATGTCCGGAGCCCTCTTATTGTCCTCCACAAGTGTGATAAAGGCTTGCGAGGATCTAACGAAGCGCAGAAGGCTGCCCAGCGTTTTGACTCTAGCTTGTCTATGCGGCGTTGTATCTTCTTCTGAAGACGTCTAGCGATTCGTAAATTGTCGATTGCTTTCGTGCGTCGTACCTTCGTTCCGTACGCCGTCGGAGAGCCCGAAGTCGTTCTAATTCCACATCAAATTCGGTTACTCTCGAAGAGCATGTGAGGGTGCACACTGTGTCTTGCACTGTGGACTTGATCACCTCTTCTAAGTCAAATGAGGTGTTCTCTTGACAGCGTTCTTCCATGAGAGATTCAAACTTGGTCCAGTCTACTCTTTGGATAGTTTCGCGTACCTTGCAAGGTGATAATCCTCTGATCTTGACATATGTGAGAATGTGGTCGCTCCCATGTGTTTCTATGTCCGCAAACCATCCAGCACATCTGACAAGACCTCGAGAAACAAAAGTCAAGTCAAGGCAACTGCTGTATCCAGGGCCACGTAAAAGTGTTGGGCTGCCATCATTTAACAAGCACAGCTCGTTGTCTGAAGCAAACGTTATCAGACTTCTACTCTTTGCGCTGATCTTCGGGCTCCCCTATAGCGTATGGTAGGCGTTGAAGTCTCCGATGATCACCCATGGGCCAGGAGTGGATTATAGGATGTGTCCCGTCTTCTGTGGTCAAATCTACTTGATGGCGACAGGTACGCACCGACAACAGTGACAGTAAGACCCCTTTTCTTCACTGTTAAGCATATATGGCATATAGGTGGTACAGGCCGAATAATGTAGGTCAGGTCACGTCGAATAAACAGCAGGACCTTGCTGTTTCCACTATAACAAGCCGACATAAAGGATTCGTATCCGGAGAGTCTAATAGCGCTCGATAAATTTGGCTCGCAGATGACGATGATGGGAAACATATTGATGGAAACGAACCAACGGAAATCTGCAATGCGTGATTTCAGTCCCCGTGCATTCCACTGAAAAATTGTTGCTTTTTTGACCTCTTCCCTGAAAGACAGTGGCTGGTGGGCCATTATCTACTCAAGAGCCGCCAGTACTGGACTCAGAGCGTCCAGTACTTGAAGTGCACTTTTGGCTGACGTTGTGCGCATGTTGTTTAACACAGTGCGAATGGCGTTAATTATGGGTCGTAGAAGAGCAATCACTTGCTTATCCAAGTTCCGCTGCTCCTCTGTTGTCGCAGCTTGCTCTGATGAATGCGGCTTCTGATGTGGCTCTTCCACAAGTTGCGTGCGCGTAAGTGGCGGCCAATCTTCAGTAGAGAGAGATCTACTTGTTTTCTGTTTTCCATCGTCTGCGTTCGCCGCGGTGTACCCTGCAGTGGGCGCCGTTCCCAGATGCGTTGGCTTACTTCTTGTAGTTGACTGCGTTCTTCGCGAAGATCTTCGACGGTGACGTCGTCGTCTTCGCCGGACTTTTTCCGCGGCCTCTTTGTGGGTAGAGCTGTCTCGCATTATTTGTCTAAGAATAGTAAACTCCTTCTTTATGCGTGGACAGTCTTTGGAAGATGCACTGTGGGCCCCTTGACAATTAGGGCACTTTATTATGGTTGCGCTGCATTTGTCCTCGGTATGTGGTTCTGAGCATCGGGGGCACACTTCGGAGTTCCTGCACGCTCCCTGCACATGGCCGATCTTCTGGCACTTATGACATCGCATAGGTTTTGGAATAAATGGTCGGACCTGGTGACGAAAGTGGCCAACCTTCACATGGGAGGGGAGACAGTCCCCTTTGAACGTAATTCTCACACAATGTGTGTTACCAAGGCGACTGACATTCACAATGACGTTATCTTCATTTGCCGGTTTTATTGGCACTGAAAGATCCGATTCTGGAATTTCAGTGGCGATGTCATAAATGACTCCTGTTGACGTGGTGCTATCAGCTGGTATTATAGACTTGACATTGATGTTACCCAGTTGCGTTACTTTCTGAAACACGTTTAGCGCACGTGGATTCAGCACATCGATTGCCAAGATGTTCTTTCTTGCGTTTGGACGTATTTCTTTGATCTGATTTGGCGTAATATTCTCGAGATACACAGAGAGCGCTTGCCTGTTCAGCCCGCGTAGACTGTCGGCAGCCATCAGTGGCACAAACAGGATAGAGTGAGGCCATCGCTGAGGGGCAGTTTTCACGGTAGTCGTGCTTGATGCCGAAGATGCATTGACGATCCGTCGTTTAGCCTTGCGGTACAGGACGGGTTGGAAGCCGTCGTCGGAGGACTCGTCGCTTGATGCGGAGTATAGCTCAGTGTCCTCACTCTCACTAGACGCGTTTCCTCGCTTCCTCGAAGCAGTCCCAGCGGTCGAACCCGACTCGGACGGTGCCCCGTGAGGTTGAACATCCATCACCACGATATATGGGGCGATAGACCCCACAACTGCGGCGAAAAAACCAGAAAAGCACAAAGACGAGCAAGATGTGTTCCGTTGTTGTTGTTGTTGTTGTTGTTGCCCCTTCGCACTGTTCCGTAAACGAATCACTTCGTCTTCTTCCTCCGCCGCTTTCCCAAAATTTCAAAGTGGCTATGGACTATTCGTGGGAAGGGCTTGAATTCTCTCAGTTGACTCTATCGACTATCACCACTTGGTAATAAGTAATTGTGATAATTTTTATAATTACTGCCATAATTATTGTATGTACGCATCTGAAGATGCCTTCTGCCACCAGTAGCACGGAGATACCTCCTTTCTGTGGTGTTTAAAAATATTGAAAACATTTCTAATATATATATATATATATATATATATATATATATATATATATATATATATATATATATATATATATATATATATATATATATATATATGAGACCACGTCCGGTACGGCAGCAACCAGGTTATCTTTTTTTAATCGAGACGCACGAGCCAGAAAGACAGCCCGCGTGACAAACGATGATGATCACTACAATGGTTTGGTCATACAGATGAAGATGAAGTACATAGTCAGCGCTCACACTATTTCCCTCCCTTCGCGAAAGAGTGCAGCAAGTTAGAAAGGGTTGGGACGCCGAATATATCGTTTCAGTCGAGAGACGTGGGCGATCTCGGTGTGGCGGCGACGGTGATAAGGAGCCGCGTTGACAGGAGCAACGCGATAGTTGACTTCAGATGTTCATTCCAGGACGGTGTATGGACCGAGATATCGGTGAAGGAATTTTTCGCAGAGCCCAGGTACACGAATAGGTGTCCACAAAAGGACTTCGTCGCCTGGGCGGAACACAACAACTCGACGCTTCGCATCAATGTCGCTTTTTCTCTTGTCCTGAATGGTAGCAGTGTTGGCGCGGGCGATTTCACGGCAGCGGGCGACGCGAGCGGCGAACTTTTCCGGGAGAGATGAAGATGGAACGGAAGAAGTGGACAAAAAAGCGGTGTCCAGAACAAAAGTCGGTACACGTCCATACACGAGAAAAATGGGCTGAAATTCGTCGTACGCTGTATGGCAGTGTTATATGCGAACGTGACGAAAGGAAGTATTGTGTCCCAGTTTTTGTGATCCGGTTGGACGTACATAGAGATCATGTCAGACAAAGTTCGGTGAAAACGCTCAGTCAGACCATAAGTTTCTGGGTGATACGCTGATGTGGTCTTGTGGATGGTGTTAGAGGCCTGTAAGACTTCAGCAAGGACATGTGGAAGAAATGTCTTGCCACGGTCACTAAGGAGCACACGCGGTGCGCCATGTCGTAAAATAATGGCGCGAAGGAAAAAATCGGCTACTTCAGAGGAAGCACCAGATGAAAGAGCTGCTGTCTCCGCGTAGCGAGTAAGGTGGTCTACGGCAGCAACAATCCAACGGTGACCGGCAGGCGTAAGCGGAAGAGGTCCGTATAAGTCTATGCCCACAAATTCAAAGGGAGTGGACGGGCACGGCAGTGGTAGCAATGGCCCCACGAAAAGAGACGTGGTACGTTTTCAGTGCTGGCATGACGCGCAGGAAGCGACGTATTTGGCGACAGAAGTGGAGAGGCCAGGCCAAAAGCAGCGAGTCTTGAGGCGGTCGTAGGTCTTGTGAAACCCTAAGTGGCCAGCTGTCGCATCGTCATAAAACGCTTGTAGAACTTCCAGACGAAGTGAGCGAGGAATGACGGGAACCCATTGGTTACCGAGAGGATGGTAAATTTGCCGACATAATGTTCCCTCTTGAAGCTTGAAACGGGCAAGTTGTCGTCTTAGGCGGCTGTTTGGAGCACGCGATAAGCCAGTGAGCCGATCGATGATTGTGCGGCAGTAGGTATCGGCATGTTGGAGTGAGGCAAAGTCTGTGAACGAAAAAAGGTCCGCCGAAGCAACTAACTGTTTCGAAGCAGCAGCCGTCTTGTTGGTCACTTTGGCGGGCAGTGACGAACAGATGGACGGTGACACTTCGGCGCTTTGCGAGAGCGGGCAATGGGACAAAGCGTCGGCATCTTGGTGCTCTCGGCCCGACCTATATGTGACGGTGTAGTCATACTCTTGCAATCGTAGCACCCAACGGCCAAGGCGTCCCGACAAATTTTTGAGAGACGATAACCAACACAGAGCATGATGGTCAGTCACTATTGTGAAATGCCGGCCGCATAAGTAAGGACGAAACGTTTGTATGGACCACACGATGGCTAGACATTCTTGCTCAGTGATGCTGTAGTTTTGCTCAGCAGGTGACAGAGTACGGCTCGCGTAGGCCACGACTTGTTCTTCGGAAGCGTGGTTCCGCTGAAGAAGGAGAGCACCGATGCCAAGTCTACTTGCGTCAGTGTGTAGCACAGTAGGTGCTGCAGGATCGAAATGGCGAAGCACTGGCCGTGATGTGAGGCATCGCTTGAGGGTGTGAAAAGCGGCTTCGCAGTCATCCGACCAGACAAAGGGTGCGCTCGTGGTCAGAAGTTTGTGCAAAGGAGCCGCAATAGTAGCGAAATCACGTACAAATCGGCGGAAATACGACGCTAAGCCAAGGAAGCTGTGGAGGTCTTTCTGTGTGGTTGGTGTAGGAAAGTGCAGTACCGCGGCAACCTTGTCGGGATCGGGCTCAACGCCATGTTTACTGACGACGTGACCTAATACCTTGATGCTGTGACTGGCAAACCGACACTTCTTAGTGTTGAGCTGGAGACCGGCCTTAGCTAAACACGTGAGGACTTCGTCTAGCCGTTCCAGGTGCTGTGAGAAGCTGGACGAAAAGATGACAATGTCGTCCAGGTAGCAAAGGCAGGTCTTCCATTTTAATCCCCGCAGTACCGTGTCTATCATCCGTTCGAATGTGGCTGGGGCGTTGCACAGGCCGAAAGGCATCACATTGAATTCATAGAGCCCATCTGGCGTAGCAAACGCAGTCTTCTCTTTATCAGACTCGTGCATTGAAATTTGCCAATAACCGGAGCGCAAGTCGAGACTTGCGCTCCGGTTATATATATATATATATATATATATATATATATATATATATATATATATATATATATATATATATATATATATATTATATATATATATATATATATATATATGACGTATGAAGTAAGTGATGGTTGGTAGAAGCTGAAGAACAAGAAGTGATTATGGAATAAACGTGGCGTATGAGCCAGGCCACGTCTCCCATTCATCATAGCGTCACAAGAGTCGACAGGATGAAGACCTGGCGGCCACTTCATCAACCGGCCACCATATTCGAACGTCTCAGCAATACGCAGTGACCGAACGTGGACCACAAAAGTACATCTCAACTCTACACCAAGACCAGCATCATGACAGCGCCATCAGGCGACCTTGGCATCCCCAAGTACACCGGATCAGCGGACGACGGACCCGTACAGGACTGGTTCAACCTATTCGAGCTCCACGCTGCCGCTGCATTCTCGTCGGAACGGGAGATGATCACAAACTTCACTGACTACATCTCCGGTGAGGCATTTAAGTTTTACCTCACCCACATCTTTGAAAATGACGAATCATGGCAAAAAATCAAAGAGAAGATTATTACCCGTTTTAACGACTATGACCAAGACCTGCTCAATGCCAACCATCTAGAGACAACCGCACACTATCGTAAATTCCTCAAGCAGTCCTCAACCATTCGAAAGCCCAGCGCGAATCGACAACTGCCTCAAGACGAAGTGGCATATGAGTTTACTTACAGAAGGTGATGCGTATATTGGGAAAAACCTAACCGTCAAGCGCGCCTCCCTTCTGCGCGAAAGTCAGCATTTCCGAAGTCATCGCTTCAGCATATGACCCGAGACGTTGCTCAACCACCTGATGTCCTTCACTCTTCGTCTCGCATACGTGGTCCACCACCTGAGTTTTCGTCACGTGGTTTTTCAAGCGCTCCTATCGCTCACCATTTGCCTCATAAGGACGCCGCGACCTCGGTAGACGACCTAACGCTTCACGAAAATACCCTGTCAAGACATGCTCTTTCCGGACATGTTCATTCATCACCGTGCGGTGCACACACACTCGACAGTCGAAGCAAAGCAGAAGGCTCAGACGCATCGAACGTCGCAAGCTACCAGGCGCAAGAACCACTCAAAGTGAACTGCGAAGAAGCCCCTGAAAATATTCGTGTTCTTTCTGCGGCACCACAGACTTGCCAAAATGTGCAGTTAAAACCTAGTAATGATACGTCACCTGTGGTATCCCCATACAGTGCTTACAGCTCCAAGAACCGAAAAAATGCAGAAGTAATACGTACACCAAACCTCGCACGCAGCTGTCTGTCCGAAGCGTCCATACTGGAACACCTTACCGAAGTCTTTGAAGAGCATAATGATGGCACATTACCAACTATGCCCGATAAGCAAGACACCAGCTCACCATGCATCAGCTGTCTACAGGACGCGTCAAACCTCGAAGAAAATGAATGCCCGATTCCAGAAGGGGTGCCACTACAGCCATCTCCTGAGCAGCCCCAGCAAAGCAAGCAAAACGAAGTACACAAACTCAGAAGACAACGAAAGAGACTGCAACGAGGGCATCGAAAAACGCAAAATTCAACGGAAACGCACTCACCAATTGAAGAACATCGGAAAATAAGATCTCGAAACCAAAGACCAATTCAAGACGTCAGACACTTTCGCACAAAGAAAAGTCACCAGAGACACTCCTTTACTCAGCTATTACACCGACTGCACCACCACAGAAAACACCGAGAAGGACGCGGAAGCACTTCTTGCACACCGCAAGCACTTAGGCACTTCATCACAGTCTGTCAAAAAGCACGAAAGCAACAAGCACCAGGATTACACCATTCGCGACAAAAAATACAACCCCGACGACATCCGAGCTGCCGATGCAACAATGCGTTCCATCCTTGCTCAGTCCCCAGAGGAGTTCAAGCAGTATTGTCAGTATCCATGTGTAGTCAGCTCTGTCCGGAACGCAACAGTCAAGCTCGTCCACCAGAGTCGTCATAAAAATCACCGGACTGGTCCTTCGGCCTTGAAGATGTAGTGAGATTGTGGAACTCCGTCGGGACGTGAAACTGTGAATTTGGCCATTGTTTTGTTTATTTTGTTTTCAATTTGTTGTAGTTTGTAACCAGTGCCAGCTTTCGGGGGGAGGGGGGATCGTGTGACGTATGAAGTGATGATTGGTAGAAGCTTAAGAGGAAGAAGTGCTTATGGAATAAACATGGCGTATGAGCCAGGCCACGTCTCCCATTCATCATAGCGTCATATATATATATATTATATATATATATATATATATATATATATATATATATATATATATATATATTATATATATATATATATATATATATACTGTGACACTCCGCCTTCACTAAAACTATGCGACGCCACAACATTAACTTCCAAAATACTGAATGGAAATTGTGTGTGTTTCAACAAAGCGCGTATTCAAGTGCAGTGTTCTCAAATGTAGAAGAAAAGTAGGACATAGGGAGTGTCATTTGTTAAATCTTCATAAATTTCGCATATGTGCTTCAAGGTCTAGTACCATTTCACAATAAACTATGGCCTTTTCTATATTGTTTTTTGTTTTGCAGGGTTATATTATTTTAAAAAATTTGCATAGCTGAAAAAATTGCGAAGTTGTAAAAAGCATTGAAAACACCACTCATGGCCATTTCAGAGACAGAAAACTTGGTTCACTCCACTTTTTAGGAATAGGTCTACTACGAAAGTGAAACGCCACAAGGGCGAAGGAATTAATGCTACAGGGACAAGTTGCAATGTAAGAGGAAGAACGGCAAGCAGCTCAAAACTTGCAACGCACACCTCAAGCAAGAAGCACGAATGAAATGAGCCTACACAGGATAAGCACGAATAAACAACTGTCAAACCACGACAGCTAAAGCACGCTGCTCAAACAGAAAGAAATACGCAAGAAATCTTTTGAAAATGTGGCAGCGGAAGCAAGCAAAGTGACGTACCCAATCACGACTCAGATAAGCGCGCGCGCAGGAGAGACCTCGCTCCATGGAGGCGGCGCTTACCGAAACACTCTGTAGAATACGTCAACTGACAGCTATTCCTCGTTACGAAAATATCTAATGTTTGCTCCCACAACACCTTTCCCACAGGTCTTTAACGACGTGCTTTAAATAAAAAAAGGGAGGGGGGGGGGGGGCGTGCTTTAGCAAAGCTTTTTCTACTCCCATTTCCTACTCCCCAAAACTTTCCCTACCCCCAAAATCTAAAACTAACCAGATCTGCCCACTTTCTTTGGTGTGAAGTTTAATAATAGCCAGCGGGCAAGGAAAATATTTATCACGAACTTGATGGTGGTATAGTAATGAAAGCTATGCTCTTAGAGCCAAATGAAGAACCCACATAGAGGGCGCTTGCAAAACTGGTGCTTCTATTTAAACATGCACGTGAGGATCGAAAACAACAAATATAACGCCTTGATCCTAGGCGTTGTAAAGTTAGGCCCAGTGTGCCTTTCTATTGATATCTGGTGTCCGATCCACAGTGGTGTGAGTCACTGATCGTAAAGCGTGGATCGCCTATGGGATCTCCCTGATGCCCTTATTTAGTAAAATGGTGGTCTCTCCTGCAATGTACCTACGCTCTATGTTCTACATCTACTAGTTCAAAAGTTTTCTGATGCGTAGCATCGCAGAATAGGGGCACATCAGGAGCCTAATAGATTAATATGCGAGTATAGTGTAGCGTAATGCATACATGGCTATTTCTCTCTCTCTCTCTCTCTCTCTCTCTCTATATATATATATATATATATATATATATATATATATATATATTGCACAAACCCCACACAGTGGTCACCATTCAGGGCTCTCGCCCTTTCTGAATAGAGACGCGACATTGACGTGGCAGAAGACTTCTGTGCCAGATTATCTGGGCCACTCGCAGTGCCAAATAGCCTCTTGCCCTCGACCAACTGTCCACAAACACTGGATTCCCCCATGGATATGCCTTTTTCCATCGTTGAACTCAGAGCAGCACTAGCTTTGTGTGGACTCACGTTGGCACCAGGGCCCGATAGAATTATGTATAGGGCCCAATGTCATCATAGTGAACGCGCGATAATTCTGCTCTAGGAGTTGTACATCAAATCCTGGCAAGATGGGATGCTCCCAAAAGCTGGAAGACAAGTCACCTAGTTCCACTTCTGAAGCCAAGCAAGTCATCGTTGGAGCTCTGATCTTATCACTCGATCGAAATGACCAGTTGTGTAGGCAAAGTTATAGAGACGATGATCTCGGGACGCCTGGAGTGATATTTGGAATGCAACAACATCTACCCAGATGCCATGGCAGGATTTCAGTGTGATCATCGATTGACAACGTAGTCGATCTGGACTCTCACGCCCAACACGAGAAGGCCGTTACCGCCGAAATTACGTTACCGTCGAAATCGAGGCTTGGAAATTTCTTTCGAGAAATGAGCCCTCATAGCTTTTACATGCAAACCTATGAATACGTACACCATAAACATCAATGATCAAACTGTACCATACGTTTCATCGCACAAGTTCTTGGCCGTCATAATTGACTGGAATCTATCTAGGAGTGATCATGCTTACTGCATGAAAAAACTGTTCATAGACTTCTGTAATCTACTGAAGTTTATTGCAGGGAAAACTTGAGGAATGTCACCCACTGCAATTCTACAGCTGTACAGGGTACTTTTTCTCGGTTTTGTCTGGTACAGCATACCGGCATTGACCAATGCAAGCAAAACAAGCCTACGAACGTTACAGAGTGTTCAGTCCCAGGCTCTCCGGATTTGCCTCGGCTTGCCTCGTAGTGCGTCGACAATGGCTACGATAGCAATCGCCGGTGACCGACTGATCACGAAACATGTTGACGTTGAGAAACTCAGGACACATATAAGGCATATTGCTCAGACACCGTGCCACCACCTAGCCTCTTTACAAGCAGACAGATCATGTTCATCACTTTTCCAAATGGTAACCACATATCGCGACTTTTTGCTAACAAGCTTCACACCCACCGCCAGGCGTTCGACTCATGCTTGGTGCCTGACTCAGGCTAACATCAAGCTCACTATACCTGGCATCCTAAAAAAAGCAGATATGTCGTCACCTGCTCTTAGGCAGCTTGCTCTGCTCCTGTTATACGAGACGTATCAAGGCAGTATACACGTGTACACCGACGGCTCTGTTTTACAGAAGAGTTCAACGGCATCATTTGTTATACGAATAAAAGACACAACAAGCGAATTCGAGAACTCCCACCTTACGGCATCAAAGGCAGCGGAGCTCACAGCTCTTCATGCTTACTGCAATTCATCAGCGATGAACAGCCACAAAAATGGACAATTTTCAGTGACTCAAAGGCGGCACTGCACTCCCTTTTATCCCCTTTACGCCGCGATCCATACGAACAACTGGTATTCGAGATTGCATAAAAGCTCACCATTTCATTGAGAAAGGACACGAAATAGCCTTTCAATAGCTTTCAAGTAATTCTGGAATAATTGGCTATGAACAAGCCGATCGAGCTGCCCGCTCTGCCCATACTGGAAGCGATGAAATATCAATTCCGCTCTCCAGAACTGACGTTGCACGAAAACTCCGCATGCTTCCTCGCAAGCGCACCACGTCACAATGGAACGAGTCACATTGCACCCATACACGATTATGTACCTTAGACCCAAATCTCAGTCTTCAAATTCCTCTGAAACTTCGCCAACGAGACGCTACTATGCTGTGCAGATTATGGTTGGGTGTCGCATTTACCAATGCGTACGCGTTCCGCATAGGAATGGCCGACACTGCTGCATGTGACCGTTGCGGCAATGACGAAACAACTTGGCCCATTTTCTGTGAATGCCCACAATACTGCTTGCAGAGACAGTCACTCTGCAATGCACTAGATGAAGTGGACAGCCAGACTCTTTCGAAAGAAAAAATCCTGTGCTACCGACAGGATTTTATGTCGCAGAATAAGGCCGTGAAGGTGCTCCTGCGCTTTTTGCGTTCAACCGGCCTGCCCAAACGACTGTGATTGGAACGCCCCGAATGTGTGTGCATGTGAATTTCTTATCTAATTTATTTTATATCTCTCTATCTCTATCCTCTTTCCGACCCCGATTTCCCCACCCTGTACCGGGTAGCAAACCAGTTCTTCTAGGTAAACGTCCCTGTCTCTTCCTTTCATTCATTTCTCTCTCTTCGCTGTTATTTTACAACATCACATTGTGTCGCTTACGTTATAAATAAACAATGTAATGTGTATGCTCACATGATAAAAGCAGACACGTTCACCCACAAAGTGGACGCCTTAAGAATAAGTAACTATAAAAAATATACGAAAATCAATAAGCCGTCCTAACCAAGTAAATATACTGTCATATTATTGTGCCTCCCACTCTTTCTGTTCTTCAAAAAGGAACTTAAACGCGTTTACTACGGTCGTTTAAAATGCACAGTTATTATATCTTAAAAAACGAGACGTGACTTTTCCCAACCGGGTTAGTTTTCTGTACTTCACTCCTTTTCCAAAACACTCAATTCACTCAAACCATTCGATTTTTTTATTGTCATGTCACAGCAAAAACTAAAGTTGAAAGCAAACCGTAGGAACTCTAAGACAATTTCTAAAGCGTGAATATATAATGAAGCCGTCAAGCGAATGGTTCAAGAGAACGAGCGCTTATACTTTCGACATTCATGAAGTTGTCTTGCAAAATAATTTTGTTAGTACTGCACACCACTTTGCCAAAATAAGTTTTTTTTCAGATTCTAGAATGCACTGTCGTTCATCGACTTAATCCAGCTGCTATACTGCTCCTCCAGCGTCGACAGTGGCATCGACATCGATTCTGCTCTCAGCGGCTATTTACATAATGTGGCCCGTGTGAAAATGCAAGCCTACGACGATCGGTAAGCCCTGACATCGACTAAGAAGCCTTCCTCACTACGCATAAACTTTTGACTCACGCCACTCTGTCTTGCCCTTATTGGTTTCTACTTTCACTCGGGCTTCTTGCTTGCTTTCTACACGACAAAGATTTCCGGTTTGATTCCCTCACAAGTCGTTATGCGCAGAAGAAGGGTGAAGACGTTTTTTTTTTTTGTCAAGTCAGAAGAAGTGACAGGAGGGGATACGGTGCCTTAAAGTTCTGACAAGATGTACTACACGAGGCTTCACTTTTGAACATAGGGTGGCCCTGACTTTCCACAATATTAGCGTGAATAAACTTTATATATATAGCGTATTGGGTGCGACTTGCCAAAAAATTTAGGTTAAAAGGTTGACAGTGCCAAATAATAAAACGTAATTTTGCTCGTAAATTCAAGGGCTCTCGCATCTTCGCTGAACCGAGCTTCAGAATGCTGCTTTGCCAGCTGCTCACGAGAGCTCTTTAAACCCTTGCAGAGTTCTGCCTCGCTTAAATAGAGCAAAGACAATCCTGCGCCGGAAAACGAAACGAAGGAATAACTTATGGTACCAAACATGTTTTACAGCATGGCTAAGTACTTGTTATTAAGTATCTCTACACTGTTTTTGCTTCGGACAGTAGCAACCTCTGCAAGAGTCGACTTATGTTGCACGGCGAGCTTGTTGGTTATCCATAGTATCTGAGGTATAGCGCATTCAGGACGGGACAGAGAAGAAGACACATAACACATACACAGCTCCAACTTTCAAAGCTCATAGAACACAATAATAAAGTTGCCAAGGTTGAGCCTAATGGTTTCCTCGTAATTCACTGCAAGGAGTGCGGGTACCAATCCCTCTTTGATCACACAAGCATAATCTAAAGGAGCACTAACGGAATGACAAGGCTCATTATAGAAGCGAAATTCATCGCTAAGTTTGGTGGCGCGTGTACCAGCGGGCCATCTGTATCATTATCATTGAAATAAATAGAATATTTGAGTGTCACATGAGTTGCTTCAAATACACAATTTCTGGTTCGAGCACGTGGGTATTGTTGTTTCTCGGAATAAATTGCGTTGTTGAAAGTTAGCGCTGTGTCTATGCTCATGGATATATATATATATATATATATATATATATATATATATATATATATATATATAGATATATATATATATATATATATATATATATATATAATATATATATATATAATATATATATATATATATATATATATATATATATATATATATATATATATATATATATATATATATATATAGTGAGAATTCATTGTACGTCATCTTCCTCATCTATCAATAACCATCAACAGTCTTCGCCCCATTCCTCATCATCATCGGCGCCATCTTGCTGTTGCTTGAATAAAGCGTCAGCTGCACCGTTGTATTTCAAGTGGTGGAATGTGCTTCCCGATCTCTTCGACCTCTCTCCATCCAAAGCCAGCTCCTGGAGCTCCGTTCGGGACGTCGCTTGCGCCAGCAGAGCACCATGGCCCAAGAGCAAGCCCAACCGAACCACCCGCCGGCGCAACCACCAGCCGCCAACCCCAGCCCGGTCAACAACCCCCCTCGGGAGCCTCCAATCTTCTCCGGTGTGCCTGGCGAAGATGTAGAAGACTGGCTCGACAACTATGACCGCGTAGGTGTCTACAACAACTGGAACGAGGCATCGAAATTAGCACGCGTCCAGTTTTACGTCTCTCAGGTTGCCAAGACGTGGTTCCTGAATCATGAGAGTGACTTCCGCGATTGGTCTTCCTTGAAAGACCAGCTCCGACGCATTTTCGGTACACCGACCGTCCGTTCAGAAGTTGCTCGCAAGAAACTGGCAGAACGCGTTCAACATTTCGGTGAGTCCTACACTTCCTATATTGAGGATGTGCTTGCACTTTGCCGCCGTATCGACGACACCATGCCAGAAGGTGATCGTGTCCGGCACCTTCTGAAGGGTATGGGGCCTACCGCTTTCAACGCCCTCGTCGCACACAACCCTTCGACAGTTTCCGACGTCGTCTCGGTATGCCAGCGGCTTGATACCTTGCAGTCAATCCGCCTGCGACCCGACTTCTCTGAGAACTCCCTGGCAAACAGTATGGAGCTCCAATCCATCATTCTAGCCATAATTCGTGAGGAATCGCAAGCCTAAACTCTACCTCCTTCTAACAACGTTCCCGCTCAACCCACCTCTAGTGATCTGCGTGGAATTATTAGGGAAGAAATGTCAGCGTTTCAAAGCACCCACCGTGCTCCACCATGCCCCCAACCCGCTTCGTATGCACAGATCGCTGCAATGCAACCCTCGCCGTCTCAAATACCACCACCTGTACCTGATCATGAACATCTCGCACCTCTAGTCGCCCGTCCAGCGAACCCTACCTACCATTCTTCCTGGCGGGCCCCACGTCCTATTTGCTACTACTGTGGAATTCGAGGACACATTTCCCGGGTTTAACGACGTCGGCAGCAAGATGAACGTCGTGGTTATGCCGCTTTTGAACGAGATGACACATGTGCTCGAGGTTACCATCGTTATGCCGACAGTCCTTCCAATCACCGATCACCGTCTCCTGTGCGCATTTCCAACACGACCAACAATACACGTGCATCCCTACCACGCTCCCCTTCGCCACTCCGACGCTCTGTTTCACCACTTCGGCCTGTCTCTCAACTGGCTTCCCAGCGATCGGAAAACTAAACAGTGCAGTTTTTGGAGGGAAAACTGCATCGCGGCGAAATGACCCAAGTCCTCCTGAACGACCGTCAAACATGTTATTGGTAACTGTAGAAGGTGTGCGGGTGTTGGCGTTGGTGGACACGGGAGCAACTATTTCAGTTATGCGTGCCGACTTGTGTTCTCGATTGCGGAAAGTGAAGACACCCTACCTTGGATCATCTTTGATTGGGGCCAATGGAGCAATAATTAGACCATCGCCCCAATGTACAGCGCGTGTCTTCATTGATGGTATTCTTCATCACATCACATTCGCTGCTTAATTTCATGTGCTCATGAACTAATTTTAGGTTGGGACTTTCTCTCATCAGCATCTGCATTAATTTCTTGCCGTCAACGTGCAGTCGAAATGACCGAGACCGATCACTGCAGCGAATGCGTCAAAGAAAAACCATTGCGTTTCTTCACAGCTTCCGAATCCATACTGCTCCCGGGTCAAGAGCAAATCATCACCATCACTTCTCCGAATATTGCCAATGGTGACGTCCTTATCACCCCTTCCAGCAGCTGTCTAGCTCGCGGCGTTGTAGTCCCCTCCAGCCTGGTGCGGTTCAAAGACAGTGCTGCGATAATCCTTGGCCTGAACCCTACCCCAGAGCCCGTCCTCCTACCCCAAGGTTCTGCAGTGTCATGTTATGTGGATACACAACCGGTATCTTTGGTCTCTCTTGACGCCTTGACAGCTCAGCCACAACAGGCCCAGTCTGTTACTTCCTCCTCCTTTGCTCCCGGGATAAATCCTGACCTTTCTGCTTCTCAGCGTGAGGCGTTGCTGAATTTGCTCAGGAAACACCAGGCCTCCTTCAACGCCAATGCTTCGGCACTAGGACAGACTACAGTTGCGCATCATCGCATCGACACTGAAGGTCAGACTGTTGTACGCCGTCGTCCCTACCGAGTCTCTTTGGCCGAGCACAAAATCATCGAGGAGAACGTGACCGATATGCTAAACAGAAACATCATACGACCCTCTACCAGTTCTTGGTCATCACCCGTTGTGTTGGTACAAAAGAAGAATGGATCGGTACGATTTTGTGTTGATTACCGCGCGCTCAACAAGATTACTCGAAAGGATGTATATCCGATGCCCCGTATAGATGATGCACTTGACTCATTGCAAGGTGCCCAATACTTCTCCACCCTTGACCTTCGGTCCGGGTATTGGCAAATACCAATGGACGAAGCAGACAAAAAAAAGACCGCCTTTTCTACGCCGGACGGTCTTTACGAGTTTAACGTAATGCCATTCGGTTTATGTAATGCTCCTGCCACATTTGAAAGGATGATCGACACTGTTCTTCGTGGCCTCAAGTGGAAAACTTGTCTATGCTACCTCGATGATATCGTCGTGTTTTCTTTCACTTTTGATGATCATCTGCAACGCCTAGATCAAGTGCTCACATGTCTCTCCAACGCCGGACTGAACACAAACTAAACACAAAGAAGTGCCATTTTGGCAACACAGCTATAAAAGTTCTAGGACATCTCGTTACTAAAGATGGCATCCAGCCCGATCCGGACAAAATTTCCGCAGTCCTCAACTTTCCGCGACCCTTCCGTTCCAAAGAACTACGCAGTTTCCTTGGACTTGCATTGTACTTTCGCCGCTTCATTCGCAACTTTGCCACTATTGCCGCTCCTCTCCACAAGCTCCTTGCTAGTACCGGTTCTTACGATTGGAATGATCAATGCGAAGCCTCATTTCAAGAACTCAAGCAGGCACTGACATCCCCACCGGTGCTTTGTTATTTCGATGACAAGGCACCTACGATATTACACACTGATGCGAGTGGACAAGGAATCGGCGCCGTACTCCTGCAGTGCGACCATGCCTTTCGCGAGAAAGTTGTCGCGTATGCAAGCCGCACTCTGACCTCTGCAGAGAAGAGGTACTCGATAACCGAACAAGAGTGCTTGGCTGTTGTCTGGTCCATCCAAAAATTTCGTCCGTACTTACATGGTCGACATTTTACTGTTGTGACAGACCACCATGCTCTTTGCTGGTTGTCAACAATCAAAAACTTGTCGGGACGACTTGGCCGCTGGATTCTCCGACTACAATCTTATGACTTTGACGTCATTTACAAGACTGGAAGACATCAAGATGCCGACGCTTTGTCACGATGCCCTTTGCCGCAGTTTTCGACGCACGTCACATCCCCTTGTCAAATTGGCTATACGGAGGACGCCTCGTCGATATCATCCATTTCTTTCCTACCTTCATCCACCCGTCAGTCAGTACTTACTACTCACCAGCGAGCCAATTCTTATTGCACTGACATCATTTGTCGGCTTACCGGTGCTTCGTCTTCCCCTAATGCCAGGCTCCGGAAACAACTCTGACTATTCAAGTTAGAGGACGATGTGCTATATCGATACATTTTCCACCCGGAAGGCCATCGATGGGTTCCCGTCGTACCACGCGCACTACGCACTGAAGTTCTGCGCGCTTCCCACGACGACCCGACGTCAGGACACTTGGGTTACTACAAAACATACGAGCGCATCCGCAGTCGATTCTTCTGGCCAGGTCTTTCCACAACAGTAGCTAAATATATTGCCTCGTGCGCACTTTGCCAACACCGCAAGCAGCCCAATACTGCTCTAGTCGGTACCCTACAACCGCTTCCTTGTCCATCAGAGCCGTTCTCTGCCGTCGGAATTGACCTCTTCGGGCCCCTTCCAACTACATCAGACAGCAAGAGATGGATCGTCACCGCGGTTGATCACTTGACCCGGTACGCTGAGACGGCCTCAATCACTTCAGGAAGTGCTTCGGAAGTAGCAACTTTCTTCTTGAATGCTATTTATCTACGTCATGGAGCCCCTCGTGTCCTTTTGAGCGACCGGGGAAAGGCATTTCTTTCAAGCACGCTCAGTTAAGTTCTTCTAGCATCCAAAGCAGTTCATAAAACAACATCTAGCTATCACCCGCAAACCAATGGCTTAACGGAAAGATTTCATCGCACGCTTTGTGACATGCTGTCCATGTATATCCGACCGGACCTTCGCAATTGGAATGCCATACTTCCCTTTGTCACGTATGCATATAATACGTCAGTTCAACGAACCACAGGCTATTCTCCATTTTTCCTAGTATACGGACGCACCCCAACATCACCACTCGACGTTTCATTCTTTTCTGGCCCCGTCAACCCTTCACCGTTCGTTTGCGACCAGTTTCTGTCCCGCGTTGCTCGATGCCGTCGTCTTGCCCGTGTAAACACCGAAGCTAGCCAAGAAGATCGCAAACATCGTTACGATGCCACTCACCGCGTCGTTCTCTACCGCCCTGGCGACAATGTACTTCTGTGGACTTCTGCGCGAACGCCTGGCTTATGCGAAAAGTTTGAGTCACGCTATCTTGGCCCTTACAAAGTTATCGAACAGACATCACCGGTGAACTATCGTGTCACACCTGTTCATGTCCCCACTGACCAACGCTGCCGCGGGACAGAGATTGTGCACGTTTCGCGTCTCAAGCCCTATTGTATGCGTTCCACAGCGTAATTCGCGGCCAGGCTGGCTGCTTCCGTCGACGGGGGAAATTAGTGTGAGAATTCATTGTACGTCATCTTCCTCATCTATCAATAACCATCATCAGTCTTCGCCCCGTTCCTCATCATCATCGGCGCCATCTTGCTGTTGCTTGAATAAAGCGTCAGCTGCACCGTTATATTTCACTATATATATATATATATAGCCAGAGTTAGGCCTTGGGCCTTAATCATCATGAAGATGAAGGCCAGGCTCTGGCTGAAACGTTGAAATACGCCACGTTGTGACTGCTCGCGGTATTCGACCAATATGGCCACTCAACCTGCGAGAGTTCTCTCTGTAAATGAGCTCTAGGAGCATATGTACTCCGCTCAGTGGCCTGATGAAGAATTTTCACCATTTTCACTGAAAAGAATGTGGGTTCCTCGGTAAGTGACCAGCAATGACATTCCCAAACTGTTTATCATTTCCACGCTGATGATTTCCCTACACTGGAATACCTAGTTTGCGGACACCGTAATACAAGCGCTACCTACCAACGATGCTCTTCCACAACCATAATAGAAACCAGTAAATATGACGAAAATGATTTCCGCATAATCCAGCTGATGAACTCGAAAGCCGAAATCACAATCGTTTCGATCGTAGTGACGTACTGAAAACAAGCAGCCATAGGGAGCCTTAAACGCTGCCCTTTAGAAGTGAAAGTATAAGAAAAACAAAAAAATATGAGCTCCGAGTCAGAATTTTGTGTTCCGATAAAGTAGAAGCTCACGTCACTGCAAACGCCTAAGCTAAAAGCAGCGCATGCCATTAGCTCGCGGAAATGCTCAGAATTACTTTTCCTTTCAGAGGACCTTATAGTCGAGCGTATCTGCCCAAAACCACCTAATTGTGTCGTTCCTTTTGTTTCTGTCATTCTAGTTCAATCCTTCTTCCAAGTGTGGTCGCCGCGTTACCTTCGTTGAATCACGCTTGGAGACGAAGGTTGAGCGTGCTTTTTGGTCGAAGCAGCCCTCTATCAATTTTACTGACTATGTGTTAATGCATAATTAGTATTCACTCTGTGGTTTCACGGTGAATCCGTGTTTTCTGCGAAACGTAGCTTGTGATTACGCGTAATAATTACACAAGATTGCTGTAATAACACTTTGAACATCAAATAATTGTATTCCTTGTTTACTTTGTCGTCTTCGAACAAATATCTTTCCGTTGCGTATGCATGACTCATTAAGGACTTGTGTGGCAATGTTTGTGTAAGCTACTAGCCTCATTTTTGCCGTCACCGTTATGTTCCAAGTAATGCTAAAGAGCAGAGAGGTTTTATTGTGTTATGGAACCTGAGTGTTGGTGAATACATTTAAATTAAGCCTATACTAGAGTGAGCAATGGAAGGTGGTGGCTTCTTGAGCACTGCCTTACAATGCGTCCAGTGAGCTCGGGCTGAAGTAGCTAGTGTGAGGTTATCGCGTGTGTTTGCGCTTCAAATATTAGTAGTGATCTTTAGTAACGTTACTGTTTCTCTTAGCCAGGCCGAGGTGGTCTAGTGGCTGAGGCACTCGGCTTCTGACCAGCAGGTCGTGGTAGCAAATCCCCGCTGCGGCACCCACATTTTCGATGGAGGCGAAAATGCTGCATGCCCGTGTGCTCAGTTTTTGAAGCACGTTACAGAACTCCAGGTGGTCGGAATTTGCGGAGCCCTCGACAACGGCGCATCTCATAATCCTATGGTGGTTTTAGGACACTAAACAACACATAAGAATCATCATCAACTAAATGTCCTAATGGTCTGTTCAGTACAAGCGAAATTCCAAACTTATACCCGTATTTACATGAGAAGAGGCATCACAGCTGGAAACTTTCCTGCATTTTTTTTCTCCCCTTTCCTTGCAACTTTTACACTCCTTTGTTCACATTCATCGGGAAAACGTGGTAGCTACACAGAGCATGCTGGCACCGTTTCCTTTTTAAAAGGTGGCTAATAAAAAAGTACGGCCACCGCCATGCCAGCGGCTCAGCGGCGATAACGCAAGGCGGGCTGTGTGCTCATGTCACAATATAATCCTCGTATTCTAGAACGTCCCTTCACGCAACGCTTCACCTTCACTTGAGAAAGCCGATGGAAGCGCCATCTCTAAGAACGGCAAGTCACTGCATATCAGGGACAACCTGCTGCGATTTTTGAGTAGCGCAGCGTCATTTTCAGCCGAGCAGTGGCGCACTGCTCAACACCGTCAAGTGAAGGGTGAAAGTCGAGTCGAGGAGCGTTTGTGAATACGGGGGTAAGACGCTGAGAAAGAAACATGACGAACGTGGTATACGGGCTGTTGAAGTGGTCCACCCAGCTGGCACGTCAGCCCGGTGCTGGAAATTTTGTTCAATATCTCGGACCTGTTTCCTTTCCTTCCTTCACTAAGAGCCATACACAGTAATTTCCATTTCTTCAGTTTGTGCCTACCTGTGGTTGCTTCGATGCATGTAAATGCTTCAGTTATCCACTCTCCAATTGAAAAGTAAATTTTCGTGATTACTTTCACGACATAGTTTATTTACACTGAACCACTTCAACGACCACAAATATGAAAACTATCTATGATGAAGATAGCAAAAAGTACCTTTTTTCCACCACTCTGTGGCATTGACGTGTAAGTGTAATTCCTTCTCTGTGTGATTTCGGTTGTTGTAGTTCGAGATGAGAGGGTGGGGGGGGGGGACATTATAAATGAAATCGGCCAAGACGTTTTACCCTTTTTTGTTTGGCAGGGCATTAAGCTCACGGTTTTCTTTAACGCCTCTTAAAGGAACGTGACCATAGCGTGGCATCAGCATTGATCAACTGTAACCTTCTTAGAAAGTAATCAATGTTGTACTACCAACAATAAGCAACAGTCGAGGCTTCGTGCTTCGAACAAAAACTTTCATTTAGCGAAAAAAACTCAACAGCTGCATCTTTTTTTTAAATCTTTTAAAAAGGAGCCCATTTCACGAACCTAAAGCAGTCGTTTTTCGTCTTGCACCACTGTGCAGCGTCACAGGAAAGCAATAGCAACTGTTACGAAAAAATGATACTGCTTCTTTCTTTCTTTTCACGTGATATTGCTTTCAAACAGCTTTCCTTGGTATTTCTTCTTAATCCCTCTTGAGCAGTATAAAGGATGCTCTGAAGATGGAACTACGTGAGATGGGCTTTTGGCCACATGGACTGAACCATCACCACCACAAAAAACGCATGTGGCCATGCAGTCTAGGCTGTCACGACAATGTGAAGTTGACTTAGTTACACTGCCTAGATGTTTACACCGCAAATATAATAGAAAGAACAAAGAACAGCGACGATAGAACGCAAACTTAGAATGCCGAAAAGAAAGATCCCTGTGTCGGATGTTATATTTTATTCTTTCAGCGTACTCGCACAGTGAACAACTTAGTACTTATTTCTTTAATACAGAGCTGTAATGGAGGGGGAGGGGGGAGCTATATAAAAAAGACCAGTAGCAAATTAAAGATGCTAACTGCTAAGAACATTGTGGTAACTAAAAGAACAACTTCACTCACCGTTTTATAACCAGCTTGTCATAATATAATTACGGTTATAAAACACTCTGTTATCCAACTCTTCACTAGCGTGACAATGTTTCTGCGTATGGCATTCATCGTCATAAACTTCCAACTTTTCTGGCTGGCTCCATCACGTCGCTATGCAGTTACCGTGCCCTTCAGAAGATAAACCTAAACCAATCACTCTATAAATTATTAATAAGAAAATGAAAGCACTTTAGTGCCGCCTGTCAGGTATCGCGTATCCCAGCTCACGGCTGCATCTGCGCAGAAGTGATAGACGGGGCGCATAAGGCGACTGTGATTTAACGCAATATTTATGCACAGTATAAACATAGGTGATACATATTCGGCACTGGGCCGACAGCTTATGAAGCCCGCACTGAGATCGGACGATGACCCGCGATTTCTGCGGACGCTCTCTCTCTCTCTCTTAAGCGCCACTTGGTTCTTTTGTATACCCCGGTTATCTCTTGCACCAGCCAGTATGACGAATAACCAACTAGCCCAAAAACAAGTTTTATTCAGTAGTAAGAACCCTTCAATTAGAAACCGCCCCTGATCACTGGCTGGAATCGAAGCCATGGGGGAGGGGTCTAGCCACGAGTTGCGTAAGATGCATCAAAAGAGATGTTATTGATTGCATCAGCCTGGCTCGCTCACCGGTTTTGACGCTGGGCGCATCAGCCAGTCTGTCGATGTTGACGTCACTTGCATCAGATGACACCAGCTTGAATGCTTTACAGAAGCAAAGAAGTTTGGTTTGGACAACCAGGCCTAACAAGGCACACCAACCGTAACGAAGGGCAGTCAATGTCGACGTCACTTTCAGAGTGCTTTATTAAAGGTCCAGAGAGAATTTCCAGGCTCACAAAAATTTTTTAGGTGAGCTGGGGCCATGGCCGCATGATGGTTTGCTATTTACGAGACTTCTTGTACACTGCAGATGTGCTATGTTTATGTGTATTTTTTTTCCTTTTGCAAACAGTGCCACAAAAGCTGCACTTCAGTCCTCATTCTATATTAATTGATATTTAGGGTTTAACATCCGAAAACCACCATATGATTATGAGAGACGCCGTAGTGGAGGGCTCCGGAAATTTCGACCACTAAGTTCTTTAACGTGCACCCAAATCTGAGCACACGGGCCTACAACATTTCCGCCTGTATCGGAAATGCAGCCGCCGCCGCCAGGATTTGATCCTGCGACCTGCGGGTCAGCGGCCGAGTACCATAGCCACTAGACCACCGCGGCGGCGCCTTCATGCCATAATATTTGTGGCTTCTGAACTACATATGGGTCTGCCAACTACTATTGTCATCCCGGCTGCGGCGGCTGCATTTCCGATGCAGGCGGAAATGTTGTAGGCCCGTGTACTCAGATATGAGTGCACGTTAAGAACCCCAGGTAGGTCGAAATTTCCGGAGCCCTCCACTACGGCGTCTCTCATAATCATATGGTGGTTTTGGGACGTTAAATCCCACATATCAATCAAATCAACTACTATTGTCCCGGGGTCGTGACGTTGACGAAGGGAGTAGACTGTAGGTCTCCTATAAACTTTATTTGGCTGAACTACTGGCCGCTCAGCGACAAGCTAGACTACAAGGATACAAACTGGCACTGATAGCGACGAACAGAGCATCGGCCGTTGATCAACGGAGAAGCGGTGAAGCGCGTTGGCATTTCTACGTGTGCCGTTGAATATTCCGGCGTTATCAGCTAGCACCCACGTAGATTCCCGAATAATATATAATGTTCGCTTTGTCCGCGTAAGCTTAACAAAATTATCTACTACAGTTCTAAAGCTTCTCGAACACCAGAGATGTGGCTTGCACTGAGAATTCGTTACAGTGTAACGTAGGAAGGGGGGGAGATAAAAAACTTGAGAATAGAATTGTGGCACCATGATGTTATGATTTAGTGTTTTGTTGTCACTAAACGACATGCTCTAAGTAGCACCCTGGTCATTTGTGCCATGCATTGAGAGCCTGCTCAAGTACGTTTGGATTGTTTTGTATGTCTATATTGATTATGCGAGAAAAACGTTCTTTTTTTCAGCATGGTAATAACGGACGCAATCTGATCACTGTAGAATCATGAAATATGAGGGAAATTACTTTGCATTTTAGTTCGACGTCGAAGCAAATCCGTGACGCGTGCAATAAGGCTTCATTGTGGTGTATACCTTCTTACCACGGTGCGTTCAATTAAACAGCTCTAGTTATCCTGCATTTCTTACGAATACCGAAGGATAGGCTTACCAAGTTTTTACACGAAAGCCCAGCACCCACCCTATCCTGGTTATGTGCATACCATTTCGTTTTAAGCGATGCGGGGAGCTTCGAAGAGAGATTATTCGCAAACTCGTCTGAAAAAGGCATCAGCGTGCACAGCTCATGCATAACACCGGAAACGCCGCGAAACATCACTCAAATTTCGAAATATAGCCCTCCCCTGAAACGACGGTTCTAGATTCATCGTTATCGGTTTGTGCCGCGAACTGGCGGCGTAGAGTACGCTCGCAGCGAGTATTTACATAATGTTATCCATGAAAAAAAAGAAAGAAACTCGCAACAAAGATCAGAGTACAACCGTAGCATACTGCATACAGAGTACAGCTGTAGCGACGGCCTTACAACGCATAAATTTCACTGCTCATCCTTAATGCCTTCTAGCTGATTTTATTACTACGACATAGAAGCTCTTTTGATTTTATTATTCTTCGCAGTTTATTCGAGCACTTTGCCGCTTTATATAGTGGTTTTGGGACGTTAAACCCCACAAATCCATCTACTTCGACGCTTTGCCTCTTTATTTTTTAAGTTCCTATCCACGAGTTGGACGAGGATTCAGTCGATGTTCTTAATGCGACTGCAACGAGGCACCTGCAGTAAGGTTCTGCAGCGAAGCCCACTTGCAGCATGACCGCAGGCTGGGACCCGTGCTTTGATTTAGATGACCAGCCATAGCTGAATACATCTTCACTGGCGCACAGCCACCGATGTTTCAATCGAAATAACTTTTGGTGCTGTCGTCTCAAGAGTTGCGTTAACGTAGTGCGAAGAATGGGAGGGGGGGGGTATAAATAGCGTTGACAAGTGGAACAAGACAAACAAGAAAGGAGAAGCGAGATAGAATGATAACACCCTTTAATCTTAGGGTCATTGCATATACGATGGCGGCTGTCTTCGACATCCATTGCGCATGTCCTATCTTCCTTAGCCCCTCGGTTATAAATGTCTTATGTGGTTTGAAAAAAATAATGTGACGTTCAACTCATCATGATAAGAGGTAGTGGCGTTCCTGAGTCCTTACCACTCCAGAGATATAACACCTAACAGATATTGCGTGCTGTCTACCGGTACTTCTTTGATTTGGTTTTAACGTCGCAATTTTTTGCGACACCATCCCGAAAAACGGATTACTTTTGCGGACTGCGAAATGTTTAGACTTACTGCAGATTCTGCTATAAAAGTTTTCGCAATAATGATTACGTTATTGTGACCTAAGCAACATAAGTTCCGAATTTAAACTCGTTGTCTGCAGTTTTCTAAAAGATTAACTTTCTGCTAATTATGAGTCTGTGAATGTAATTATGGAAGTGGAGAGACAATGTCAAAAAGCCTTCATAGAAGAACAGTAAGGCTTTTTTATCCACGCATTCCCCATTTCTTAAGGCGTCCGTACCAGAAAGCCTGCTATAGTGCGTTTAGTCATGTTAGTTTCTTCTCTGCCCTTCGTACTTCTTTTTTTTGATATTGTGCAAGCTGGTTTTCACGTATCCCTTGCCCTGACAGTAAAGAACTTGAGAAAAAACAACAAATAACAACCCGAACGGACACGTAAATGTGTGAGGAAGAAAAAAAACAGCTTAGATATTCAAATATTGACGCATCATCTCTCTCCTTGGGCAACAGCTCGGACCTGCAGAAAGTAGCTGACTGAAGTCTACGCAAACGCAAATATTGTAACTACAAGCAATACAAGTCGCTGGACAAAGTTGCAGGCCACTGTCAGAGGCGCATGACCAGATCCTGATTGATAGCCGTGTTAAAAGATGACGCGTTCACCAAAAAGCCTTGCGAAAACAACTTTTTATTTATTTGTTTTTAAAGACCGTAAGTAACTGAAGACTTGAAAAACCGCATAAGTAGCATGCAATGTTTTTTCTGCAAAAAAAAAAAAACGTATAGCCATGGCATCGAGTTACGAGTTTATGCTTCAGATAGAAAGACTGAAAGCAGTTGTTGAGACTCAGAGATTTTTTTTTTTACAGAACAACTAGAGCGTATAAAGGAAGCACTTATATATTTTATCATTAATAAATTATATGTATATTTGATGCGGAAATTATCATTTCTCCATCGCTAAATCTAAGAGAACCGCTGCGCTGTTGTACGTCATTGCAAAAATCGAGTGATAGAGAGTCCAGTTTTGTTGGCTACACTTCAAGAACAAGCCTACGCGATTTCCCCCTAAAAAAAAAAAAATCATCTCTGCGATGAAACAGCAAACCACTCATCTTTTTACCACCTTTTGGTATACCATCTACAGAAATGGTGGTTATGTCTAAATTATGTATTACTTCTCTAAGCAAACTGGTGAAACGTACGCACCAGCCGAGACTCAAGTCACCGCGCTACGAAATTGCTGTTAGATCGTTTACCAGTCTATTGCTTATAATTATGACACTCTGCAGAAACAGTTAATCTTGTTAAGCCATTTTTATTCAAGAGGTTGCCAACAATCAATGTCCGTGTCGATTTGTTAGGGCTAGTTACTGAAGCCTGTGAACTGATGGATTTATAATACGCGTTTGCTACTGCGAAAGTCAGGATTCTGTGAATAGATAGTTAAAATATTGCGTGCATTTTTCTGCACGTAGAATGACGCATTTCACGCATATTTGCCATAAATGTTTATGAAGGGACTGTTGCTAAATAACGCCAGCATATTTTATACCATATTGATTTTGCATGGAAGGAAGAGACTAAGTACTATATTTTTGTCTCCACAATATTCAAAATTGTTGAAGCCTAGAATAGCTCTTGAAAGTGCTTGATAATATACAAATGAGTACACAATTCATGTCTTCTCAGTCCTTTTTGCTTCATTCCGTTTATGTTCATTGCAGTTGAAAGTTTCTTTGCAAGAAGCCTAACTTCGCATGATTGAACTAAAACAGTCACTTCGTGCTCGCTTGTCTGTCGCTGAATGCGCATTTATATTCCATGCATTATTTGAAGCTCTAACTTTGCTTCTGTCGTGCTCCGTTGAACCGAGGTTCCTGTGGTTCGTACACTCACGAAATGTAGGATGGGGGTCGGGAACAAACAAAAAGTACCTGGTTGTAAAGCTGCACTCGGTCGATAAGCCCAGTGATTTGTACTACTACCGACTAAATGTGAATATGCCTAGGAGCTAAAACGAAAAAAAGAAGAAACGAAAACTTCGGGCACCCATATTTGTTTTGGGGTCTGTCCACCAGTAGACAGCAAGTATTGCACGCCTATATTCTTGATTGTCAGTTTTATTGGCAAATAACAGAGTTCGCGCTTTGTACGGTGGAGATTGCTGAGAACACTGAAGTCTGCGTATTAATCATTCCACCACCACGCAACGCTCACGTTACGGACCATTTCATGCAGCACGCGTGTTCTCTGTGAACTGCCAAAACCATATGTTTCTGTTTAGCCTGTTTTTGTTTATTTATTGTACCTTTAGCTCTACTTGAGGTGGGTGGTAAAGGCCACCTGACGAATACGAGCTTCGATTCGGCTGGTTTTGTTATGTTTTCTTCGAAATGAAACCGGGCAGCTGGTACGTGTTTTTTGAAACACCACAGCTTAAGGGGGGGGGGGGGAGAGTTTCGAAGTTACTGACGAGAAGTGGAAACAGGGCGGTTCTATGACAAAAGCACTGAAATATGGGTCTTATTACTTGCTGTTTATTCTTTGAACAAAGAGTTACTTCATCTACTGGCCGAGCAAGAGCAAAAATAAACGTCAATAGATATATAGACTGTAACAGCAAGGTTAAGTCTGGGCCTATTTGCTAGCAAGGGAATGCTACCCTGCCACCAGAACATTGGATTTCTATTCTACACTTCTCCTTCTACGGGTAAGTTGATTCTTTAAATTCCTTCTTTCTTCCTCATATTTGGTTAGCAATTCAGTGGGCAGCACCGCGAAAATTTTGGGTGTAAGCTGGTTTGTTTTTGAGGACCTATGAAAATGTTTTTCAGTTAACCTTCTTTTTTTTATATATGTTATCTTCCGTGCTTCTGTGTAGCCCCTCAAAGCGAGCGATGCTTATCGAAAATGTTTTCGTTAGGAATATAGTCTCTGCCACAATATTGCAAAGAAGTCTCAGAGGAGAGCAGTGTGATGCTGTTGACATCTAATGTCATTTGTTGTTCGTTTACTTTAAAGGTACTTTTCAGTGCTTTTTTTTTTTGGCACCTGTGTCCGTTGGTGTCCCCACCCTCTTTGCGCCTGATCTGTTTTTTTGTCTTAAGTATGAATGAATTAGCTCAGCAACAATCCGTTTAACTGATGTTTGTTCTTTTGTCCACTTCAAGAGAGTTAAGTTTTATAAACAGTAAAATAATCAATGCATTTATTGCACACTTGTTATGGCTATACAATACATTTACTAACTGAATTGTTAAGTGCAGAATGAAAACCCTGTTAACTCTTTTCACATGAAATGAATAAGGAGCCCTTACAGTGAATTTTTCCAGGTCACTACGATTGTTGTTAAACTAGTTCCCACACGATATTTTCATCAAGAACTATGGGACCTGCGTATGCCATGCGAAATATAGTTTCATATAAGTACGCCAGAGGGAACTCTGGTTCTTAATCAGCATTGGAGTGATGGGTAGTGCACAGATTTGTGTAATCTTTCTTCCTTTGGCTTTCTTTAATTGTCACTGTGTGGCCTGAACCCGCTTTGGTGCAAGATGATGTTCATTCAAGATTCAGCAGTTACGCTTCCCCACCTTGGTCTTTTAGGCTCACCGAACTCGAAACGACTCATAGCCTTCCAAGTGGTCCACTTTAGTATTCGAAACAAAAGGAAAACCCAGGAATAAACAAAACCACAAGACCATTTCAAGCCCACAAGCACGAAGACTAGGCAAATCTGTCTGTGTATATCCATCTTTCCCATAGTGACTTAACGATCCTATATATTGTAAAAGTTCCCTCTAGTAAATAAGTGTTGATGGATTGTTATGTGGGTTTAACGTCCCAAAGCCACCATATGATTATGAGGGACGCCGTAGTGGAGGGCTCCGGAAATTTTGACCACCTGGTGTTCTTTAACGTGCACCCAAATCTGAGCACACGGGCCTACAACATTTCCGCCTCCATCGGAAATGCAGCCGCCGCAGCCGGGATTCGAACCCGCGACCTGCGGTCAGCAGCGAGTACCTTAGCCACTAGACCACCGCGGCGGGGCTAGTAAATAAGTAATGTGCGGAACATTATAGTTGCATGGCCTTAGGAAACTCCGCCCAGAATAATCTCTTAATAAAATAAAATTCGTAAATTCCACCTACACGTGACGCTAATGCGGACATCTGACGTTGTGATATCAGTAGTACTCGCTGCCACACGTTCCACTCTAAAAAGCGATAGTCTATGAAAGAATAACAGGATTCCCGTCCCTTTGTACAAAACTGAAAAGAATAAATATGCCATTAGTTTTCACTTCACAGGCTGTTGTAGGCAAAGGGAAGCAAGAAAACAAAAACAAGCATATGATCACGATTACGGAAAATTATCGCCGCTATTGATCAAAAAATACCTCGTTGTACAATGAACACGCAAGCCTCTCTATTATGGCTTCGAGACAATATCCCACGAGTGTAGTGATGTACGTTCAATGCTTCAAGTACAGCATTCATGTGCGCCTTTCAACATTTATGTCTTAATCCTCCCGCAAAGACCAAATACCAATAACCATGTATTATTCCTGTAGTATTGATCCTTTCGAAAACCAAGGAGGTTACGCCCAGCGAGTATGACGTAGCAAACTTTTTTCAGTCAGATAGTGCTCAATGTACATGCCAATGGCTGCTAATGGGAAATGAGAGGCGAAGAATTCGGCTTTACGCTTCTATGCAACTACCAAAGCAGTTGTTCTGAACATTGCGTGGTGTATACTTTCTTCATGAGTAGTTTTCACGTTTCTTTTTAGGGGCGAAGCTCCTTATAGCGTGGCTTGGGCGTCCCTCGTATTACGTAACCACCAGTGGCACATACCAGAAATAGGTATAACATTTGACCTCCAAGGTGGTGCCGGTGGGAGATTTCTTCTGTGCGTTGTTAAACAATAAAAAATAGTGCTCAATGTACATGCCAATGGCTGCTAATGGGGAATAAGAGACAGGAGCATTCGGCTTTTAGTTAACGCGCACGCTGCGATCCCCATTAGCAGCCATTGGCATGTACATTGAGCACTATCGGACAAGAAAGGGTTGCTACATTATACTAGCTGGGTGTAACCTCCTTAGTTTTAGAAAGATTTAGCGAGCGTTGAGCCGCAGGGCCATGAATACAGTGAACTAGTATATACCATGAATGAATTCGAGGTGGTTAAAGGGGGGAAGCAGATACGAAGCGCAAGCCGTAAGAAATTAAAAGCTGAATCCTCCTGTCTCTCATTTCACATTAGCAGCCACTGGCATGTACAATGAGCACTATCTGACAGGAAAAGGTTGCTACGTTATACTCGCTGGGCGTAACCTCCTTGGTTTTATAAAGGTTTAGCGAGCATTGGGCCGCAGTGCCATGAATACAGTGACTAGTATATACCATGAACTCGAGGTAATTGAAGGTGGGAAGTAGACCCGAAGCGCAAGCCGTAAGAAAGTGTGTGTGTACCACCTCTCGTTTAGTCCTTGGAATGTCCACTCAATGGCGGTGCTTCTATATGGGGAATATATCATAAAAAGATGCGAGATGGTGGGACTTGGAGTGTTGAATAGATGGATGAACGGACACACAGACAGATGCATGGATGGACGCATGAACGGACGCAGGGGCGGATGCATGAACGAACGCAGGGACGGGCGCACGAACAGACGCATGGACGGTCACACAGACGAATGCTTCGCCCCACTCTCCATCATTCACTCCGTGGATATTTTTTTTTCTTATAGAAATTGGGAGTCAACGAACTGTGCTACTGACGGCGATTTCTTTTCTGAGCCGTAACTATTCCACCTGATTTATTTTAGGCGGACGTCAACGGAACAAAGTTTGATTTTCGCTGGCAACTATTCTACTTTTTTTGGAGGCTCAACAAAAAAATGCTTGAACTATAAAAGCGCTCGTGAAGTATGCGGTAAAAAACTGTGATACCTTGAAACAGGTACAAATACATCACATTGATGCGTCCCAATAATAGATACAGCTGTAGTGATTCATTGTTAGAAATGCAGCTTTTTTACGCTTCTATGCAACTACCAAAGGAGTTGTTCTGACCTTTGCGTGGTGTATACTTTCTTAATGAGTAGGTTTCCCGTTTCTTTTTGTTTTTTTTGTTTTTTCAAAAACCTCTATTCTTTCTACCATTGCTCCAAGTATGAATTCGAGATAGTCCTCTGACGAAAATTTGTGCTGATATCAATGCACCTAACAATAAATAACCATGAAAGTGTTCTTTCCATCTAATAAAATTTCTATTTCGCGCATTGCAAAAACATTTTTTAACTTGCAGCCTATGGTGTGCAATAATTTTGTGAATATATAAGTTTGTTCATGGTATGTTTTGCGAGATGTTTTAGCGGCTTTAAACAGTCATGTTAGCACGCTTCTGTAGAACTTTGTATATGTTACTAAAATAAAAGACAGCCACAATTTCATCAGAGTATTTTGGCTACCTGCGCACTGCATTTAAATCTGCAAACTTTGATTGCTTCAGAGTTTGCTTTAAAGTAAGGAAGCTTACCAACAACGTCCCATCAAGTCTCCTGATGCTTGTTCCAACTTGACCCGCCATCAACTTTGTATGCCTTCCTTGCTGCTTGTTTACTGTGAGCCCAAATGAAGTTTCGGCTCAAGCCGTGGTAATATCCTCGCAGCATACTAAGCTGTTATGAACTTTAACGCCAACAGTAATAACTGAAAACAACAAAATACCTTCTTTTAAAAAGCAATTCATCGTAACGTTGCCGTTTCTGTAGCTACGGCAACAGTGTTTAGCAGTGCAGAATACTCTGATCCTTTGACAGCCTAATATTTTCAGAAGGTTACCTTATGCGGGCTGTTTACTGTAGCAGACGAAAGAAGGGAAAGTATGTGCGAAAGAGATAACAAGGGATTGCCTCGACAGCAAAGTGAAAACACAGAGGGTATTGAGCCTTCAGGCTTGGGGACACACAGGGCAGAAATGGGGCTTACACGAATTGAGAGAGGGTGTGTGATGCGTTTTACACAACCTAAATCTAGGATATACATTAAACTTCAACACGCACAACGAGCTTTAGGTGCTATATAAAATGTTCGAATGAATGAGCGGTCAGGGGTTAGGGCTGCTAAGCCATCTATCAATGTAGATAGGACGAAGAATTTCAGAGTGTGCTACTTTCAGAGCTACCTTATTTTTGGATACTGTAGTTACTATCTGGCAGTAGCGTGTAATGCTACTGTACTGACGATGACATTAGGTAGGCGTGTCGTGCACCCAGTGTAGACGAGGGCCTAGTTGGAGGAAGAAGTGTCTCTTTAGAAGAACGCTTGTCTCTGGGCTCTGTATTTTTTAGTGAAACCATCGGTTTTTCGAGGTGCCTCGCCTCCCCTTCTTGCGCTGATGGCCACGGAGCATGCCTGAGGCCCACCTGGTCAGAAATCCTTACACCCGTCAACCACAAGGAAGTAACCTGGCTCCCCTAGTGACACTGAAGACACCGATTTGTATTCTATGCCAGAAGACGATACATCCGATGACAGCTTCATACCTGTCCGGGGCATGGCCACTCGATCTCACCTTTATAGTGCATTATAGTGCTATTGGAACTATTTATAACGTAGTGGTTCTAAATTCAGTCTCAACTAAACGGCTGAGGTTAATGTGTACTTTATTTATAAATATATATTGAGCGCATTATTTTGCGCGTGGGACGTATTTATTTTTCTAACATATATGTTGTTATAATGTGAATCAGACTATGATCAGCAATGATTCTTTGTATATATATATATATATATATATATATATATATATATATATATATATATATATATATATATGAGATATAACTGACAACGCGTTATTCGAAGGTCGTAGGTTCGATGCCTGCTCACGGCAAGTCATTTTTTCACTCACTTTTCTTTCTTTTTATTTAGATTCATTGGTTGGAAAAAACGAGCCCTTATGTATACACTTCTTTCCCTTGTATATATATATATATATATATATATATATATATATATATATATATATATATATATATATATGTATATATATATATATATATATATATATATATATATATATATATATATATATATATATATATATATATATATATATATGTATATATATATATATATATATATATATATATATATATACTCTCCTATTCATACATGTGAATAGGAGAGTTATAAGTAATCATTATTTGTAAATTGTCACATATAGACAATTTATCACTAAAACGTTGCAAGATGTGACAAACTGAGGGCTTTGCGGAAAAGTGGTTTCCAAAAATGTCTGAGTATGTCTTCTTCCCCGCTGCTACCAACTACAGCCTGCTGGCCAGGAATATACTCAGTAGCTTCTTCATAACAGAAGTATAGAAGAACGAAATGGCATCGTATGCTGACCGAACGACGGCAGGATACGACTGTCACAAAATAGGGATGAGTGAGATTACCCCTTCGTGGGCGCGGTGCAAGCGAGTGCAAGTGCGATTACTTCGCCGATGGGCAGCGCCCTCACCCACCGTCGTGGCTGGTCAGTCAACTTTTCCTTTCACGCACACTCTTTTGTTCGGAAAACGACTCGGCAGGCCACACCAAAGAAGAGATCGAGCGGCCGTGTCCGGGGTAAGAGGGCGAAGAGAAGGACTGCGAATACATCAGCATCAGCTCCTGCAAGTACAGCGACTGTACAGTCAGGGCCTGCGCAATGGCCGCACGTCATCATCTTCATGCCGGAAGGTCCTTCAAGCAACCTACGACTTCTGAACAGGCAAGCCCTTTCCGTTGCTCTGGAATGTGCGGTGCCAGATCAAATTAAGGACGTAAGAGTAAACCCAAGGGAGAACATTCTCGCCATAGACGTGCACGATGTGAGTGTGCGATAGGACAGCTGCAGCAAATGACTGAGCTAGGTGGCATTAAAATGCGCCCCTTTATCCCGATAGATGATCAATCAATTGCCGGTGTAATTTATGCCATCGACATTGTCATTCCTAATGTTGACTTGCCTACCCTCATCAAGTCTGCAAACGAGGGAATTGACATTACGCCAGTGCGGCGCCTTGGAAATACGCGCAGCGTAAAAGTGTTTTTCAAGGGAGATTGCATACCGTCCCACGTTAAAGTTGGATATTTCCGACATCCGGTTCGGCCATTCATCCAAAAGCAACTTCAATGTCATCAGTTCTTCAGGCTAGGACACGTCAAGGGCGTATGCCCCAGCTCACGACTGTGTCCCCGTTGCGCTGAACCTCATGCCGAAGACGCCTGTCGGGCGACTATCTGAAGTGCACCGACTGCGGCGGTCCTCACGCTGCCTCGTCGAAAGACCGTCCTCGAATCCAAAAGGAGCGCGTGGTTCTGAGACAAATGGGCCGAGACAACTCGACACACAGGGAGGCAGCCGAAGTAGTCCGGCGTCGGCGTCGACGTCGGCATCGTCGAAAGTCTTCAAAGAAGGCACATTACCGAAATGCTAGTTCCCACTCTTTAGCGGTTCCATCCAATAGCGCCGCTAAAGAACCCACCACTTCTACGAAAGAAGTGGAGAAGCCTCCTTCTCTGGAGGAATGGCCCACGCTCCCGACCCCTCTTCTGCCAAGGAACCTCAGCAGGTTGCGGCCGCACCAGAGCCATCCTCAGCCATGGAAGATTTGCCGAACACAGATTGTCAAGTGATCTCGGTGCTGCGTTCTCTCATAGAAGCCATCCGAGCGATATTAGTCGACATGAAGGCAGCATCTGCTCGAAACGAACTTGGAGTATTGGACGCACTACGCCCAGTGCTTGAATCTCTGCTCTAGGAAGATGGCTAATCACACCTCATCATTTTGTAAAGAAGCCAAGGCTGCATCCGTCATCCAATGGAACACCAAAGGACTAAAATCATGCCTTTCAGATTTTCGTCAGTTTGTTTTTACCAACGTGTTTCCACTCATCGTTATTTGTGAACCCAATTTGTCGAAACCAATAAGACTTTCGGGGTACAAAGCTCTCATGTCTTCAACAAACGGTGCGCGCAGCAAAATCGTCGTCTTTGTTCGTCGTGAACTGACGTATGTTGTGCAACCGAATTGCGCCTCACGATGACAATCAGTATGTCTGCATCACTGTGAAAAAGAACAAACTCATGTTTACTCTCATAGCCGTTTATATATCGCCGTCGAATAATCTCAATTCCAGGAGATTAGCGGATATTTTGAGAGTGTGTCCTGCAACATGTGTCATCATAGGTGATTTGAATGTGCACCACCACGCATGAGAAAGTACACGGACAAATGCAAAAGGACGCAGGTTAGCAAACATTGCCTACAACTATGTCCTTACTCTCCTGAACGACGGTAGCCCCAATTTTCTTTGAGGGGTGACATACGGCAGCTGTCTCGACCTTGCTTTTGTCTCCAACTCCCTCGCGAGCTACGTCAAGTGGTTTCCAGGTGTTGAGACACGAGGAAGTGATCACATTCCAATCTACCTTAACACCAAAGACTTATCTAGTGTGGTCCACGGACGACCATTCGAGCAGTCCAATGGACCAACTTCAAATCTGACATGGAAGATGCTTGCAGCGATGGCATACGATCTGGGTTAGAGCAAACAATTAAGAGCACAATGCAAAACGCCACTCGCACGGTGACAATATCTTCCACACGAAACGACTTTGACATAGAGTTGGAGCGACTCCGAGCACTTCGACAGCCGGGTGGAGCTTCGGTATCGGCGTACAAAATCAATTCACGATCTTAGGGCAGTTAGGAGGATGCAAAAGAACATTCGGCGTCGCATGAATAGATTAGCGTCGGAACGATGGACAACGTTTTGGGAGTCACTAGACCCTTCGCAAGCCACTCTCTCGCATTTGAAAAACGGTGCAAAGTCTGCTTCACCCTACGGAACAGCGTTTTCCATTCAAAGCGCTCGCGTTATTTCAAGGGAAGCAAGACATCGATGTCGCAGAAGATTACTGTGCGCAGATCACCAACCAAGCCACTCGTCCAGATTCTCCAGTAAGAGGTGAATTCCCCCGTTCCCGTGACTATCACATGGAACTCCCTTTTACAATGGAGGAGCTCGAGGCGGAACTAGCTCTCTGCAGGCGTTCAACTTCTCCGGGCCCAGATGGTATTCCGTACCGAGCCTTGTGCAACCTTGGGGAAGGTGCAAAGAGAGAACTGTTGAGCCTTTACAACATCTCGTGGCAGGATGTCAATGTTTCTGACGACTGGAAAGTGAGCTACTTGTTACCCATCTTGAAGCAGGGCAAATCCGCACTCGCACTCGCCTCATACCGCCCAATAGCACTGGCAAGCTGCGTAGGGAAGATAATGGAACGGATGATACTAGGCCGCCTGGAGTGGTGTCTTGAATACTACAAGTTTTATCCGAATTCCCTGGCTGGTTTCCGACGCAACCACTCTTCCATTGACAATGTCGTTGATTTAGTTTCGTACGTTCAGCACGAAAGATCCCGTAAGCGACTATCTACAGCTTTGTTTCTAGATGTGAAAGGCGTGTATAATAATGTACTACATGAAGCCATTTTGGGTGCTCTTGCGGTGGTTGGCCTTGGTGGTCGAGTCTTTCGGTGGATTTCGAGTTACCTGGCTACAAGATCATTCTTTGTGTTGACAAAAGATGGCCAAACTACGCGACGCTATACTTCAAGGGGTGTTCCTGAACGCGGAGTCCTTAGCCCGACGCTATTCAATCTCGCACTAATTGGCCTTGCTGAATACTTGCAAAGTACCATTAAAAACTCAATATACGCAGACGACATCTGTGTCTGGACTTCGGCAGTCACACGTCCTCAGATACGTTCCCGGCTTCAAAGAGCAGCAACTATGATTGCCAACTACTTGTTAAAACAAGGTTTCAGCATATCCCGAGAAAAATGCGCGCTGGTGGCCTTCACTCGCAAAGCAATGAGCGCTGATATCATCTCAATCTGCGGGCGACCGATTTCTTACTCCAGAACCCACCGGTTTCTGGGCATCTTTATTAATAGGGACCTCTATTGGAGTCCGCATGTGGCCTATATGAAGAAGTGCCTGACCGCTGTTTCCCAAGTGTTCAAGTTCCTGGCAGGAAAGACGTGGGGGATGTCAGTAGACGCAATGATGGAACTCTACAGAGTCCTGTTTCTCGGTTTCCTGAGATATAGCTTGCCCTTGCTTAGCAATACCTGCAAGACGAATGTTCGTGTTTTACAGGCAGTACAAGCCCAAGCACTAAGAGTGTGCCTTGGTCTGCCCAGATGTACGTCAACAGAGGCAACAATTGCAATTGCTGGTGACTATCCGATACAAACTCACATTGTTGTAGAAGTCATGAGAACGCACATCAGACACTTCGCACGGGCTCCCTGTAATCACTTTGCACTGTTGCCTTCGTAAAGGCGCCAAGCATCGTTCGCTAAATTATTGTGAAGTACAACCAGAAACTTCCCTCGGGCTTCACTTCTGCATCTAAACCATCGATACCCCCATGGTGTCTTATTCGACCCACAGTGCATCTTAGTGTACCAGGGATCCGGAGGACATATGAGCTTTCATAGCCCGTGCTGAAACAACTGTCTCTTCTTGTTTTGCACGAGAAATATTCAGACAGTGTACATATCTATACTAATGACTCCACGAACCGTCAGTGTTCTTCAGGTGCCGCAGTTGTCCCAGCAAGAGGTGTTACCATTAGCTTTAGGACTGACCACTCCACGGTATCTACAGCAGCGGAACTAGCTGCTTTGCGCGCTGCGCTTTGTGTGGTTGATCGGGAACCACAGCAACAATGGTCGATTTTCAGCGACTCGAGGGCTGCCCTATAATCTGTGTTCTCAGCACTGCGTTGCGGAGCCGTACGAACAGCTTGTTTTCGAAATTCGATGCCTTTTCCACACTTCACACGAGAAAGGGCACCATGTGACGCTTCAGTGGCTGCCAAGTCACTGCGGCGTCATAGGGAACGAACATGCCAATACTACCGCACGGGCAGCTCTAGAAGGAACATGAGAAGAAGCCATAACACTTTCGCGGACCGATGCAGCCAATATTCTTCGACGACATGCGCGTGAAATCACGTTTTCACTATGGTGCCCACCAAGCAACGAGACGAATTGTCAACACCACCTGTCCTCTTTGATGGCTCTCCGCATGCCCACTGGGCTGGACCGAAGGGAAGCCACCCTTCTTCATCGCTTATGGATAGGAGTGGCATTTACAAAATCTTATTCCTTTGTCATAGAAATGGCCGACAACGCTCTCTGAGATGCCTGTCATTGCTAAGTGACACTACACCACATCCTGTGCGACTGTCGGTTGTATGACATCCAGAGACAATCACTGGCGTCCGTTCTTCGGCACATCGACAACAACCAAATGTCTGTGGACACTATTCTGTCAAGTGCCCGAGAGAAGACATTGAAACAGAAGGCGACAAAAGCTCTGTTGAAATTCCCACGCGATATGGACTTGAACAAGCGCCTGTAACAGCAATGTCCCACACCGCGAAAGACAAGACTGGACTATGGCTGAGTGTGCGCGCGTGTGCAGCCGAGTATGCTGTGTTTATCTCTCTTTCCTCTCTGCTCTCTTTCATCTCCTCCATCCCCTCCCTGGCGCAGGGTAGCAAACCGGCTGCCTATAGGTTGGTTAACCTCACTGCCGTTCTTTTCCTCCTATTGTCCTTCCTTCCTTTCCTTCCAGTGTAGACAAGAAAGTTTTTTTTTTTTTTGCTCAGTGCGTCTACTTTACTCTTTGCTTTCCTCCCCCCTTTCTTTCCTTTCTTTTTACCCATAGTGCGGGCAAACAAACCGGATGCTGTGATTCTAGTTCACTTCCCTGCCTTTCTCTCAGTTGATTCTTACCCTCTCTATCTCCCGTGGTTTTCCAATTACATTGGTCCTGCACTTGCTGCGGCCGCGTTGTATCCACAAACTTTCTGTACTCGTATGGAAACCCTAACTTTCTGGTCTGCTCACCTTTCCTTGGAAACTGCTATAATAATTTGATGAGCTGCTCACCTTTCTTTGGAAACTGCTTTAATAATTTAATGAGCAGCGGTTTTCTTGTCCCCTCACTATATGCCCTGCACATGCCCGCGTCTAGATTTCGACCCAATGAATTTTACTTGAAGAGTAACATGGAGACCTTTGACCAGGCCCGCCGAGCCGCGATTGCCAGCGAGCCCCTGACGAAGGAACTCCGCACACAGTAATTAATGGACTTTGCTTTTTTTTCCTTTTCATTATTAAAAAGGAGTACTTTTTTATCTTCCACTAAGATTTTACGAACACACATTTGTTCACCTTCACCTCTACTTTTTTCCTGCCCCGGATTGTCACGCCTATCATTTTCCTGTCCCTAGCTTGCTGCGCCGTCCACAACTTCGGTTAATATATTTATGGTAATATGACAAGGGAATATAAATCTCTGAGTTATCCTAAGGAGCAACATTTCTTTTGTTATATCAAGTTAAGCTATGTAGCCCCGCCATGGTGGTCTAGTGGTTAAGGTACTCGGCTGCTGACCCGCAGGTTGCGGGATCGAATACCGGCTGCGGCGGCTGCACTTTCCTTGGAGGCGAAAGTGCTGTAGGTCCATGTGCTAAAATTTGGGTGCGCGTTAACAAACCCTAGGTAGTCGAAATTTACGGAACCCTCCACTACGGATTCTCTCATAATTATATGGTGGTTTTTTGAACATATCAATCAAATAATTCTATTGTTTGTTGCACTATTGCACTATTGTTTGTTTCTGTGCTTTCGTTGATTTTTCTGTACCCGCTCCTGCAATGTCCCAGGCATGGGACAGCAGTAGTTGTAAATAAATAAATAAAAATAAATAAATTCAGCCATATATTTTGAGTAGGCGAGGACTATTGTCCAGAAGACCCGGAATTAAAAATGAAGCTGAGTTAAAGAAAAAGCAAATTGAGTGTATAACTCTTGTTTACTAGTTCTATAGCTTCCAATAGAGCATGGCTGCTTGGTTTTCATAAAAGAATTAAGTAGCCAACAGGCAATGGGGGATATCAGCAGTTGATTCATGGCTTCTGTCATTCCGCCAAATCTTCCGTTTGATTTTGAGGTGGCTTCCTGCTTTCAAAGCTTGCCTCCGAAACGAGAATGCTCGCTCTGAGGCCTTGGTGCTGTCTCAATGTTGACCCAGCACCATGTTTTCTGCAGTGTAATTTAGTTCCTATTCTCTTTGACATAACAGACGCAATGTTTTAGAAAGAAGTAATTTTTTAATACTAGTCAGTTGCTTGTGTAACCAGACGCGCAGGTCGCGGGATCGAATCTCGGCTCCGGCGGCCGCATGGGGGCAGCGATGTTGTAGGCCCGTGTGCTCAGATTTGGGTGCAGGGTAAAGAGCCCCATGTGGTCAAAGTTTCCGGAGCCCTCCACTACGGCATCTCTCATAATCATATGGTGGTTTTGGGATGTTAAACCCCACATATCAACCAATCTGGTGTAACCAGGAACTGACTAATAATAAATGTACTTCTATATAAAAACAAAAAAGTACAATACTGCTTTTGTGTTTCAGTTTCTTGAATGATACGAACCTATAGCAACGTCTGTGAGATAAATGACCTCTTCGTTTCATTACAGAGAAGAAACGTGCGGGTTAAAAGAAACAATGCGTTAGCGTATCACGGATTCTACAGATGCTTCACAAACGCATCAGCTGTTTTAAAGTAAAACATTTGGCGCGAAATGATTTCACAACAGCTCATACCAATGTTTTCAGTACACAATATAGCGTAAAATGTACGTTGCGTTCAACAACGATCTCGTAAAACTTATCTGCCATCCACGAAATTCACCCATTTTTTACATCCTGGATCACCTAAATATCAATAACAAATAAGAAAAGTTCAGGTATTTTCTATTTACAATCGAATTGAGAAGTGGGAGTGTTGTGCTTATTCGCTTGTGGGACAGATTCAGCCAAATTCATGGAGGGGATGTATAGCGTAGTTGAACCACCTGCGGCCAATGATGATAAACAACATTTATTTATGGAAGCAATATACAAACAGGGTAGGGAGTGGTCATTAATAGGCCACCCCGTAACAAACACTAAGTGGGCTTCTGCTAACTAAGGCCCTCTTCCCAAGGCCCATTGAGCCGTCAATTCAGCGCAGCTCAGCGGAGCTGCTTCCCAGTCCTCCCGCGGTAAGGGTTCCGGAAAAGCCAAATTCTGAAAATTTCTCTTTGACAACTGTGTTTTCGGACTTGTCAGATGGTGTCGCTAATGATATGACCCGCATCGTGATTGGCTAAAATATTACCTGCAAATCCTCTATCGTAAGCCTTCAACGTGTAAACGGGCTTTTTTAAAGCTAACTCCGCTGCATAATTCAATTTAAAGATGCTGGGAGGGTTTTCATCGGTCTAAATTTAGTTTTTTACTCGACTATGAATAATGAAAGTGGGGATATGAGATAGAGGTGCAGAACCTTGAGAGAGAAAGAGTGTTGCGGCTAAGACTATTGCTGCAACACTAAATTATAGCGGAAGCGTGGAGACTGAGCCTGACTGTGGCGCAGTCGTATAGGCTATAATAGAAAGTTTGTAAAGTTTATGGATGATTTTATTCCTCTTATTTTTCACAGCGTTAATATTGTTTGATTTGTTCAGTAACACACTTCACTCTTGTTACTTTGTATTTTCAAGTTTTACAAGTTCAAGTCCTCCAGATACACACGTGGCAAGAGCGATGCGGAATATGTGAACTCTGTTTGGATACATCATCTAAAGCCCTGTCAGTGGACACTGCTAAGCTTTGATCTTCCAGCTTCCGATGGGAACCTTTGAGGAAAGGTGAAAGTGGGGCTCCCTATGAAAGGAAGAAGGGCCCATTCCACTAAATCTTTTAGCCAAAGTTGTGTTGTTGAAAAAAAAAAGGTTTCCTGTTTTTCTCGTCAGGAATGAAAATGTAATCACAGAGAACCCTCAAAAGTGTTTGCTAGTAGGCAGGCATGATCAGAAATGTTTTTTTTTATTCTGGTATGTTCCTGTGTGCGCTTGTATGTGTGTGCGTATACAGATAAGTCCGAAGATACTAAAATCTGGGGGGGGGGGCAATTCGAGCCCCCTCCTCCTTCTGGGTACGCAAGTGCTAGCGGGCAAATTATTCACAAGAAACGGTAATGAGCAGCAAAGCCTGATGCAGTTCACGATATATCTGCCTTGTTTGCTTTGGTGTTCTCTCTGAACTTTTTAGCACGAAAGTGCTTTATGCAGGAGTCATCATGGCTCCGTGACGCATTTCCCTCACGCATATGACGCTATAAAATAGCTGCTAACGAAGTGCCAAGAAAACAATTGGCCTCGTATCTGCATGTTAATCTGCAAATGTCGTCGAAAGACGATAGTCTTGCGTCTGGAATGATTGAACAAAACGTCTATTTGATTTTCTGCGCAAAAAAATTGGGGAATGGTATTCTGGAGGCACTGCGTTAGAGTGCTTCGAGCGTGCAGCAGAGGGTCATGTCACACGTGAGACATGAGCGCTATCTGGCAGCTATCTTGGAAAACGAAACGCGTGGATCTGAGACGGGCCTGCGCGCCCGTCTCAGAGGTGATAAGGTGTAGAACGCAAGGCGACGGGTAGGTTTTACCACCGTGTCATCTTTGCAAAACGTTGGAAGCACTTCTCTTTTCGTGCAAGCGTTACATGATCAGCGCCGCGTGGTAAACGCTACGGTCCTTAGAATAACTTGTGTATGCCTTTTCTACTAAGAGACGCACATAAAGAATATATAGGTGTTGTTATGGTGCCTCAGATACACACGTAATTGCTTTTTATTGACAATCGCATAAGTATAAACGCTGAATCTTAAGCAGCATTGGTGGGCGCTGCAGATGAGGTCGGCCGTTTGGGGTATCCTCTGATGCCGTTCAGAGTGCCCGATACCGTTAAAGGTAGACAAGCAGACAAATGGACAGACAGACAGACAGACAGACAGACAGACCGAAATTTTTGCATCGAAGGTCCCCAAGAAAGGCTATCGTCCTTTAAAAACGCAAAGTTCAGAAGGAGGCTGTCGAACCAGCGACCCCGCGCATCTAAGCACGCGACGCTAACCACTCAGTCACCAAGCCACCCTCCAGCAACATGGTAACGGTGAGCCATTTATTTACACCATGTACCACTGGCAGTCTTCGGAGCTAGGTACTTGAGCGCGTTTTCGTCATCAGTAGTGAGGTAGTCACAACGCGCGTGCTTTAAAAGTCGTTGTGCCGCGCCACCCCGTGTGTCACTGTGCTCACATGCCTTCACAAGACGTGTTCAAAGTGTGTATAGATGTTATCTATACCCGGCAAAACTTTCCGGAGCAGCACAGCCAAGGTTACGAAGCCCAAGCACGCCACTTTTTACTACGCATCTGCATGTAGTCCCCGAGCGCTAAATTTTGTGAACTGCGTAGCATGATGGGAAATATAAAAAGAAAATATGCAAATATCATGTTCAAGATTGTTCGCAATATTATTAGAAAGCCTCAACGTGTATGTTTTTCGTTCTTTGCTGTTTCTAGTTTTCTGGATTTCTGGTGCCATTTCACCTTTTCTCTGCACTGGTGAACTACAAGGGCGTCGCCCGGCGGCAGCAAGTTAACATCGAAGCTTGTGAGCAAGCATGAGTACGTGTTCGTTCGGTGATCTGGATTTATCGAGCAGGGAGAAACGAAGACAGCGGTGCATCGTGAAATATTTTGTTTCCCACGCATGCAATTACCAAGAATTTGTATGCAAGTGATATCATTTGCAAAAGTGGGACTCTAATGACTATAGCCGTTTTGAAAATCACACCGGTGACCTGCTAGTCTACACCAACACCAGCTGCTAGAAAGAAAAAGTGCGATTGGAAACTGTACATGAAACCAATAATCTTTTTCCTAATTGCGTTGCATACGTTGTCAGTGTTTCATCTGGCTCATATAGTTGATACGATAACGATAAAGATCGCGTACCGTAACACCGCTTCCCTCGGAGTCTACAGAGAGAGTCGTTTCTTGTGCTTTGGCTGGGTAACAGACGCGTTCTTGCATTTTACCTTGTTGACTGTGCAAAAACAACGTCCCTGGCCGAGTAAAGATCGCGCTTCACCCACTTGGATTACTAACGTCAAACGCCGGCTCATGACCGATCGGTGCCAAGATTTCTGCTTCCCATCGTTGCCTACGCGTCCCGTAAAAAAAATAACGTGAGAAAGTTTTTGCGTCTCTAAAAGAAGAAAACAATGATGCCGACCAAGTATGCACTAAAATTTAGGAAATGGCTTTTTGTCTTTGCGTTGCTCCAATCGCCTAGTACCTGCTTGGCCTTACGTTTTTTTTCCTGCAATAAATCTGAACGCTTCAAAGAAGCTTTGTTTTCTTTTCCTTAAAAAGGAACTTTGTTTTATTTCCTCCAAAATAAACGTAAGATTTCTTGCATTGTGGTCGTGTGAGAAAGTACATGCTAGATGCGCTTGGGAAAGTGAAACCGAAATCACACGCAAACGGACTACTTGGCGTAGTAACACATGTGCACAAGCTGCGCTCATGTAGCTTTGGTTGTGCTGCCACAGAAAGTTGTCGCTGAGAATAGCGAGGTGGCTCGCTCGCGCACACGCTTATTTCGAGATTCAGGCAATTTGTACCTCTTGTGCTTCCACCGCAAGTTTGCTCTGAAGTTACAGTAGCTAAAGAGAGCACGAACGTCACTTCGCTCGCTGCCACGGCTGCGTTTATTAAAAGAGCACGCTGCGCACGCACGAAGAAGTAAGAATCGTGACCATTGTTCGAACTCGTCCAGGTGTATACTTCTGCGTTCGTTTCGAACGCCTTTCTTTCTGTTTGAGCAGTGCTTTTTAAGTGTCGAGCGGTGACAGTTTCTTCCCGCGCTCGTCTTGTGTGTGCTCCTTTAGTGCGTGCTTTCTGCTTGAGATGTGTGCTGCAAGTTTTGAGCTGCTCGCTTTTTTTTCGCGTTGCATTGCATATAGTTACTGCAGAATCCATTGCTTCACCATTGTGGCGAAACAAGGCACAATGAAGGCTCAACTACCGCTGTGAGGACACGTTTACCTTGCGTGTTATAGCGATTCCTAAAAAGGTGGATCAACCACGTTTTTTTGCGTTACTCTACTATTAACCACTTTTCTCTCATTAGCATGGCTAAGTACAGCTTAACTAAATGCAGGTTGAATAGGAAGCCAGTTTGTGACCGAAGAGTACAATTCATCTTTGGAAAATGAAGGCTCTAGTGAATACTTTTATCCTGAATGATGACACACGCCTGAAAGTAAAAAAAAAAAACTTTAGAGTTTCCCAGGCGTTTTCTGCTTCCCATCTCTTCACTTTAATTGCGCTGAATAGCTATAGGGAAGTAACGAAAATGCCCGGACGTCTTCATCAATAAACTGATTCTTCGTAAAGAAAAAGTTAAACGTTGACTATAGTTGACGGCACTGTTGAAACACGGGCTGCACAAGCATATATAATCAAAGTAATAGTAGTAAACTGAATACAAAAGCAAGATAGTTGGGTAATCGCAAGACTTGCCATCCTATTCTGCAGTAGATGTCACGACTGTCTTCGTATATACGGCAGAGTTGCGCAACTGCTTGGCGCAGTTCTCGGAAAGAATGCTAAATTGCGTAACGTACGTTGCCAGGCACATCAATGAAGCTAGTCCGTGAATCGCTACTGTTTTCGTCAACTACTCTTACACAACTCGTGTGCAAACATTGCGAACAACAGCAAAAGTGAAGATGCTGAAAGAAAGAAGTGGGAGCTGAATTGAGCCGAAGATCACATTGTCTTGCGGCTCCATGGTTCGTACCTTGAAAAGGCAACGCTAAAGAAACAAGTTAAGAGGGCTCTCGCGAAGTTCTTTACTGAGCGGCGGGCCCTTCGCATTTCCATACTGGCTCAAGTAGGGATCAGTATGGTGTGCGTGTGAGCTCGCAAGCGAACGCATGCATAGGCGCTCTATCCTTTCCCCAGTTCCAGTTGTCTTGTGCCACTCCGTTGCTCTCTGTTTCGTTGGCTTTATGGTTCGACTTTTTATACAAACGTGTTAACGTACAAAACATCAAGGGTGTTCCTCGTAATATTCCGCAAGGAGCACGTAGTGACGCTGTGACATATTTGAAAGCAGCTACAAAGATTGATAAAAAAAAGTGGGAGTGGGTTTTTCTCTAATAGAAGTGTCATGCTGACGATTGTTGCCTACTGCACCAGCGTGCAATAAAGTTAAACTTTAGCAATACAGTTTGCGCAATAAGCAGCGTCCAAATTATCCAAATTCTTTATTGCCACGTGTCAAACATAAAAAATCAATTCATTCTGATGAATGAATTTCTTATGTTTGATGCGTGACAATATAAATTATGAAGCCCTTCGAAATCTTCATCAAGAGGAAAGATGAACAATGCTGGGGCGGCATTACGTATTGCCTCGCGTCTATTATGATAAGGCGCTTCTTTACTACATAGTGGCAATGGTTAAATGTAGTCGTAGTTTGTATTAATGCAGATAGAGTAGTGATTGGCTAAAATTATGTCAAATTATATGAAGCCTCCGAAGGCTAGACGCTTGACGGACAATGATTATATCCTGTGTGATATGTATTTTTTCTTATGTAAAATCTGTTTGGCCTAGCCGAAATGGAGTTATGTTAAGCTCAATTCTCGTAATTGCCGGTGGCAGTAATAAAGAGCAAAAAGGTTTATTCACAAAGCTAGGAAGAGAGCATGCCTAGCATGCCTTTTTATTAGGCATTGTGATCTTCGTTCTTTCTTTTTGCGCAGTACTCTTTAGGTCACGCCAATAAATCACACAGTGGATTATAGGTGCATGCTGCAAAGCAACCCCACCTTTCGTACATTAAACTTTTCTCTGGTATTCATAGCTGAATGAGCAAGGTTTTTAAACTGCATTTACACGTGGCTTCTATACGTATATGAAAAGCAATCATAAAAACTTCTTTAGACGTAGTACCCGACCAGTGCATGAAAAGCGAATGACACACTCGGCTCTTCCATTACTCGGGATTACAGCCGAGACAGTCGTTTCATTAGGTTCCATTTCGAGAACCATGAATTGAGTTTTCGCAAAAGCAGCTTGCATTAGCCTTGATTGAAAGATATTGCCTTCACATGAAGGGCGTTGTGCAAGGCACCAAAGCAGCAAACATGAAGTGTAAAATATTGTGTCACCATCTGCAGTTTTTTATTTTTTGCTTTGGTCACCATTTGAGCCTGGCGCTGTCTTTTTGTTTTTTTGTGTGGCTTAGAGGTTGGAAATATGAGCATAAAATTCAATAATAGGGTGATGACATAAGAATATAATTGTCAAATTGTCCTCCCAAAGCCCGAGAACAAAGCCTCACATACTTAATGTAATCGAAACTATCTATCTTGAGTTTAGAGAAAAAAAGTGCACAATGTTGTAAAGTTGATACCATATTAGTAAGTAAAAAACGTACATAAATGCGTATGTTTCCTTTTTGATATTTGCTTATTCTGAAAGAAGAAGCTTTGTATGTGTGACACCATTACAAAGGGTTGATCTAACCTGTGAAATCATACTAAAATACTACAGAGGCGCGTTTTTCAGAGCCCGGGTGATTGAGTGATTGAGTGCTTGATTGTTGTGTGGGAATATAAACTTAGTAAGATTAAAATGGAAAGTGTTTCAGTTCCTCTCCATGGTGACTCCAAGAAGTCCTATATTGATGGAGTCCCAATGTCGGCGACGAAAGCATGGAATAACAATGTGTAATTCTCAGCAAGCGATTTAATAGAGGAGCAACGCTATTGAAAGCTCTGGCTGGTTGCTTCACCAAAAGATGCAAGCAACCTGAACATCTGACATCGTATTTAAAAATAAATCAGAGCGACGTGTACCTGGCACACCTTTCAACATTACATTACATGATGCAAACGCTTTAGGCTGTGACTAACGATGTTACATTGAGATACGTGATATCAGCTGCGTAAATTGATTGTATTCAAACTGTGCGACTTCTTTACAAGGAGAAAATGTGCTTGCTAACGAGGTGCGAGTTGAAGTGAAACTTGACAATTTATAACACTAGTGCAACGGTTTAGGCTTCGAATACTGTCTCGATTTTTTTTTTTTTAGTCTCACGTCGTGAATTTCGAGACTGCGTTGAGTAAGTGTACAGAAACCAGTGCTTTCAACTGGCTTCCACACATCAGTTAAATGAAGTTGTACTAAACAAAGCATAATGTGGTAACTAGTAACGTTCAGCGGCTTTGCCTACCCTGCGGTAGGTAAAGTGGAATGTTTCTGCTGATTATACAAAACTTTCAGGCCTCAATAAGTAGGGCAGGCTTGTGTCGCTCACTTCAAAAGTAAGATAAAAGTTAAAGTAGACGCACAGAAGGCATTTAAAATGGTGCTACTAACTTCAATATCACTCACCAGAAGCCCGTACTTCGCATGGCTTCGAGGGACTAAGTAAGGGCTTCGGAACGTCAGGTCGTCATCGCAAGAGGCACAACACGAATGAATTCTAATTCTAATTACAATATATATATATATATATATATATATATATATATATATATATATATATATATATATATATATATATATATATATATATTATATATATATATATGTGTGTGTGTGTGTGTGTGTGTGTGTGTGTGTGTGTGTGTGTGTGTGTGTGTGTGTGTGTGTGTGTGTGTGGAGGGAACTCATATGAAGAAAACATAACTATAGGAATGTACCTTACAGCAAAAAAAAACTGAACGTGAAGAACAAAAACAAATAAACATTTATGTATTTATGTTAGGTTGAAAGCGTGTCGTTCGCCATGATAGGGCAAACGAAGGCTTACAGCAATCAAAACAAAGTGGAGAGCGTGGACACAACATTCAATTTAACAAATACCGTCAATGGAATGGGGTTTTTTTTGTGTAGGTGTGATATTGAAGGGAGAACATTCGAGTGCAAAGTACTATAAGGAACTTTGACATTCATGTTCAAGAGCAAGGAACTTGCACATTTTCATCTGTTATATCGTCACATAAAAATATGTGCTCTTTACTATGTGCTTTTTTTTGTAAATGCCACCCATGCACCAAGAATTTTTATTCAAGCTAACTTGGTCTGGCAAACTAGCGGCAATAATAGGCAATGTTCGCTGAGGTCGTGCACGCTGGCCTGAATGAACTTTTATAGTAAATACAAGCATGGGCTTGGGATCCCAAATGTGGAAGCGCCTATGGATAGATAACTAATGGACCGCCGTTAGAGCAAGCAGCGTCAGGAATTGGCTGATTCATGTTCTTATCAGAGTATAGCGCTTATATCCAAAAAAGTCAGGATCATATTTCAGACGGCTTGTATCAATTACAAAAACCAGTAAAAGGCCACATCACTAGCGTCAACCCATTACTTCCCAACCAACCCCTGTTATGTACGCTACAGCAGTGCCATCTCCTTAGCTGCATGCTTAAGAGGCATCTTTAGTCTCCTAACGACTAGATGAGGAGAGTGTAATGCTTTAGTTTAGTGTGCTCAGATAAAGAAAGCTTGAAAATTGCAGCGCTAACTGTCTTCTGTATTCGCACTTGCTGTGTTAGCCCACGATTTTATAACACCTAAAATTTTGAGCCAAATGCTCCTAAAGAATGCTTGTTGACTTGCAATAGGATAGGAGCAACGATAAGAAAGTTGCGGCAAACTGAAGCCGGATTTATGTAACCAATACGGAGAATGAGTAACTGTCATCCCTACTTGAGGTTGGTAGGAGGAGGAGAATGTGGTAGGTAGCCGGTGGATCTAACCTTGCATGATTTGCAGGCAATCGCCCCGCCAGGTTTTCTCTTTGCTAATTGTAGCTAATGTCCTTTGTTTGTTTTTTAACTAAGCACTAGCAGGCTTTTAAAATAAAAATTGGGCATAACGAGACGTAAGCCTGCATAAGACGGCGGCCTTTGTGCTATTCCACTTGCAGTATTGTGCCGGTACTCTATCTCGCTGCACTATACCCCAAACATAATTGTCACTTATCACCAGTCACATGGGAGGTCTGTAGCAATCAAAAATTTCCAGAGAAGTCGCGACACCTGTTTTCCTGAAGATAGAGCAACCACGCGGAAACACAATATCAGTCACGCTGTCACATGACGAGCTTAACTGCTGCAGTTCCTCAAATAAACGTTGCCGTTCCTTCTTAAGCTGACGACATTTAAGAAAATAGGGTTCTTTATCACCGTTTTCCTTGCACTTCGAGCACCAGGGCGTCGCGGAGAGTCTGATCTTGTGGAGCTATGCTGGTGTACGCGCTTATCCCGTTCGGATGCAATGAAGCAAGCAGGCCTCTTCCCTTGATAGCCCTTGTGTCACACATGGCTGGTGAGGCGTCAGCCATAGCGAGTGAAAATGCTTTTTGACAGCCTCTCGTAAGATACGCTGATTGTCTTTGGAAGCCTTCTTTGTAGGTGTAAGCTCCAGAGCACTCCGGGCAAGTTTGTCAGCCGCCTCATTACCCGCTATACCCACATGTGATGGAATCCATTGAAACTTAATGTTTATACCAATGCCATGCAGGCCTTTAAGGATTCGCAGTGATCTTTGAGTGCATCGATTCAAAAGCAATTCATGTTTTAGCCGCTGTAAAGCGGGCTTACAGTCTAAAACAGCAAGACTTGTTGCTGCCTACAAATCTTCAGTTTCTTCAGGGCTGCCTGAATTGTCACGCTTTCACATGCTGTCGATAAAGCAACGCACTCGAGTCGCGCTGCCCAGCACGCTTTAGAGACGGGATCACAAGCGCTGCAGCGCTTCGCGCACTATGTCGTCTGATCCATCGGTGAAAACTTTCAAATGATCAGCGTCCTTCTCTTCAATATATCCAAGTACCAAAGAACGTACATCTGCTGTGGGTGTGGAACGCTTGCTTTGCATACGTGGAATCGTCACCTGACAGTCAACATCCTCATGTGACCAAGGTGGGTCTTGTCGAAGTTGTCTTTGTTTGGGAAAATCGATGATAAAACGGTGAAGGGTGTTGAGGGCCACGAAAGCTCGTGATTCATGCGTGATGTCGGTAGGTAATTGTGTGTACGTTTGGATATCAGAGGGATGAAGTACAGTACAACATGTCTGCAATTTAGCGTCAAGCTCTCGCCGCACGCATTGCGTGAGGTTAAACGTGTTTGGTTTGCTCCTGATTTCGCAACCGCACTCGCTGCAAAATCGCACGAATCAACAGCGTGGTCCAAACTCCTTGCTTGAAATAGCGGTCGCAGCAACAAAATACTGTAGGACTTTATTTAGAGGAGAGTTTAGTTCACACATATAGTGTAGCACTGAAAGCTTGACTCGCCTACCAAAGGCCCTTTTACAGAATAGCTTGTAAGAAGCAATCGCTTTTACTTCTTGCTATGGCTATTCACAGCGCCGCATGCCACACTTGTGGTGGCGACTAAGAGAAAGTCTACGTTCAATTCGAGTTAGCTTTTTGACAGTTAACAGTTATGAAAGGTTTCGACGGGGTGAATGTTAGACAAACGCTTGTGGCGGAATTTTCAGATCTCAATAAGAAATCACTGAAACATCGAATGCGTTAGAATCGCATGGACCTCAAATCTAATCGGTGCATTGGCTTTCTGCGATGGTTGACTGATTTACCAAGGCGATATTTCCAGTACCCATGCTGTTCAGTCTTTAAAGTGCTTCGAACGTGGAAACCTGTGAATGAACGTGATGTCATACAACAGAAAAATCTGCAAGTGATCTCGTACATTCACATTGTATCCGACGACTAAAACAGGTTGTGGCTCGAGTCTCGGACCCTATTTCATTTTCAGCACATCCGACAAACTGAGTGTATTCTGCCTCAAAAGAAAACGTGCTCAAAAGAAAATTGTTGCCCCCAAAAGCACGCACGACGGTTCGTTGAATGCCGATCGGGAGAAGTGTGTGACATACCACTATATTGTGAGAGATCATACACTGAGCAAAGGAGCCGTTGATTAAACGATTGATTGGGAGAACAAGCATGCACTGTAAAGCATCAGACGCGCCATAATCAACTGTAGAAAGAAGAAGAAACTGGGCTAGTTCAATGCGCTATTTCAAAAATGTTCGAACCGCGGTCTAGTTCAATGTCGCACGAAGTGGGGTTGCACGCCATGCCTTGACAAACTAAGAGTTTTAAAGAGATACAAGAACCAATGCCCCAAATAAAATGTTCTGCCCGATGTGGATAATGCTCGCAAAGATTCATCCATAAGCATGGCTTCCGTAGAACTCTTTACAAAGAGCGTGATTATTTTGATTATTCAATAATATTTGGGCTTGCACAGTTAGGAGTGCTCGTTTTCATAGCATTTTTGTAATTGTTTTTTTAGAGCACTAAACCTGAATCAAGCTGTTCGTCGTTAGAGAGCGCCTGGTCTTGTCATCTATATTTAGGTCCCACGTGAGAGCTGTTTTCACGAAGTTCATTCTTTTAATCCTCTGCTGCGAACAAATCGTTCTTTATTGTGTCTGAGTGATAGTGCCATGTTTATAGGAGTGTGAATAGCAGATCCTGGGTGGTACGACACTGGCTATCACGATGACTGCAGCTTTTGTGTGCAATTTATAGAGCGCAAATATAGACTTGAACGTGCAAATGCGCTTCGAAACCATTTTTACTCGTTTTATTGTAAATGCGCGTCTGCGAGAGTTACTGTAGCGCTGGTTCAAATTGTTGCAGTGACATTGTTTGCCTGAAATAAATATAAAATGTTGGCTAGGTTATTGTAATGCTATCAACTGAAGATCGGTTAGGCTCTTATCTGGCATGATTTACGGGACCCAGAGTTGTAACGAGAGTCAGATAGTGAAAAAGAGACGCACCACATTTCACCTCAAGTCCTGAAAAAGGACGCGCGCATTGTGCAAAGGCCGACATGCTACATCGGCTTCAATAAAAAAAAAATTGACTGAATGTCGAGCTTAAGGAAAAATAAGAAAGGAAACTGTACTGCATATATCTCTTTTATTTTTTCTGGCTTCTCTTTTATGTACTTAAGCAAAACTAAATACGGCACTGGCACGGACAAACTATAGAAAAGCGACACAAAATATCAATAGATGGTAGACAGTACCTAAAGCATCAAGCGGTGGCTCTATGGTCAAATGGCTACACGAGGGGAGACATCTGAGCGTAGCGAATGAACGCACATTAAGGATACAAAAAGAAAGAGGAGAGTTCACTTTAGTGATATAGCGAAGTGGAACAAGAAAACTGATAAAGAAAAGAAAAAAAAACACGCAAGCGTTCTGGTTGTCTCGCGACCACGTCCTGCAGAAACATCGACTGTTGCATTTCTTTTAACGATGAGGGAGCGTAGAGGCGGCTGAATGTCCGTTTTCAACTGGGTCGATATGCGTTTTTGAGGCTTAGTGAAAGGGCCAGACCAGGGGTCGGCGTCCTCGGGATGTATCTGACAGCAACACGGTCTTGTTTTATTACCCAGGCCATCGAATTTTGAATGACATTCACTGCCCGCCTGCGAAGGCCATTATAACTCCCGTTGCCTTACGTGTCTTTTGTGCCTGCTTGGTTACTCTCGTTCTGTATGTTTGTTCATGTTTCTTTGCATGTTACTATCGAAGTGTTATTCATAATTTGATTTACAAAGAGATCCCCCCAAAAGGCTGGGTTATTAATGCTTCGTGTAGCGAGAGACGTAGCCAGCCATTACCTGAGGTCTTGCGTTCAAACACAGTGGCGTAATATTGTGCGGAAAAAGTGAAATAATAAAAATAATAATAATTAGGATCTAGAGTGCCTTAGTGTCGTGCGTAGAAATAGCATGCAGTAGTGTAACGTATACACGCCGATGGTCGAACAATATTTTGAATGTGCATGCTCTTGGTCGTATGAAAATTTGTGATTCATATAACGTGTTATTTATGCTGTATTACATATATTACAGTCTTCGATGATGAAATGCATAACAGGTGGGCCAAATATTAGTGCTTTTATGAAACTAATTGTCAAACAAGTGTTTCGCCTTCACACGCATGCACCTTCAGACGTACAAATGATAAGGTCTAAGACGCAGACACTGCCCCGCCGCGGTGGTCTTGTGGCTAAGGTACTCGGCTGCTGACCAGCAGGTCGCGGATTTGAATCCCGACTGCGGTGGCTGCATTTCCGATGGAGGCGGAAATGTTGCAGGCCCGTGTGCTCAGATGTGGGTGCACGTTTAAGAACCCCAGGTGGTTGAAATTTCCGGAGCCCTCCACTACGGCGTCTCTCAAAATCATATGGTGGTTTTGGGACGTTAAACTCCACATATCATCAAGACGCAGACACTCTAACTTTAGGCTTTCTGCACAATGTCCTTCAACAACCATGCTGATATTTCTCAGCTGACATATGAAGAGGTATGGGGTACTTCGTACATGCAACACTTCCACCAAAAACACAAGCATTCGTATTACCTTGCCCTACTGCACATGAAGTGATTCCCCGCTGATATAACGTTGGTACTTGAAAAGCTTCAGCATTTCAAACAGAATTTTCGTACGCTAAAAGAACGTCACTTTCTACTAACAATACAGCTACGCTAAATTCAAGAGCCGCAATATAACAGGAGATAGACAGTAAAGCAATAATGTCAGACAAGCTTGCGTGAGCTGCCAACATACGCACACTCACCGGGCGAAGAATCACAGAGTAGTGGCCAATCTATATATTGCCTTCCCGGGTGCATTAGAGCGATGCCTGAGGCTGAAACTTTGTTGGCATCACGTTAACATCCACTGCATGACTTGTCTCTAGTCCTCCTTCTGACGCATTGCAGCAGGGCCTAATGGAAGAGAGCTGTCTGTCGATAACCAGACGGCGTGCATTTCTCATACAGGCTGCTTGCATAGTGTCACGCGTGGACACAAGCGTGAACCTTGATGGGACGAGAACCTTGATGGTTTAGGCGTGGAGATGTTTATGCCCGAGTTAGTAGCGAATGCTTACGGTGCATCAGACTCGTCTGGCAAGCTCTATTACTTACCCCATCCCCCATCCACTAAACTTGAAGCTTTCTTTAACTATAGAATATTTGGCCTTGTACATATCTTATTTAGGGAAGCAAATTCTTTTTGTGGAAATGCTAAGGGGTGATCTCGATATATAATAAAAAAACATTAAAACACGCATTTCGCGTTACTTCAGGGACTATCATAGCCTCTGAATAAAGCAAAACTAAATAACAGCTTGTGGCATATTCCAACGCGACACAGGCTTCACATTCGCTTTAATGATTGCGCTTTTTATTTTATTCCTCAAGTACTGCAGTATTAGGCACATATAGGCTATTTAGTTCAAAAGACATTAGGTAAGTTATATGAAAAATGGTCGAGAGACCGTAAACAAATGTCACGTGGGGCACCAAGCAATGAAAACAAAGGAAGTTGGTTATTTATCATGCCGAAAGAACTTGCTCCTCTACAAATTTCTTCAGACGAGTTAACAAAGGAGTGGTGGGGGTGTGGTTTGAGAGTAAAGCGGACAAAGGTTGTGAAATATGAGCACCATGGCAGGAAAGCCGAGTAGACCAAGGAGATGCTGGCATGCGCAAGTCAACAATCCAACTACAAGTCTTCCACGCCACTTCACCCAGATAAATAAAAGAAAGTGTTTATCATCATCGAGAAGTTTACTTCATTCCACTCTGAAAGGGGCATTTTCTCTAAGGAAACCTCTACTCTTTTATGATCATTCCATGCGCTCCGCGGAAGCGAGACTGCTTTGCGAAATCTTCCCAAGCAAAGGAATTGCGACCTATTTGCCGTTGTCATGCCACAGTGCATGACGCAACCTTGACAACTGTTATGCAGCCTTTTCTCTGGGCACTTACAAGCAAAGTGTCGACCCACTGAAGCGTATACGTACGGTTAATATTGTGCCTTGTTTCCAAGCGGTTGTTAGAAATGGTCAACCTGCTATCAAAGTTCAACTTGTAGTTCTGTATGAATGAAAGGAACTATATTTGCACCAGGCTCTTCGTACTTCAGTCCTTAGGTGGGTGGCCTCCTCAGTCCATGTAGCCATGGCTCGCTGCCGCCGTTCGAGCCTGCTTCACCAATCGTAGCTGTTTGTCAGGGTCTTGCGTCACCAGCAAATCCTGCCAATGGTCTTCGAATGCTTCCTCTTTATCCGTTTCTTTCTCTTGGTTTGCGTTTGCACTTCTCTATGATTAAAAAAAGTATTTTCTCAAAGTGTTGAAGTGCTATAGGCAACTCGAGTAGATGAAAGAGCCGCAATATGTTTGCGGAAACGACTGTAATGCTGAAGAGTGAACAAAGGGGCCGTTTCATACTGGGGAAAGGTATTTACTTTGTGAGTCAGGGCGACCACTGAACAAACTGAACTTGAAGATTTCCTGATACGTTAGTTCAGTTGGTGCTGCCTTGCGCACAAACTCCGTCGTCGAACTAACACCATTCTGCGACGAACTATACTCCTTAAACCTTGGCCCACGATTTCGTGCACGCACATGCGCACAGAGGCACGGCTGAGCTTCCTGACGGCGACCGGACTTCACGAATGTTCGTGAACTATAAACTTGTGGAAGTTCTTGATGTGTGCGTTCTCAATGCCTTTTATTTTCTTTATTTTGTCCTTGCTTTTGTCTTTTAACTATTCGTTCCCCTTTTTACCGCTCCACATGTAAGGAAGGTAACCGAGCCCTACTTGGTCAACCTCCTTGCCATTTTCGTTTCTTTCTCTTTCTCTTCACGAGCGACCGATGTACGCTGCTACTAATTAGATGGCAATGGGTGCCACTTGGTACGCCTGATGCTTGTGATGCGCTGCAGGGTAAGAAAAAAATTCAGAGACAAAGGACAGTGATGCGCAAATTAACAACTATATTAATTTTTATTTTGATCGTGGGTAGACTTATGCATTGTAAAAAAATAAAAGAGCGGAGGGTAATTAGTTTACAAAAAAGAAAATAGAAAAAATAAAGCATATATGGTTGTCAAACAATTACACTGAAACGTATGAAGAGTTACATAGCAAGCGATGTGGCTTCCCTAAAAAAACTAATTTCTTTTTGAGAGAGAGCTATCGAGGGAGTGCCAACGCATCCCATCACTGATATGCGTGTAAAAAACTTATGTAATTCTTCCCTTTTTCTAATGAAAAGATCGTGCAAAAACTTTTGTGTCAGAAAACATTGCTGTACACTTATACTCTGCACAGTTGGAAGTCACATAACATTCCCCTCTTCTGCAATAGGAGGTATATAGGCCAGACTGGGAAATGCAATAGTGAGAGATTAAAAGAGCATAATGATGCTGTGTCGCTTCTAACGCATCCTAGTCATTTAGCTCCCCACTGCGTGGAACGTAAGCGCACAGTGATATTTCCCGACACAAAAGTTCTTGCGCGATCTTTCGGTCAGATACAGAAGGAGATTACGGAAGTTTTTTACACATATATCAGTGAAGTGTGCGTTAGCCATCGCTCAAGCGCTTCCTCACAGAAATTAGTCTTTTTTTTAATGAAGCCATATCGCTTAATATGTAACTCTTGACACGTTCCAGGGAAATCGTTTGACGACAAGATATGTTTTATTTTTAGTATTCTCTTTTTTATTATTGAATTATACTTCCTTGTTTTCTTTTCTACCAATACATATGGGCTCCTAACGATCAAAATAAAATAGTTGTTCGCGCATCGCTCTGTTTCGTCTGTTTCTTTTTGTTCTTGTACCCTGCAGCGCATCACACACTTGAAAACGCTGCAATACTACTTGGGGCGTTGAGTGCATAGAGACTGTGTCTCAAATCACAGATTGACTTCACCCTAGGAATCCTCATTTTCGTGCCGTGCAGAGGATGTAGACTTTGACGCCGCAGAAACCCCCATCGCGTCCAGCCTTTAGGTGAGCAGATTTGAGTCATCATACAGTCGAGTTTGAGAAACCAGGTAGAATATAAGAACTATATTGTGAGAAGTTTGTAAGGGCATAAACGAATGCTGTCGAGCTAGTTGGTGTATAGCTGTGTAGAACATCGGTGGCGCAAAAGTTGAAAGAAGACAAAAAAAAGAGACAAGGAAGGGCAGTGTCTTTAAGAACCAGCATAGAATCGTTCTAACAAGCAGCCAAGATGAGCAAGCGTAATGCGTGCAATAGGCATTGGTTCTAGATGAATCGCTCAGTGGGTTTCATATAGAGTGGCTGTGTCGTCCGATATCTCCGGTGCTAGCATAGCTCTCACCGATTGGCCCACCGTCCGCGATTTACTGGTGCTGTGTACCTCTCGCCGATCGCTGCCCCGTTCTTCAACTGCTTCGGCCATATACCTCATCTTTTCTATCTCTTTGAGTCGCTCTTGTGTGATGAGTGCTCTCTCTTCTTTATCTTTCTACTGTTCTTTTTATACCCTTCCTCGCCCTCCAACACGTATTGTTGTCAGAAAGAAGTGGCATGTGCTTCATCAGTTAGTGACAAGCGAATGCGGAGAATTATATAGAGTGGCACCTAGAAAAATCGTCACCGGATACAAACAAAACTGGAGACAACCTTCCATCCTTCGCATTATCAGCGTCTGCAGAAATGTTTATTCTCCTTCGTACGCTTCCAAACTTCTCCGTCTCAGCTCGACTGACACTTTTAGTGTGGAGGCCCTTGAGACAAGTGGCCACGCCAAAAAAGAAGGATGCCGTTCTCACACTCGGTAGCTCTCTAGGAAAGCCACGCACAGCCTCACGACAGCCCTCCCTCTGGCTGCCGTTGTTTTCTTGGATTAGGCGTCACTTGAGAGAAGATCCGCTGATAGGGAGACGGTCTTACTGGGAAAGTACGTATACGGAAAGAGGCCTCGCTTGGTGCCTTCCTCCAACCAGATTACACAATCTGTATTCTTTCCGATATCAAATGCCATTAGTTCGTCCTGATAGGACACCTTAGTGTGGAGTACGTTCACTGTGGATTATACCTTCGGGTGTGAGCCCCACTGTATACAATGCAATTGAGAAAGTAGGTAAATGATTAGACAAACGAGGGTCATTGCTTCTATGTAGCGAACAAGTAAGTCTATTGTTATGCGAAGAATTCGAACCAATCTATTCCACAGCTGTGTGCATCAAAGCTAATGCTTTTTCTCTAACGTTCGAAGAACGATTTCAGCCATGGCCTTTCCATCGAGAGGAAACACTTTATAGCCTTCCTACGACACTGATTCATACGACACTGATTAGGGCAATAACTAAGAAAGCTTTCAATCAATTGCAATGCTTTTGTCTGCAGGCTTTTATACGCAATGACAAATTACTTCCTTTGCCTCAAATTTGTCATGTGCTGTCCGTGTCAGCGTCGGCGTCGTTGGTTGTGAGCGTGGAAGTCATCTTTTTGTGCGTAACAAAAAATCGAGAATGTTTCAAATAAAATGTTAAAAAAAGTTTGGTCTGAGTGGGATTGTTTGCTTGGCAAGAAATGAGCTGCTCGATCTAGAATAATAATTGCAATGGAGTTGCTTCATTGGCATAAAAAAAAACTCAACCCCATAGCATCCGCATCTACGACATAGCTTCCACTCTTTACATACATTCTGCGTATATGACTTCTTTTGTGTGATTTCAATGAAACTTTCTTTTTTTTCAAACAAGTCGTTACTTTTTGGCAATAGGCGCAAAAATGACACAAGCAGAATTATTTTGAACAACTACAGAATTTCTAGGCATTTAAGACACTACGTAAACCACTCCACAACCTCAAGCAAGTAAGCTTTAATTTCTTGTCTGGACATGTTCCAGAATAATAGCATTTCATTTGTATACGTACCCCCAAAGCACTGCATTTATATTTGTTTTCATTATCGCACATGTATGTCCTTTGTGACGAAGAAGAGTAAGAGGAGATTTCATACACTGAGATCCGAGAAGCTGAAAAAGTCAGTCACACTCGATGTATTTTTAAAGGAGTTGTTTCGTTACTGACGAGCGTATTCACTTCGTGAGATGATTGAAAAATACTGATGTCAATTTGCGTTGCATGAATGCAACGTTGGGAGAAAGAGAGAGAGTATTAAACTTTAACTGGAGATATCAAGGTGGTTGATCTCTTGGCTTGCTTGCTATTGTAGTCCGAACTATCCGCCGACATGCACGTACGTACACACACACACACTCTAAAAATGTTCACAAAATTTTGTAATTTGCCTATGAGGCAGATTATAGGTCGCATATCTCTGCAGAATATTCAATAAGGTTGACCTTAGTTATCTTTGAACAAACTTTTCTGATAACCAAGGCTTCGCACTAAATATTTAAAGACGAGACAGCTGGTTATCTTTCAACAAAAGTTTCTGAAAACCAAGGCTTCGCACTAAATATTTATAGACGAGACAGCTGGTAATGTATTTTCAATATGGACAGACATTGTAGGTGTTGCCAACCAGTTCAAATATTGATTAAATACATGAAAACATTAGGGAAGTGCTGAGTATAATGTACACCGTTTAGCATGCATGTAGGTATTCAAGATTTAAATAACTTGACGCGGGATTTGGGAATAGGGACAATAATAATAGATTTTTTTCACACTTATTACCGCTAATGCACAAAATGAGGCTAGTGCTGATTCGGTTTTTTGCCATCTATAAAAGTTTAAGGAAACCGTGATTGCGACTACGCAAAAGTCACCGAGTAGAAACGATAAGAAAGCTAAGTAACCTCAGTATAGTAATAACATGAAAGCCAGACGCGTGTGATTGTCCTTGAAATAACTGACGCGATAGTTCCCGGTTTACACATTATTAAGCACTTCGTTGCAATCATTATAACATCAGTTTTTTTAAGTAGAAAAAAAAGTAATGGGGTGGCCGATTTCAAGGCTCTATTTCAAACTCTTTGGTTGGGAAGCTACTGGTCTGACAAATAAATCACACGGCAACGCATACCACCTCGTTTTTTTTTCTTTCTTTTTTTATGGGGGAGGGGCAAGTTTTTCTATGTGTTAGAAGAACGTGCACAGTGGCGCATCATGCGTGCCTCACCACGGCTCACTAATCTGGTGCATGTATGTAAGGGTATAGCACAAGATAGTGAGGTGACGAAAATAGATGCACCAATGAACGCACAATGTTCTTTTCTGTTCACTCATTTTAGCAAATTGTACGGCTCGGCGAAGCCAGAAATGTGACGCAATTCCTGCATTATATTGGACATATGACACGAATATGAACCAATCAGTTCCTTCGCAGAGGTCAAAAACACGTTCTGCACAGCAGTGATGTGTAGTCTAAATTTTAGCCATTTAAAGTCCCACACAGAAGCAAGAACTAATAAAGGAGTTACCAAATTATGCATAGTTGCGAGGGTTGAATTACCAAAAATATTACTGCGCTTTTGTTTTATCTCATTCTCAGCGAAGCAGCTTACACAAGGTCTACATTAATTCGTTCTGGATCTTAAGCCATATCAGAGAGAAGAAGAGAACAACTCTATAAAAACTGAACTACTGTAGTCCTGGTCCACTCAAAAAGAAAGAAGGGCCTAGCCATAAGACAGGACAAGCAGTTTCAAGTGTTCGAGTAGGGCCTTCGTGGTGTCTGGGGAGAAGTCCTCCGGCCACTACTCCAGGAGCGTATGTCTAAAAGACAGGGTAACAGTACTGCCGACTTATTGACAGCACATTACGGACACGTTTGAAACGCGCAATACGATCGCTACTGGAGCTAATGAAAAAAAAAACAGGAAATAGAAGATGTACCATAATTGTACTGTTTCCTTTCTCATTTTTCTGTCCTTCAGCTTCAATAAAATAAGCGCATCGCACAATGTTTGTTACGCTAAGTTAAAGCATCTACACTGCGAACGTTCAGCATTTTATTTCTGTTACAACACCATTTTCAATGATGAAACTGAATAAATTACTTTGGTGAATAAGATATCGTCAATTTTAGTTTATAACGCCAACACCTGTGGTGCGCGGCGGGTTCAAAGACAACATTAACAAAGACAGCATTACACAGCCTAGTGAAAACCTGCTTCGCATCTAATAAAGAAGGAATCAACAAAATGAGTGCAATTTTAAGGGTAATATCAGTGTAACTGTTAAACCAAACATGCTGCTGAAAGTCCATAGAAAAGGGCGACAAGTAGCATTATTACACGTTTCCTCCAGCATCCTCTAAATCTGGGGAATGTTACAAAGAATCAATACTGCGTAGATGCGAAGACAACGCCAAACATCCATCAAGCTCACCTCTTGGTTTGATACCGTAGTTTATAGAGTGTAGACATTATTCCTCTCGTGTGAACCGAGGCACGCTTTGTTTATTGGAACACTTCAAAGTATCGTTGTTATTTTTTTCTCCCTCCTAACACATGCAATTCCTCCCTCATTCCAAGCCAAATCATTCCTTACACTTGGCCCTTTATTCAGTATGCCTATCTCGCGTCTGGCACGGGGAAGTTGTCGAAGTAGAATACATACTAAAAATGTTGCAACAACCAGCGAGGTCTTATCAGTCGTATGCAAATAAGCAGACTTACGGATGAATCTGCTCCCTCGGCGCTGCTCGCGTCACCCGGTTACTGATCGCCGCTTCTCTCTCACTCTCTCGAGGCCCCGTCTTTGGGAGATATTGATTGCGTGCGTTTTATTCCCAGGCTCCCTTCATTTCCCATTTCAGTCTCTGCTGTTCAGTCACGCGTACTCACTACGCTTTTCATAGCGGCATTACCCTGTGAGATAAAGAAAAAAAGTAAAAAAAGAATAAAACTACATACGGTAATACCACTGCTCTCCTTTCATTCACGCATAAAATTGGCAGCGTCCTACTGTACGATCACCAATGACTGTGTAGTTATCATGGTATGCGCAATAATTATGAACCGGTTGGGGTCCCCGCCTAATTCGCACAACCCAGTCATTCGACATCGGGCAGCGTTTGCTCTGTTTCCCCTTGTCGTGTTCACCGATGTGAATTTTGGAGCTGGCTTTATTGCGACTGGTCAACTCTTTCCGAAGCAAAATATAGAAGGCCGCAGTTCGCCCGCACGATACTTATCATTCGTAATAGTTGTTCACTGAATGCTCGAACCCATTATGATATGTTGGGCCATCACGAAACGAGTGGTGCTTTCTTTTGTTCATGAAGAAAAAAAGCTGTCGCATAGAACGTCTTTGTGCAATCATAGTCCCCTCTTACTGCACGACTTATTAGATTGTTCACTGATTCGGTTGTTCGTAACGCAAATGGTAAAGTTCTTGCTAGCCATCCTTGAAGGCAAACCTCCAACCCCCAACCCAAAAAACGTGAAAACAATCGTTTTATACTGTGAACGGCTCACACTCTATTAGCATCATAAAGATTTGTCAACTGCATGTTGATTTAAAAGTTCTTTTCTTAATAGCAGTGACATCTTATGAATATAGTGTATACTTGCTGCTTGTTTTACCTTATGCAGTGTAGTCGTAAAGTATTTGAAGAGAAGTGTTACACGATTAGTTATTGAAAAATAAACTCTTTAAAATTATATCTCGTTTTCGACCTAAATATTTGTAGTATATATGAACATTGTTGTGTTGATCGCCTGCCTTCTAGCCTGCAGTGTACGTTAACTATGTACGAATTGGCGAGGTTTGTAAAAATTGGGCATTTCTTCTACTGGCGATGACGTAAGCATTGAGTAGCTAATGAGGTTGTTTCTACAATGATATTGATAAGAGTTCACGAACTACAAAATTACTCAAGAAAATACGTGAAGAATATTGAATGCAATATTGCAGCGGTAGACAAGTGAGAATTGACAAGTTCTTTTTTTTTCAGAAGCCACGTCTGTCAATGACATTTGAATTGTCCTTTTATGTGAAGCTTAGTAATCAATTACTTCAAAGCCATGTCGGAAAAAAATTATATCTAATTCAGTTACGTGGTGCACCAAGTAAGCATGAGTTGAAGTTATTATAAGTTTTATTATACCACCCCTACCGTTGTATACGCATAAAGAAGTGTAACTGTTATGATATCTGTGGTACAGGCACATCACCGTGATAAAACTTATTCATCAGCCTGTTCAAAACGACCTTGATATTGCAAGAAAATATTTATTTTGAGGCAAATTACGACATAGTGAGGTGCGCCTTATCGTTCAGAAGGAGGTAGAAGAGGAGAATGAAAACGAACGGAAGAACAGACAGAGTAGCTCGTAATTCAGATAATTCAGTATTCCACAGCGAGTGTCTTGTGATTCAGAGTACTCGTATGAAACCCGTTGTGGCATAACAGTCCTGAAATTTTTGCATTGAGAAATCATGTGCGAGAAATCAGGAACGGCAACTTTTCAAAGGCATCGCATAGGCAAGCATTATGAGTGTATTCAGCTAATCTTTCTTAGTTTTTTTTCTTTCTAGCAGGTCGGTGGGCTCATAAGGAAGATAAATGTGGTTTATTAGTCAACATCTCTTGTGACGCTAACAGAGAAGTAAGGGATAGGCTTGGATAAAGCATGCGACACTGTAAGCGCATCATGCTTGTTTTGCCATCATTCGAACTCGACTCATCGGGTAATACTCTGCCCACGTCGACTCACATGAGCGGCCATCTATGCGACTCTAGACTAATGGACATGTTGCCACAGAAATCGAGGCTAACATCTATGATGCACGTGCTCCCCATGGAAGGGATAAATATGATAACGTAATTCGAATAAATATTGGTGTTGCAATCAAGCTTGGACTCACACGAGGATACATTGGCGACATCAATTGGCCAGACATGCAGACGCTGTGAGCGACCCTGCGTGTAAACACCGACAAGGTATGGAAAAACGAATTGCGACAGATATCTGGAACGAAGATACTGAACTTAGCTCTAGCGCTGGAAGGACAACACAAAACTCGGTAATGTTGAAACTTTTCGAAACTCCATATAACGCTTTATATAAGTAGAACAATCTCCGCAATGCCATCTCGAAAGAATTGTGTTAAAATGAACAGAGGGGGCTTTCAAGAATGGTTTTAGTGATGGTATTTTGTGCTCTCACAAAAAAATAATGATAGAATTTCTGATCCTAAACTTGAAACCCGAGCACTATGCTTTTGAAACAAGCGACAACTATGTCAGTAAACATTAGTATTAAAGAACATTTCAGAGTCTTGATTATGTTGTGAGCTCTATTCCTGTTGGTAAATTACAAAAAGTACCAGACGAACTCAGCGTGGCATGAGACCAAGAAAAGCATACCGAGATTGAAGCCGTGTGCACGAATAGAAAGGAAAGGGAGGCCATAAAATCGATGTAACTTTGCACTTGAAGAAGCACATTTTATTTTTGCCTCAGCACTAACTGCTTCGTTATGTCCCCTTTTTAGCCTCGTAAAACCCGACCTAATGTGTGTGTGTTTTTAGCTATAAACGCTAGAAGTGATCCTTGAGAGGCAGTTACTTAAACTTTGACCTATGATGTCACAACTTTCTTATTTTTGATACGCCTTTAAGAACGTTATCTGGCATCCTCAGTGTAGCAAAAAAGTTGAACGGGTAAACAAATTCATGAACACGGTAACGTTTACTTAAGTGCCAGGAATGTGTGCTACGATTGAATATTTATTTGCTTCTTGAGTTATCTCTCTATTCATCATACTTCCTTCAACATGTCAGTGATAACATCCACAAACTGACTGATCCTGTCGTTCAGTTGTTAGCTTTTAAGTTTCCATTTTTTCCCCCAATGCCATTTCTTAAGCCACTGGAATGCCCTCGCCACTGATTTATTGTATCGGTCTCTTCTTCCTTTTCTTTTGCTGCCTTCCTGTCAAAAATTCGACTCACGACTCACAATTTCTTTACGCTGGTTTTCTTCACGTAGACGTCCCCTGTAATTTGCTTCGCTTGCTTTCCCACCTGATGCCCCGCTTATGCGCACCGCCTCCGAGCACTTCGAACTGAAGCAACGCATACAATGTTGTTCTATGAGCATGTTTCGAATTTCCAACAGAGCAAAGACGAAGGGGCTATCATTTCGTCTACCGTATTTTTCACTTCCCCTTTACTCAAGTTGTCAGAAGGAAAGTTAGAAACCTTATGTTAGTGCACGAGGGGATTTCGAGGGACTTCAATTGCCGGCAACCCTGCTCATATATTGGCTTTCCACCCATAGTAACTTCCCCTCATTTTGCAATTCACGTGCGAGAAGGGCAGAAGCGACACGCCAGTATGGAATGCACTCCCGCAAGAAGAGAAATTATTGGCACGGCGGTTTCCCATCCGAGCATACGCGGTGAAACATCGACTTACCGGCATCGATCAGCTCGTTAGAAGAAAAAAAAAACGTACGCGCCTACATCGAACTTGGTGTCACGTGCATCGTTAAGGAAGACATGGCCGTATGTGGAAGTGCGTTTTGTACTACAATGCAAGGCATGTCTGATTAGGCTTGTGAGCAAAACGTGATGGGAAGAGGGAAGGTTGTGTAGAAGGGTCAGAGGAGGTGTACTCAGAAAATACATTTATAGAGACAGATGGCAATTATGTTTCTTTCAAACTCAAAACTGATGCTCAAAACTGGAGACGTGCATGTTTGATGTGATATTTGTTTCGCGTACAAATATGCTTCAAAGTGGCTCAAAGATGGACATTCTCCCTTCACATGCCCTTGCCACGTGTAATATTCAGCGTTCCAAAGTGTGTAGACAACCTGTCTTCCATTTCTCCACTATCCTACTCTACACTCTGAGCACAAGCTGTGGCAGGCACCTGTCAGTCGTTCATTAGTGTCTCTTTTTATCAATTTATAGACAATGGTAAGATTATACAGGCTAAAAGGAGGACGGGAAGAATGGCCGAATGTGCGAACGTTCAGAAAATCCAGAATCCTACTCAGTGTTGCTCAGTGGAACAAAGTTGCCAAATAAATTGTCATTTTTAGACAAAATCTTTTAACTAGGTGAGTTTTGTTTCATCATTTTGAGGAAAATATAGGAGGATTCATACACAATAACCTTACGAACTTTTCTTTTCGGTCAAATAAACTGAAAAGTTGTGGTGCAGTTGACCATCAGCTATCATAGAATACTGAAGCGTCTTTAAATTTCTGCAGAGACTAAGAGTAGGAAATAATTTTACGTTTTTATACCCACGTAAAAAAGAGAAAATATTATGGGAATTCTCACATCGTATTTGTAGTAATTACATCAACAACAACAAACTGACGTTGCTCTAATTTACTATCTTAGCATCAAAAAACTTTTCGCCTTGACATACCTGATTTTTGATTAACTTTGAGCCTTTACAAGAAGACACAAATAATAACAGGCACATTCATAAGCAACGCTCAGGAAGAAGGAGAACTTAACGGTAAACCGAATTCTGCGCTGTTTTCTGAACTTGTCAGTAGAGCGGAAACTCCTTTTCCTGCATGTTTCAATTTTGGCTAAGCACGACCTGTGCGTAATCAAAGAAATTTCTCTCAAAAACCTGCATGCTTCACCACTCCCAAGGTTTCTCGTTAGTGCTAACTGAAGTACCCTTCTCTTCCTGCTTTTCTCCTCCCCAGTTCTGTTTTTCATTGCAAGGTACATAGCGAAACATTCCCAAAATAGACCTGAGTGGAAAAGCAGGTTTTCGTCACCAGACGAAAACTTTCTCTTGCTGTCTTGAATATGCTTTTTTGTACTTGGTATCCATCCCAATGTTTTTAAAAAGTTGCTGACAAGCTCGTCATCGTGCACTTTTTTGTTAATCTTTGGTGCGTCAACCTGCGTAATTTAATTCCGGAACTTATCAGGATGGCTGAGTATTGACCTTTCGTGGCCCTGTCTTGGCGCTCACTTGCAAGGGCATAATAAAGGGAGGCGTATAAGTCAGCTGTCAGCTGCCTGAAAGAGAATGAGATAAATCTTCCCCTCTCCCCCCCCCTTTTGTCAAAAGTTATTTTTCTCTCCTCGTCCAAACGGATAATATTACAGCAATATCAATATATATATATATATATATATATATATATATATATATATATTCTCAGGTTCCGCGAAAACCAAACAGAATAATTCTCTTCGTGAACGGGCAGTCACCAACATAGCCTTCAGTGCCTCGTGTAAAAATGATTTGGCAAACTTAGGCTTAGTGGATTAAAAAATATAGGCCTACGGGTAAGTCTATTTCAGTCTTTTTCTAAAATGTTCTTTCTTATTTCTAGCTGCATTTTTTTTAGTGGAGAAACTTTTCATCGAGTTTCTTAACCAGCTTTTCCTATTCCTCAACACGCGCTGAAAGCACATACCTTCCTTACTGCAAATCACTCAAATCTTGAAATCTCTAGGTTGCATGTACCAGCAGTGATATATATATATATATATATATTATTTTATTTTATTTTTCTGCAACTGTACGACGGTAAAGACACGTGAAATCTCCTGTTCGATTTACCAAAGTGGTGATCTGCTTCAGTCGTCAATTCACTTGCAGATCATAGCCAAAACCAGCATTGTCGTAAAAGTAAACCAGTTGTGAAAAACGTGCACAAGTCAGTTAGTAATCGTTTTCCTCGAAAAAAATCTAGGCAACTTTGCACTCTACAACAAGAAACTTTTGTAGTTGGGTGGCCTCCTCCTACTTTTTTTGTTTTGCAACTCATTCACTGCATAAAAAGATTTACTTACACCCCTTAGCTTCTATCACTACATATTCTTTCTTTCTGTGGAGCTAGTATTCGTAAGAGCCCAAAACGCCAAGCAATGTCGACAAATAATACGGATTTGTTTTCGCCGTGATACCAGTGGAGGTGAAAAGACTTGTTACCAACGTGACGATAGAAGATACCTATTAGGAATAATGCCTTTCTTTTCTCTGGAGAGAGAGTTATTTTTATTTTGATACTCTCGAGAGTGCGCTGAAAACGTAATTGATGACTTCGGCATAGATCCGCGCAACTCTCCTTAGACATAGGTCGGCTGCTAGCAGCAACTCGCAGCTCAGAATCAATTTGTAAGCGAACTCAATAAATACCAAGGTCGTTCCTGAGTGTCTTATGCGCTGTATATGGCCTGTATTGGGGCTCTATCTGTCCAACGTGTTAATATGAAAGGACAAGGGACCCGAAGGGCTAACCGCATTTGCCGTTGGAGTTTATGTGAGGCGCGACCTCTTTAGGAGATAACCCCGGAGAAAACAACCGCCAGGCCTGTGCTGAACGTGCAGCATTGTCACAAAAAAAGGTAGAAGAGTGATCTTCAGCAGCCTTTTAGAGGCGAAGTAGTAGTAGTAGTAGTAGTAGTAGTAGTAGTAGTATTAGTAGTAGTAGTAGTAGTAGTAGTAGTGGTAGTAGTAGTAGTAGCTGTTGTTGTTGTTGTCGTAGTAGCAGTAGTAGGCAGTCACCTCTCGTTTAGTCCTTGGAATGTCGGCTGGTTGGCGGAACTTCTATATGTAATTATATATGATGAAAAGATGCGATATGGTGGTACTTAGAATGTTCACTAGATGGACAGTCTGACAGACGCACACATAGATGGGCGGACGCACAGCGGGACAGATGGATGGACGAACGCAGGTACGGACGTACGTACGGATGGATGCACGTGGGAACACAGGAATGGACGGACCGATGGACACACGGCCAGACGGAAGCAAGAACAAATGAACGGGCGGAAGTGCGAATGGACTGGCGGACGCTTCACCCCACTCATCATCATTCACACCATTGATATACTGTGATATTTTGGGTAGCTACTACTACTCATTGGGTAGCTACTACAAGCACACTTGCAGGATACCCACTACACCCATATTCATTGCGATGTATGAGGCATTCACTACGCCATGCTTCGTCATTCTTCAGAAGCGTAGTACCTGCTGCACACTTGCAAAAAACTTTGTGCATTTTTCGTGTTCTTTGGCTGACGACGATGAAGAATTATGCCAGAGGCTTTTGTAACCCCACAATCACACAAAGGGGGTATGCGTCACAGTAAAAAAAATCACAGCATATCCACGGAGTGAATGATGATGAGTGGGACGAAGCGTCCATCAGTCCGTCCGTGCTTCCATACGCCCGTTCCTTCTTGCTTCCGTCCATCCATGCGTCCATCCGTGCAAACGTCCGCCATGCAGTCCTGTGCGTCCGTCTATGCGTCCGTGCGTGCATCTGTCCCTGCGTTCGTCCATGCATCCGTCCGCCCATACGTGTGTCAGTCTGTCTGTATTTACGTTCATTCGTGCGTCCGTCTATCCGTCCATGCGTTCATCCGTCCTTGCATTCATCCATGCGTTCACGTGCATCTGTTTGTCTGTCCATCTGTCGACCTGTCCATCCATCCATCTATCTATCTAGTGAACACTTTAAGTAGCGGCATCTCGCATCTTTTCATCATATATTATTCATATACAAGTACCGTCATCCCGCGGACCTTCCAAGAAATAAACGAGAGGTGGATACCTACTACAGCGACGATTACTACTAATACTACTACCACTACTGCTACTACATACATCGGGGATGCCCGAACCACGTATTAAGTAGCTTCGTTCCAAATAAGGTGAATAGAATCAATCTTTTGCGAAGCGTTGGAGCATTCGACGACCAACTCGTTCCGCAGTTCGCATTATCTGACACCTGATTCTTCTTTGCTGTTCCATGACGCTTTATTAGTCATATTAAGGCGATTCTTTTCTCGGCATCAAGTCTACCTAGGGTCTTTTTGCAAGGGAGTTCCAAGCACTGGAGTGGCTCAGGGGCAGAATACTGGGTTGGCAGGCACAGGACCCGGGTTCGAAATCTATTGTGTCTTTGGTGTTTTTAATTTACTGATACTGGTGGCGGCAGCAGCCAACTACGGCACGCACTCAACACGTGTTGCAATCTCATAGCAGTCTTCACTGTAATAAATGTTCAGTGAGGGCCGCTGCTTACATGGCAGAAAAGGGCACGGGAACCGAGGCGTGTTTTCTGCTGCGATTGTGCAGCCATTTCGTGCAGTGCCCAGTCCACTTGTCTGAAACGTCGAAGCTATGGGCCGAAGGGAGCATTTAAATCAAAGAAAGGGGAGAGATATTCTATCAAGATGTGACATATTGCTTCCACTGATGCTGTTCCCACGAGTAGCTAACAGGCGATATGTGGAAATAAACTTAGAAAAAAATCTATGGGGGCTATAATAGCCAGCCATTGACAAATGGGCAGCACTATAAATGACCGCAGTTTGGTTGTTTTCGCAATGGTGAACTCCCAGATAAAATCATGCAGCTCTTCAGCCCTAATCAAGATTAGGAGCATACTACCCAACACGTGGGTGAATACAGTTTAATCTCAATATAAATTAAGGCAGCACTGCACTGCTCATGGCAAGCACGAGAAAATTGTCATGCCTCCTTTTTTCTTTTGTTGTTTTCTTTTTATTCAGTGTATTATTTATCTTGCCCCAAAGTCTCATACTTTCCATAACCTTCTGTCTTTCTATCGATATATATTTCTACATTTATTCCGTCCACCTTCTCTCGCATTTGTTCCTATTTATCTATATTCATTCTATTCTTTGTATTTCTCTATTCTTTCTCGTTCTATATTATTCTCTCTATTATTTATGTTTCTTTCTTCTTTCTTTTTCTCTTTCTTCATTTATTTCTTTTCTTTTTCTCTTTTTATGCTACTTCTTACTATCTCTCTTGCTTATTTTTTCCTCCATATCTTCACACCAATCATTCTCACTTCCATTCTCTTGCCTCTTTGGTAGGCTTTACTATACGAGGCCATGCTTGGCTCTTCTTTCGTACCTTGAGAGCTAATTGGTTCCGATACTCGCCGCCGGCTTGTGGGTACGTCAATTCGTATACCACCTCACTGAGAGTCTTTTTTGAGAAGAGTTTCTATTGTTCTTTTTTTTTCGTCTCTCTTTCTTTCTGCACCCATCAGAAATATTGAACCTCCGCTGAACCGTTGCTCTGAGAGCGAAGCACATAGCGAACAGCAACAAAAGGAAAATGGGATTGAAGAGAGCCCTGCTTTGAACGAAATGGTGGACTATTTAGCAGTAGCATCCCCGAGTGTGCCCGCCATTCCAGTTTTGCCAGATATGGCCTACGTGACAGTGCTAGGGTTCCGAAATGCTTGTTTGCAATGGGAAATAGGTAAATTGAATCAATTAAAGATTTTCGAGCATTGCAGGTATTGCTGAAATAAACAGTGGTGTGCATCTCAGCCAGTTGAAAGTTACTTATACTAGATTGCGTTGTAGAGTTCTAAAACTAAATTATCATCTAAACAAAGCTCGACTCAAGGCGTCTCTGTTGTGAATTTTTTGACACGAATTTCAAACAATTCAACATTTCTTTTTATTTTGTCGTCGGTATTTTTATCGGAGAAAATATATTTAGCAGCGTCATTACAGGAGTTAGGAATACAAGAAAATATACCAGTACTTTTATCACTTGGCGGTACTTATTTTGGTTCATGCCACATGAATGTATCACATTCATGAATGTACTACATCACAGCAAAAAAAAAAGATTACCATGCTGGGAATTCTAGCCTTTTCAGATCTTTAGTTTATAATTCGTACCTATGTCTGTTAGGAACAAGAGATGGTTTGACCGCTTGCTCAGCTACCCTTCTTGTTTATTCACAGTTTAATCTCTACACTAATTTTTCAGATTGGTGTTTTTCATTTAAGTATCCTGCCACCCGGTTCTTGACCTATCCCCCTTTGTGGATGAGTGCCATCCATCTGAGGCCATCATCATCAAATGTAAAAAAAAAACATGTATGTTCACGCATCCCTGACCTACTCTCAGCTTACAGCCGCGCTCTTAAAGAATGATCCAGCAGATGCCACACATTGTGGGAGTCGATGCCACGCGAACAAGGGAGCTATGACAGCATGGGACACATGTTGTTTGTTTTGAGTCATGCTTTTCGGGGTACATTGATGGGCTTATGAACTTCGATTAGTTGTCAGCTTATCGAAGGGCTTACCAGGCCGATCGAATGCACTTGCGCCTAAAGAATAACGTATGCTGGCACGTGTCACTCGTGCCGACAGTCCCTTATATCCGAGGAAGGCTCAAGCGGAAATATTGCTAAAATATAACCAAGGCAAACTCCATTTGCTGTAATATCAGAACCACCAACACTACCGCTGGGCGTCAGCTTTGCTCAGAGCGGTTGTCTAGCGGTCATGACACTCGACTGCTGACCTGAAGATCATGGTATCGAATTTCTGCCGTGCTTACCGCATTGCAATGGAGGCCAAATGCTGGATGCCTGTGGTCTTAAACTATCGCTTTATATAACACCAGATGGTGTAAATTTCCGGAACCTAGCACCACACCGTTCTACATAGTCATATTGTAATTTCGCCACTTACAACTGAGATTGTTATTACATTAGCTTCGCCGACGCTGCCATATGCGACGGTATGCATATACATAGAAGTGGTTTCTCCAGGCATGAGAAATGGTTGACTAATAGCGTGCTGAGTGACAGCATTTGGTAAAATTATAATGTTTATTAGGTTGGTGTGCAAGTGTATGCCAGTACTTCAACTACAACTGACATTGCAACCTGGCGCATGTTTCAAACAGGTGTTTAAAGCACTGGTGATGCTCTGTGGTACAATACACTTGATTACCAAACTGAAGCGAAATGCCCGGCTTCCATTCCACGAGATATTCTGCTAAATGGGATCCTTATCACTACACTAGTTTTTTACATATTTTATTCCCCCACTTTAAATAACTCTGTTTTGCAATTCAAAGATCCTTTGTGTATATTGCTTTAATTTTCTTCTGCGAAAGTGTCCGAAGCTGGGTAATGGAAGGTAGAGCCAGTAAAGCTACAAATACCTAGCTTTTTTCTCATCTTCCAAGCCACATCTGAAGTTTTTGTACTTCGTGTGGCAAATAAACCAAACTTCAAACTCCACACTTCAAACCCCTTTCCCCAGCACAGAGTAGCCAGTCGGTCCGAGAACTGGATAACCCCCCTGTCCTTCCCCTTATTTCTTTCTTTGGTTCCTTAAGAAATGCTTTGTGCTTAAAACAACATTGTGGTAGCGGGGGAAGAGATGAACAACAAGAGAGAAAGCAGGAAGGTTAACAAGGCACATGCCCGGTTTGCTACCCTACGCTGGGGGAATAGGAAGGGGGCATAAATATGAGAGAGAGAGAAAGGAAAATAGTAACGAAAAACAGAGTAATGGCCAAAAGAAACCTTCAAAATGAAACGTTCTCTCAGCGAGGGAAAAATACTTAAAAAAAGAAAAGAACAGAAATTTATTGAAGGTGGTGGTTGCAGTCTCCACTACGAAAATAGGTCCTAATTATGCGAAATCTTCATGATGACCATACTAGAATATTATTTTCCCCACCAGTTACTTGAAATTACTTCATTACAAACACATAATTGACGACAGTTTCTTAGCTTGGCACCATGGTGAAGCGGCAACAGCATTTTCATTGCTGACTTCAACAATGCAGAACCTTTCATCTCCTTCTCCCACTTTTATTCGCCAGTCTGCACAAACTTTCTTGACGTCACTATCTTTCGGCAATGGTAAAGTAATGACAAACCTATAAAGAAAACCTACTGTTTGACAGAGATATCTTCATTCTAAAAGCAGCCTTGTTAAACATTGCACAACAAGTATCCTCTATAGCCAAGCTATTAATTTTAAAATAATTTGCTCGCACAACAGGGAATCTGCTTGCGTCTTTGACCAGCTCCGTAACACATTGACCAAATAACTATATCCTTCACGAATAATGCACGACGCTACCCAGTGGGCTGATTGTCTCGTCCGTGAAGAGCTCATGAATACAAACAAGCGATTACTGACCCCTTCACAAACCAACTTAGTTCTAACGCATTCTGTAACTATTCCTAACTTGTCGCAAATTCTCAGAAACCATTAAAACCTGTTGACACAGAACAATCAACTTAAGAACATTTTCACTAAATTACCACGAGTCGTTTATCGGAGGTCAAAGAACCTGCGCAATTGTGTAGCTTTTTTCAAGACAAAATTTTTGCTCCTGCCGGTAGTCGTCCTTGTATAAAAAACCATTACGTAAAGTTTTCGCGCACATGATCACTGCAACTATTGCTAAAAGCGTGGCACCTAACTTTTCATTTAAAACGGGACTTGAGCTGTGATAGCAGTAACATAATTTACTTGAACGCTCAATCTGTCAAATGCAATGCATCGGTGAAACCGAAGCATCCTTTCGTATCCGTCTCAACAACCACAGATAACACGTCAACCCTTTTGCCGCATCTACCATTGTCAAAGCATGCTCATCACAGGTCAGTCGTTTGACAAGATCATAGTGATACTATTAGAATTTTTGATAAACAAACTCTATAGTGTGTTATCCAGTATTAACAAATGCGTCAGCAATGCGTCATGCCTTTATACGATGCCCTGACGTCCACACTTTTTGTGATATCATTACAGAAACAAACGAAACGTATTATCTACTTCCTGAATGTTATCTTTTTTTTAATTATGCGTAATCATTGTGGTCTATAGGCAGTGCAATAAATTATATTTTGAATGGCCATAATTTTGTCTACTGTGTTATTTTTTCATTTTCTGATGCTTTTTTTATTGCTGTCATGGTTGTTTTGAGAAATTAGAAACACTCAATTGTTGATAGCTCGTGTTCTGTACCCACATGTCCATGCTTGCCCATAAAAGTGGCCACACACTCGTGTTTCTGTTCATTCTGACAAAGGTCGTGCAATGACCGAAACGCGCATCAGTAGAAAAAGTACCTAATTTTCGTCAGTGTGCTCCATGTGCACTGCACCTCCAAAACTTCTTTTTATGTCATATATATATATATATATATATATATATATATATATATATATATATATATATATATATATATTATTCATATGTTATTTTTTCATCCACTTTTCTTTCTTCTTTCTTCTTATTTACATTCCATTGGTTCTAATAACTTCCCCTGTACATTCCTTGGCATTACTGTCTGTTAGATCTCATTAATATTGTGTTAAAACACGGAAAAGCGAGCCTTTAGATATACACTTCTTTCCCTTATATATATATATATATATATATATATATATATATATATATATATATATATATATATATATATATATATATATATATATATATATATATATATATATATATATATAAGAAGTAGTGTTATTTGATGCGTCATGGTGGTGCTTTTGGTGGCGTCCTTGGTCTTGGGTTGTGAATGATCTTGCCAGTTGGCGGCATTCTTCAGCATATGTAGCAGCTTGAGACAAAGTCGTGGACTCTGAGGAGTCAGGTTTGTATGAAAGAATAGTGTCCGTAGTGCAAAAAGGTTCGCGTCCGTAAAGGAGGAAAAAAGGAGAGAACCCAGTAGTGCTTTGAATGGCGGTATTATAGGCGAACGTGATAAACGGGAGCACTCGGTCCCAATTGGAGTGGTCTGACGAGATATATATAGACAGCATGTCACCAAGGGTGCGGTTGAAGTGCTCTGTGATTTCATTGGTCTGGGGATGATAGGCGCTTGTAGTGCGGTGAACGACGTGGTACTCACGCAGCAATGCTGTGATGACTTCTGACAAGAATACGCGACCACGATCGCTCAGTAACTCCCGAGGTGCTCCATGGCGTAATACGATGTTGTGAAGAACGAAAGTCGCAACGTCTTTTTCTGGAGACGAGGGAAGGGATGAAGTTTCGGCATACCGCGTGAGATGGTCGACGGCAACTATGATCCAGCGGTTACCGTCAACAGTGTTGGGAAGGGGACCTTAGATATCAATGCCGACGCGGTCGAATGTTCCGGATGGGCATGGTAAGGGTAACAAGGTACCGCTGGCGTGATAAGGGGGAGTTTTTTGTCTCTGGCACGTCGAGCAGGCCCGAAAGTATCGTCGTGTAAAACTGTACATGCCACGCCAGTAATATCGGAGACGTATGCGAGAATAAGTCTTCAGGAAACCTGCGTGGCCACATTGGGGGTCGTCAAGAAACGTGGAAAAAATTTCGGATCGCAGATGACGTGGAATCACGAGTAGCCACTGGCGTCCACCGGGTGCATATTTGCGTCGGTACAGCACGTCGTTGCGGGTGGTGAAGTGCTCGACTTGCCGACGCAACGTGCGAGAAGGGGGGGGGGGAAGCCGTTCACCCAGCCAAGATGTCTAAGCTCGAAGCAACCCAACGGTCCTTGCGTTGCTCAGATGGCATATCGGCGATGGTAATGGCAGTGGCATCACAGGTTAGACTTTCCCGGGTCAGGTGGTAGGGGCGAACGGGATAGGGCGTCTGCGTCCGAATGTTTCCGGCTGGAGTGATGAACCACGCGAATATTATATTCTTGGAGGCGTAATGCCCATCGGGCGAGGCGACCGCTTGTATTCTTCAGTGACGGCCACCAGCAGAGGGCGTGGTGGTCAGTCACGACGTCAAAAGGGCGCCCGTACACGTAAGGTCAAAATTTCTCTATCGCCCAAATAGTGGCGAGGCATTCCTTTTCAGTGACAGAATAGTTGATTTCGGCTTTGCTAAGAGTTCGGCTTGAGTAGGCAACCACGTACTCTTGGAAGCCGTCTTTCTGCTGTGCAAGAATAGCGCCTAGCCCGACAGCACTAGCGTTGGTGTGGATCTCTGTGGGTGCCGATAGGTCGTAGTGTCGCAGAAGTGGCGGCGACGTGAGGAGGCGGCGCAGTTCATTGAAAGAATCGTCACAGGAGGCAGACCAGGCTGAAAGGTCTCTAGAGCCGGCGAGGAGCTTGGTCAAAGGAGCGATGATCGTCGCGAAATTGCGGACGAAGCGCCGGAAGTAAGAGCAAAGGCATATGAAGCTTCGGAGCTCTTTCATGGTGGTCTGTTTGGGAAATGCTGAAACGGGTGTAAGTTTGGCCGGGTCAGGAAGAATGCCCTCTTTTGAAACCACGTGGCCACGGATCGTAAGCTTTCGAGCGGCGAAATGGCACTTCTTCAGATTCAGTAGCAGCCCGCGGCAGAAATACACGCGAGGACTTTGTCGAGGCGGGTTAAATGAATTGCGAAATCAGTTGAAAGACGACACTGTCATCTAAATACCAAATACAAACGTTCCATTTGATGCCTCGAAGGATATAGTCCATCATTCGCTCGAAAGTAGCTGGCGCGTTGCAGAGACCGAAGGGCATGACTGTGAATTGCGTAAAGCCCGTCGGGTGTGATGAAAGCTGTTTTCTCGTGATCGGCCTCTGCCATGGGTACCTGCTGGTATGCAGAGCGCCGATCTAAAGAAGAGAAAAATTCAGCTCCCTGTAGGCAGTCCATGGCATCGTCAATGCGTGGCAGCGGATAGACATCCTCGCGCGTGATTCGGTTGAGACGTCGGTAGTCCACGCAAAACCTGATGGATACGTCCTTCTTCGGCACCAACACAACTGGAAAGGCCCAGGGACTGCTTGACGGTAAATTATGCCACGTGTCAGCATGTCGTCAACCTGTTCATTGATGGCACGGCGTTCGGTAGTTGACACACGATATGGACGCCGCTGCAATGGCGTCTCTTGACCGGTATCTATATGGTAAACAACAGATGACGCTCGACCTAAGGAAGGCTGATTGTGGTCAAGCGAGGCTCGAAAACGCCGGAGGAGCTTGATAAGCTGTTCCTGCTGCCCAGGCGTGAAGTTGCAATCAATGGACTTGCGGAATACATCCATAGGTTCATTAGCGTTCGTTGCGGGTGTAATGGCACAAGTCGGTAAAAATGGCTTGTCTGGATAGATGGAGTCTTCGAAAATACAATTTAAGGTCTCGAGGCTTCCCAGACTCTCACCACGTAGCAGGATGTACGGACAAGCAGAAACGTTGCACGCACAAAGTACCGCCGAACTATTGGAAAAGTTGATGACGGCAAACGGGAGGACGATGGTTCGGTTGCGCACACTAGCTATAGTTGGTTGGAACAGGGCGTCGAGTTAGTGGTAGCAGGGGAAAACACAGGCACTAGGACGGCGGACAACAGCGCGATGTGGACGTCAGCTGTGGCAAACACTTTCGAGGGACTGTGGTGGTCGGTATCAAGGCACGGATTCGTCAACGTGAGTTCAGCACGAGCCCAGTCGACGAGGGCCTGATGGGTAGAAAGGAAATCCCATCCTAGTATGACGTCGTAAGATGAACGTGGGAGAACAACAAAGTTGATGGCGTACGAAACATCTTGAATAAGAACGCGTGCTGTGCACTGAACCGTCGGCGCGATGAAATGGGAGGTGGCCGTACGCAGAGTACGATTCGTAAGCGGCGTTGTAACTTTTCTCAAATCGCTACACAGTTTTTCACTATTTACTGAAACGACGGCACCTGTGTCGACTAGTGCACGTACAGCAACACCTTCTACTAGCACATCAATTTCGTTGGTCGGACAAAGAGGAGGTCTTAGAGAGGTCGACGACGACGCAGTTCTTGCCCCCAGAACTGCAGCTGTCCGTTTTCTTCTCGAGCTGGGCTCGTGTGCCGAAGCATCGGGGGTACAGATCGGTGACGGGGTGGTAATTACTGGCGAGAATCGACAAGGCGTCGTGGGGACAATGAGTCGGTGATAGGAGAAGATGGTCACTGGGGATTCTGGGCAGCCTGGTAATTTGCAGAATTCCCATGGTCTGGAGGCTGGAAGTTGCGACGGCAACAGTAGCGTGCTATATGTCCCACGAAACCGCATGCGAAACAGATGGGTCGATTATCCAAGGTGTGCCATGGGTTAACGACAGAAGGTGCAGGGGGCGAACCAGGATGGGGTACCGTGTTTGTAGGCAGCGTCGTAGGGTAGGAGGACATGGTGCCCCAGTATGCGCCAGAAAAAGGTGGGGCTGGTAGTCTAGCAACGACGGCAGCGTAGGTCAGCGGCGCAGGGGCCGATGGCGATGAAGGCAGTGCCTGCGTGACCTGTGTCTCAATTACCTGGCGTAGACGTGGGTCTAACGAGGTCACTGGCTCGGATGCTTCGGCCACAAGAGAAAGCTGACGCGCAACTTCTTCACGAATGAATTGTTTGATGTGGGGCAGTAAGACAGTGTGATCAGCAGCGACGTCGTGCACGAGGGCGGAAACTTCAGCCGTATCTTCAGCGGCCCTGCGCGTCGAGATACGCTGCTTACACAACTCGTCGTACTCCTGACAGAGCTGGACAACATCATTGATTGTCTGTGGATTTTTAGCGACGAGCATGTGGAAGGTGTCGTCGACTTCTTTGATGATGTGTTTGATTTTGTCGCTTTCGGTTAGAGATTCATCGACGTGCTTGCAAAGGGACAAGACATCTTCAATGTAACTTGTAAAGGCATCGTCCCTGCGCTGGACTCGACTACGCAGACGCTGTTCCACGGGAAGCCGGCGCACGGCGGGACGACCGAAGACCGCGGCGATGGTGGTCTTGAAGGCGGACCAGTTGTTCATTTCGTCTTCGTGGTTCTTGAACCAGAGGCTGGCCACATCAGCGAGGTAAAAGCGCACGTTTGTGAGCTGGTCGCTGGCGTTCCACTTGTTGGAAGCGCTTACGAGTTCGTACTCTACGAGCCAGTCCTCGACGTCTTGTTCGTCGTTGCCGCGAAAAATTGGAGGGTCACGTTGCCGAGGCACGCCAGTACAGTAGACTGTCGTTGGTAAGGCACCTTGAGAAGGAGCCGGAAGCAGTGATGGTGAACGGTGAGGGTAGCGTCCGATTGCGAAGTTCCAGGTTGATGGGAACCCCAGCTCCTCCACCACTTAAAATAGAGGTGTTGTACGTCGAGAAAGGTTCAGACGCAGCTTGGAAAATGTGCTTTATCAGGCAGGTCTGCCTAATGGCGAGCGGCGTGCTACTACTACAGCCACCGATCATAATCGTCTTCTTCATTACCAGCAGAGCGTCCGTTATTCTAATTCATTGCAATATATATATATATATATATATATATATATATATATATATATATATATATATATATATATATATATTGTTATGGCATTTATTAGCCGGCACACAGCGAGTCTACACAATGGCAAAAGTAACAGCCAAGCACGGACTCTCCACGCGAGCGGCGTTCTTTTTGGACAGACCCATTAGAAAGAACTTGAAAGTTCGACCCATTTCAGTGTTCGGCGGCTTCTCTAGAATATATATATATATATATATATATATATATATATATATATATATATATATATATATATATATATATATATATATATATATATATATATATTCTTCATGTGTGAGAAAGTTAGATAGGAATGCTGAACAAATTGGAAACTGAGGATATACGTGAGGTGGTTTATGAAAGGCAAACAGGCACGCACATGCTCAAAGAAGATCAAAAAAGGGAAGCATGAAACTAGGAGGTAAGTATCGGAACGGAGCAACCAGAGTTCAGGCGAGGAAGATAGTTCTATTGAACGGGCGAGCAAACAATGGTTCATGCCTGTTTTATGTATGCACACGTGGCTGCTCTGTGAATTTTTCAATAACGTGATTACAAGCCAGCTTTGTAGTTTTTTTTTTATTTTCGGTTAAGCGCTTCCTCTTGGAGCAGCATATATTTTTTCTTGTCATAGCGATCGTGCATCACACAGTGGTGTCGCCGCTCGTCCTTTTTATTTACTATTGAACTTTCCTAAATGAACTTGGCGATGCGATTCGGTACGGGGCGACAGGCAACGCTTTTGTTTAGGGGTTTATTAGACAAACAAGTGGTGTTTATGTGGGTATTTGTGTGGCGAGTGAAATGAATTAGTCAGGAAGCCTTGGATCAGATAAGCTGACAATTTCAAATAACACTCGAAAGAAATTAAGCCAGTAAGTTCAAGTGGCAGGGCGCTTTTCTGCAGAGACATATAACATCTTGTGTTCCCGATAACACTTACTAATCGTAAGTTATAGATTTATTAGAAACTGACTGTTGCTTGGACTGAAGGTAAGTTTATTTGTTTATTTCTTATTAACACGAAAACTTGCAAATGTGTTAAGCTGTAGTCTAACACGATTACGACAAAAATTGTATTTAAAAAGAGAAGAGAAACGAACTTTGTTTCAGACTATTCGCTCGGTTATTAGAGCTCAGCAAGCGAAGGATGTCGTTGATGAAATGTGCTGCAGGTAATTTATTATTTTGAGAAAAACAAAATTTTTATGTTGTAGGGAAAGAAGATATGCTCAAGACATATTTGTAAAATCAACTTCTTAAAACTAAGCCTTGTCAACGGGTTACATTCAAAGAAAAAAATATATCATTCAAACAATATATCATTCGAACACGCCGTTTTATAACACATAAAGCTCTTTTTTTCCCCACATTTGACGCCTTGGAAGAAGAAAGCAGACTGAGTAGGTGGGAAAAGAAAAAAAAACACTTCAGATCAGAGACACGCAGAATTGAGGCAAAGGCAATGCCTTGAACAGAAACTAACATACGAAAAATTGAGATATATATGACCTCCTACTCCCGACTTGGCATCTCTTTCTTCGAAGGCAAAAACTTTTTCTTTTCAAGGTGGGCACTTCGCCACTTGTTGAATTTGTACACATAAAAAGCAAAAATAGTTTTTTGTATGGACCCTCAGAAAGAAAGCCATCTGATGCGCACTGAAGCGAACTGTTGAGTATACGGCATATCCATGAGCCATGCCAACGGGGAAGGTGCTGTACAAGAAAAGACTGGTGAAGTACCTGTACGGAAAGTAGGATGAAGCCCCGTGTCGAGGTGTCTTATCATGAGTGTCATTCGGATGCCGTCGAATAGGGGATCCACATAGTGTTTACCCAACGAGACCTATTGTGTATAAGAAGGTTTTTAGTTCAGGCTTGTTGGCGATTCATTTTAATAAGGAATGATGCGCAACAAATGTGAGGGACACAACAACAAACGCATAGAGGATCAAGTGCAAGTATTAGGCCGCGCTTGCAAGAAGCATATAGCTAAGTATCCTTAAAGACTGAAAGGGCTCATCATGAGTTCAACAATACTAACAAATGCAGGGTGACCTAGAAATAGCATTTTTTCTTTTTTTAAAAGACAGCGAAACAAAGGTGCGGTGTTATTCTACACCATGGAGATTCTCAAATGTCAGTAAACGAAAATCTGCCTCATAATATAATTGACATCCAAAAAACTCGGCAGATCCTTCGTACCCGGGAATCGACGTTATGCGAAGCATGTGGAGGGAAAGGGACCGTGTTCCCATTTTTTATTGAGCAACACGTCATAAAATGACGCTAAATATGTGTAAAAATATTGCACGCACAGACATATGCTGAAGAGTTGCAGATGTTCGTATAACCAATTTTTTGCACTCGGGCAACGATGCCAACTGCAACAAGCGTATTAGCAACACCAAAAGCTGAATGAAGCTCCGATGCTCGCGAGGATGCTGGCCATGGACACTGCTACATATATCAACTTCAGCGCATGGCAACTAACCACAATCGACGTTAACCCGACGTGACGGCTGTGTCAAAGCAGCACATATGTAGTGTTTTTGAAGTTGAGTAGGCAGCGCTGCAACCACTATTGACGTTTCACAAAGACTAGCGTCTATTTGAAAAGTTGTTCTGAAACCTGCCATAGCTTTGTGGTAAAATGCTGCATTGCCACGCAGAATTATCGGGTTTGATTCAACCTCGGACCCTTATATTTATTCTTTGCATTCGTCGGGTCGACACTACCAATGTCGGGTATTTCTTAACGCTCACACGTTTAAATTGCCCATGCGTGTTCTCGTCGTTCCTGGGTGGATACTTAGTGTCAATCACCTATGGCACATACATACAAGCGGCACCTACCCACCCATGGGTATGTGCCACTGTCTGGCAGGAAGTGTTTGATGACGTACGCGACGGAATTTTGACATTTTTCATGTCTTGACCAGCGCGTCATATTCGTCAAACCATCTTACTCTCCCATGCTAATTTTGGTTCACGCCAAGGTACTAGATAGATAGATAGATAGATAGATAGATAGATAGATAGATAGATAGATAGATAGATAGATAGATAGATAGATAGATAGATAGATAGATAGATAGATAGATAGATAGATAGATAGATAGATAGATAGATAGATAGATAGATAGATAGATAGATAGATAGATAGATAGATAGATAGATAGATAGATAGATAGATAGATAGATAGATAGATAGATAGATAGATAGATAGATAGATAGATACGCTCAAAGTCGCCGAAGTTCGCTAAGGTATGCTTCGCATTTTAAATGATCGAGATGCAGCTTTTTATCAAACTAAGAGCCACATAAGTGTGCCATGCTGTGAAAATTTGAGCGCTTCTGACGTCTTGCAAAAAATGACACATGCGTAAAAAATATATATTGCTACTGCATATGTGATTTAAGTACGAGCCTCTGGGTAGCGGAGAACAGCGAGATCAGAGAAAAGGACGTTCGGCTAGCGAGAGAGGCCTCTGGTGCACAACACATGCGAGTCTACCGGTACGTCACAGCGGTATAAAACGATTCGAAAACGTAACAGTATAACTATTTGGCACAATATCACCTATGAAAAACAAAACGCCAGGCCTGCGCAGAACGCGCAGCACTGTCAGCGTGATAATTGGAAGAGCAGCCTTTTTGAGCATTTTCCTAATACTCCTTGAGTAACTGCTACAAGCACGCTTGCTGGGTACCCTCAACGCCATAGATAATCCTGCCGCATATGCGATGTTAGCCCTGCATGGTGTGCGTGAAAATTTTGCAGTATATGATGTAGCCAGGACAAAACAATCCTGATGCGTCGTAGTGATACCTCGTAGAGTAAATATAGACCTTGTCGCCACATTAAATTTGATTTATGACTAAACCTTTATGGCGTCTCACAATGTTCAAGTTTCACCAGTGAACTACATGGGTTACATTAAAAACTAGAGAATGACAAAGGCGATGACAGTATATATTTTTGTAATTTTACTTTTTAATTTTATGAATTGAATAGGTGAGGGATGTCGGCAATGATATCATATACATCTCATTGACTACATCAGCACCGAACTTCTCAGCTCATTGGAGGAACGATGGTGCTCGGATGCTTACACGAAAGACGCGTGTTAGATCCCGAGCCGAGCAGCCAAATGCTAAACAACCTTGTACTGTTTGATGTCAGTGCATGTTAAAGGGACATAGATTCTTGAAATTTTCTGCGCCCTCCACAACAATGTGCGCCTTATTCATATCAAAGTTTAGGGACGTTAAACTCAAGACATTATAATTATTCACCACCTAAACCCCAAGACACATGATAACCAGCGAAAAAAACAGTTTGGAGAAGAAAATTTCCAGCAAATTATTGATGTTGCATTCTATTGACAAGATTTTTGAATTGATTGCATGCCTAGCAGCTATAAAACGAGCCAACGAGATATCAGTTTTCAGCGCGGAAGATGAGGTCGCTGAACTTTTCTTTTGTCATTACTGTGTGATTCTTTCGTCATCACCTGTTTCTATACCAACGCATTTGACGGTCTCGCTGTCACTTATCTGAAGGTAAATGCTGGAAGAGCCATATGATTGTTATCCTGAAGAACACTCAGTTCACAGCTCTACGTGCAAACAAATTGTATCACAGACGTGAAGCAAGCATTATGGTTTTGAAGCAGTTTTCGGGCGCGCGATTCAATCTCTAATTGTGCACTACCCTCTCACAAAGTGAAAACAATAAGCGTCAGCCCGTTTATCTAACTCTCCCGGGCGAATTATAGAAAATATGAATACTCGACGTTTATAACGTCTGGTCTTTCCAACAATCAGACTATCTACCATTGCCTTCCACCCCTACCTTTCTGGTCATCTACACCACACACCTGACGGTTAAACACGACATGAAATTTGTCAATGTACTATTTTGTTTTCTCAGGAACTTCATGCGAATGGTTTCTTTCTTGTGGTTTTCCGTAAACAAACAAAAAAGATACAACTTCAGAAATGAGTAAGTGTCGCAGCACTTTTTCGCTGCCCATGGCCTCTTGAGAGCAATTTTTCAGAAGCATTTTTTTTTCTTCAGCAAAATAGCGCGCACAGTGATTTAGATACCAGGTTGTATGTATGATTTTGTGGAAGAGAAATTTTCGCTATTAGTGGCCATCGTGTTTCAAATGTCATACCAAGACAGCTCGGGAATCACTGTAAATAATAAATCTATCAGGCTTGCAAGATGCCTCTGGGGATCCTACCAAAAGCGAAATGTGTTTTTGTCATAATAAAAAAATGAAAAACAGCCCCATGACGCGGGCGGGACATTGCGTCTTTTTGTTAGTGCGTGATCATTATATCTTTCAAAAAGAAAACAAAAGGAAATGCAGAATGATGCTCTGTAAGTCATCTGCTGGTATGGCTCACTTTGTTTTCCTGCTAGATTGACACCACTGACTTTCTTTATGTCCTTCTCGCAAAATACATGTTCAAACGGGGCTCCGCGCGGGAGTTTAAATTAGCGGCTTTCTGGGGACCGTGTTTGGGATAGTACGTAAGTACCTCGTTAGGTGGTACGCAGAACGGAAAAGAGGTGCTCGATAAATAGTAACAAACACGTTTTCGGCGGTTTCTGTTATTATGCATTGCAGTGCAGAATTATTATTATTAGAGAGCGTAGAGCAGTCAGCATAGGGTAAGCGCCAAAACACTTCACAAGCTTACTCTGTCATGGGTTCTACAAGTAATTTTTGGGTGTTTAATATCTCTTGTAAAAACACTCTGGCAATTTCCATCAAACAACAGTACTGACTGCACTGAAAGTAGAGTAATGACAAGAACGTGTACGTCAAAGGGCTAAAGAAAAAGGGGGAGACAGATACATCTGTTGTGACAGACGTGATAAAAAGTTTGTATAACTCAAAATCAAAATGCCTTAATATTTCAGCTGATATACTTGTCTTAACAGAACAGTTTATTGCAGATTCCTTATACTACATGCGGCTTTTGTTGGCAAAGAACTTCGCCAATTCAAACGCAGGCGAGGAAACGAGAAAAGTTGAGATTCCACTAACAGCACATAAGAAGCGTCATTATAGTTTCCAGGCAAACGCTGACAAAGTTACAGCTGTTAATTCAAAATAGAAATAGGCAAATATGTGTTTGCATTGTAATGGTGTCATTCTGTGAGTTAGCATTGCATTATAATTTTTTTTCGATATTTCATTTTGTATTTACCACAGAGAATTGGTAGGTCACCCAAGCTAAAAGCTCTGAGAACGTGTCCTAACAAAAGCCATGGTAATATAGCAGTATAGCGGAAATGATTGCAGGAACAAAACATGAAAGTACAAGATAAAATATGAACAGTACATACTAATTCAAAAATGAGTTCACTACTGATTATTTTAAAATGCCCCATATGAGTGAATAAGATTAATAATTGGGCTTGTTGGTAATTGATCATGTTACCGTAAAGGGAAGTAGCCTAGTGTCTAACATGGACAAGAGCGATAAGAAGGACACGACACTCACTACACTCGCGACTAAATTTCAGAAAAATCTTCATATATATGCACCCACGCTGATGTCCAGTGACACAGAAGCAAAATAGCAGTCACTGACAACTTATCCAATATTAACTTTTCGAGCACTTAACGATGACAATACGAAGCTTTTTTCTGAAAAAAAACTTGTTGCGAGTGTAGCGAGTGTTGTGTCCTTCGTATCTCTCTTGTCCATGCTAACAACTGCACTACTAAACCTTACGGTAAAATGAACACCTAATATAAATATGTAAAAAGGGTTTCCAGAGCTGTGTATAGGCCATGCACAGAACGTGGTATGCATTGATACTTATAAACTGGAGAATGTATCAACTTGAAAGCACACATATATATCTTTGCGTAAACAAATACATTTTTATCGCTCTTAAAACGGAATATAACAAGACGTAACATGATACAATTCATTTACACTAGACTAAACTGTGAAAAATATACTGACTGTCAGAATAGTTTGTTGCACATGTTCGCTACAAGCTAGAGAGCAGAAATAGAAGGGAAGTTGTTGTTTTTTGTTGCAGATGATTGTACTTTTGTACGTGGTAAGTGTTGTGGGAACCTTGTAGGCCAATGGCTGGTATCTATACCTAATGCGGAAACGCAGTACGAACCAAATGCTTATATTTCTTGTGGGAAATGTAATTACATGACTGTCTAGGCATGACATTGATGTAATTAGGTCACAGAGCTCCCTATTCAAAAATAAAGCGTACGCAATAAGCGAAACGTGTAAAGGTTCCAGCTCATGTTAAATGCAAAGCGTTTCTTTGCGAACTGTAAGCATTTCTGGCATCTATCTATCTATCTATCTATCTATCTATCTATCTATCTATCTATCTGTCTATCTATCTGTCTGTCTATCTATCTCTCTGGCGTCAACAAAAATTAGTATAGAAGGAATATATATATATATATATATATATATATATATATATATATATATATATATATATATATATATATATATATATATATATATATATATATATATATATATATATATATATATATATATATATATATATATATATATATATATATATGTATTAATATCAAGCGAGTGTCGTCTGTGAATCCAGTGATAAATAGCCCCGCCGTGGTGGTTTAGTGGCTAAGGTACTCGGCTGCTGACTCGCAGGTCGCAGGTTCGATTCCCGGCTGCGGCGGCTGCATTTCCGATGGAGGCGGAAATGTTGTAGGCCCGTGTACTAAGATTTGGGTGCACGTTAAAGAACCCCAGGTGGTCAAAATTTCCGGAGCCCTCCACTACGGCGTCTCTCAATATCAAATGGTGGTTTTGGGACGTTAAACCCCACAAACCAACCAACCAACCAGTCATAAATAGAAATAGGCTTGAGCAGACAAACTTAGGAAAACTTTTATCACTCCTTCGTTTCGGCCAGGGTCCGGCCTTCGTCAGGGAATACATTGCAAACGTCAACGTGCTGCTTATATACAGGTGGGAGACATGTGATATGGAATTTAGCCTTGTCCGCGACATAGTGATCCCGTTGCTGAACGTGCTCTAGGAACGTGAGCTTTCCTGCGCTTTCGTTAATGCCGAATGACAGTGCTTTAAATTTGTAGATGAGCAATGGGATAACTATGTCACGGACAAGGCTAAATTCCATATCACATGTCTCCCGCTTTCATAAGTTTTCAGCCTGTTACCTGAAATTCTGTTATATTTAATTCTCATGAATGCCATGTATCTCACTTTTACCTAAGTTTCTTTCTTCTTTTTTTTTTCAAATCACCATTGCCACATAATTCACCTATGTTTTCTTTATATTGCTGTTCTCGTTGCTTTACACCTGTTTTTTGTTAGTTCTTTTAGCGCATTGTTGCTGATAGTTTACCTATGTTTCTTGTTAGTTCATCGAGTTCATCGCAATGTTGTTAAATGCATTCGCTGTACATAATCACCCTTGTTATATTGATCCTTTCCGTGACTGTGAAAAATGCCCTTTGTTGCTGGGCAGACATCACCGTATACTATCATTTCGTGATATATTCATGTCATTATCACATCGTGCTGTTTCGCATGTTGATTTGTGTGCCACTGTCATATATGTGACATTTGATATTAAATAGACAAGTGTTGGGGGCCCCCAATTTATATAACAGCACGTTGACGTTTGCAATGTATTCCCTGACGAAGGCCGGACCCCGGCCGAAACGTAGGAGTAATAAATGTTTTCGTACGTTTGTCCATTCAAGCCACTTTCTATATATATATATATATGTGACGTATGAAGGTAGCGATGGTTTGGTAGAAGCCGAGAAGGAAGAGGTGCAGAACGGAATAAACATGGCGTATGAGCCAGGCCACGTCACCCATTCATCATAGCGTCACACGAGTCGACAGGATGAAGACCTCCCAGCCACTTCATCAGTGTCTCATCATCGACGCAGTTCTACACAAGACGCCCTGACCGTACATTGACTACCAAATCATTAACTAGGAGGACAACGACCAGCACCATGACCGAACCATCGGCTGACCTCGACATCCCCAAGTACACCGGATCAGCGGACGATGGACCCGTACAGGACTGGTTCAACCTGTTCGAGCTCCACGCTACCGCTGCATCTTGGTCGGAACGGGAGATGGTTACGAACTTCAGCGACTACGTCACCGGTGAGGCATTCAAATTTTACCTAATTCACATATTCGAGAACGACGAGTCATGGCAAAAAATCAAAGAGGAGATGATTACCCGTTTTAATGACTATGACCAAAACTTACTCATTGCCAACCATCTAGAGACAACTGCACACTATCGTCAATTTCCCAAGCAGTCCTCAAGCATTCGAAAGTTCAGCGTGAATCGACAACTGCCACAAGACAAAGTCGCACATGAGTTTACTTACAGAAGACCATGCGTATTTTGGGAAAAACAAAACCATCAAGCGGGCCTCCCTTCTGCACGAAAGTCAGCATTTTCGAAGTCATCGCTCCAGCACTTGACACGAGACGTTTCTCAACCACCTGATGTCCTTCACTGTTCGTCTCGCATGCGTGGTCCACCACCTGGGTTTTCATCACGCGGTTCTTCAAGCACTCCTAATACTCACCACTTGCTTTGTAAGGACGCCGTATTCATGGTAGATGACCTGGCGCGTAGGGAAAATACCTTGTCAAGCCACTGCCATTCCGAAAGCCACTGTACTTCAGGAACGCGTAGCTCAACTCTCCCGCAAAGAAACAAACATGCGAAATCGCAACCATGTCCAGCAATGTTTGCGGCGATGCCATCCTCGGTAACTGGACCAACCCAAAGTCGAAACAGTATGGAGTCACCATTGAATGCAAGTCTCGTTGATAAAAATGAAAATGCATCTACTGCTTTCCTTGACACAAATGATGCTTGCAATGTACTCGTAAATAACGCTGGGACTACCGACAGTGTCTCCTCTTTCAACGACGATGACCAACCACAATTTTCTCAGCGCCATCACCACACCAAGAAAGGACGACGACGCAAAGCAAGCGTCTTAAAACAAATTCAAGAAGCAAGGCATTTTCGCATAAGGGATCGGCGCCAGAAACGCATTTGGCACAAAAGATCAAGACTGCGCCTAAGATTACAGCTCCGAAACCTCAGGAAACACCGAACAAGACAAGAAGTCACCAGTTCCACCACGAAAGGATTCAGACACCATCCCATTAGTTCACGACAACCAGCACGCACGCAGCAAAGACAGCGACGCCGAAGACCGATCTACTGCAACGCTTTCAAACAGCGTCCACTCTTCGCAATAATGCCAGCTATTTCATCAGTCTCCACGTCCAAAGCATTCTTGTGTTATCCAGGACGCAACCATCAGCCTCGCCCGCCTGATCTCTCATTGATATCACCGGACTGCCACACTCTCCCCTCACGTCTTAGCGACGAAGAAGACAACACGTGCATTTTAAAATTTGTAAAACCACCTTGTTATTTTGACATTGGTGACTTCCAAGCCACTCCTTGTTTACTTTTTCTTGTTTGGAAGCTGTAACTCATGCCTTCTTTCGGGGGGAGGGGCAATCATGTGACGTATGAAGGTAGCGATGGTTTGGTAGAAGCCGAGAAGGAAGAGGTGCAGAACGGAATAAACATGGCGTATGAGCCAGGCCACGTCTCCCGCATCTAGCGTCATATATATATATATATATATATATATATATATATATTATTACGAGTGACTGTGTTTATTTAAAGATGAGGTGAAATAGCGAAGAGCAGCGTACTTCTGAGAGAGGCCTAGAAGGCTTCACCCAACCATGCACACAGTCTAAGCGCCGCTCCACTACTCTTCTTCTTCAGCGCCCCGTAGGCTCGCGCATCTTCGTTTCAGTTCCCCCGCCAGGAGACGAAGCTCACCGAGCGAGTGAAATAGGCCTATGATGGTACTGTTTGAGGCGGGCTACGTGAACAGTTTGCGTAGTGCGCGAACGCCGTTTATTGGCTGTGACTCGGGCGACCACGTAATTCACGTCACTGAGACGAGTGACTATCACGAATGGGCCGGAATAGTTTGCTAGAAACTTTCGGTACAATCTTTTTCTACGAACAGGAGTCCACAGCCACACGTAGTCACCAGGAGAAAACTCTACGGATATATGCTTGGCATCGTAGCGACTCTTGCTGTGTTCTTGCAAAGACAATGTTCGAAGGCGCGCTAGTTGACGTGCTTCTTAAGCGCGACACAACGTCTGAGTGATGGACAGATCTTTCTGATGCGAGAAAGGTAATAGAGTGTCCAGAAAACTCTGTGGATTTCGTGCGTAAAGCAGAAAGGGCGAATGGCCAGTAACTTCATGCTTGGCGGTGTTATACGCGTAAGTAACAAACGGTAAGACGGTGTCCCAGTTCCTGTGATCAGCATCAACGTACATCGATAGCATATTCGTGAGAGTTCGATTTGTTCTCTCAGTGAGACCGTTAGTTTGCGGATGGTAAGGGGTGAAGTGGCGATACGAGGAGCCACAGAGGCGCAAAATTTCTTCAACCACATCGGTGATAAATTGTCCTCCACGGTCACTGATGACAACCTGTGGAGCACCGTGACGCAGTATGACCCGTTGTAACAGAAAAGAAGAAACAGTGGCTGCTGTGGCCGATATCAGTGTGTCCGTTTCCGTATAACGCGTAAATAATCCACACACACTATAACATATCAGTGGCCCGATGGGGTCTTAGGAAGGGGTCGGAGCAAGTCGATGCCGACGTTTTCAAAAGGGAATGTCGGTGGAGGAATGGGCTGCAAATAACCTGCCGAGGCAGTGGTGGATCACTTGTGGCGCTGACATATAGCGCAGCTGGCGGCGTACTGTTTTGTGGTCTTCCACATTTTCGGCCAGTAGAACCTCTCACGTAGTCGATGTAGCGTACGTGTGAAACAGAGATGACCGGATGTTATGTCATCGTGCATATGACGAAGGACGACCTGGCGCAGGCTTTCCGGCACCACTAGAAGCAACGGGAGGCCATCGGCTGAATAGTTTCTTTTACACAGCAAGCCATTTGAAATTTTAAAGTGCTTGTCGACAGAGTTATGTGCAGCTTCGAGCAAGGGTTTCACAGTAGGGTCGCGCTTTTGCTCACGTTTGAAGCTGCTGGTATCTGGGAAGACGGACGAGACAGAAACTAAATAGTCATCAATGTCATCGTCGTCAGCGTTGGTGTGTACTGAAGGAAGGCGGGAACAGCAGTCGGCATCTGTGTGACATCGTCCGCTCTTATAGGTAACAGAAAAGATGTACTCTTGGAGGCGCAACGCCCAACGAGCCAGCCGGCCAGACGGGTCACGAAGTCCCACAAGCCAGCATAGTGAGTGGTGATCGGTCACTATTCTGAACTCGTGGCCATGTAGATATGGTCGGAACTTCTGAATGGCGAAGACAACTGCTAAGCACTCGAGCTCGGTGACGGTGTAGTTCGTCTCTGCTCGGGTCAGTGTCCGACTGGCATATGCTATGACGTGCTGACGGCTATTGCAGAGTTGGACCAGCAATGCACCAACGACTAGCCCACTAGCAACAGTATGAAGTTCAGTCAAAGCATCTGGATCAAAATTCTTTAGGAGGGGTCCTGAAGTCATTAAAAACTTCAGCTCTTGAAATGCAGCCTCACATTTATCATCCCACAAGTACGGTGTGTTTTTATGAAGAAGGGATGTCAGTGGGGAGGCAAGTTGTGCGAAGTTCTTAATAAATCGGCGGAAATATGAGCACAGACCCAAAACATTTCGCAGGTCCTTCACTGTTCGTGGTGGTTCAAAGTTGCGAACCACTGCGGTCTTCTGTGGGTCTGGTCGCACACCTTCTTTATCTACGAGAAAGCCTAATACGAGGGCTTGACGTTCTCCAAAATGACACTTATTTGAGTTTAAAACAAGGCCAGCTTCGCGTAAGCATTCAAACACAAGCGACAAGCGGTGGTTATGCTCTTGAAAAGTCTTGCCGTAGATAATCACGTCATCTAAATAGCACATGCAAATTTCCCATTTTACTCCACGGAGTACTGTATCCATAAATCTCTCGAATGTCGCTGGAGCATTGCACAAACCAAAGGGCATAACGTTAAACTCAAAGAGACCGTCTGGTGTTACAAAGGCCGTCTTCTCTTTATCTGAGGGATGCATAGGAATTTGCCAACACCCAGAACACAAGTCAACAGAAGAAAAATAGGAGGCAGAATGCAGGCAGTCCACGGCGTCATCTATACGTGGCAAATGGTAGACGTCTTTTTTTGGGGGGGATGGCATTTAGGCGACGATAGTCTACGCAGAATCTCCATGAATTATCTTTTTTCCTGACTAGGATGACAGGAGCTACCCATGGACTACACGATTTTTGTATGACGCCCTTCTTTAGCATGTCTTTGTGTTGCTCAGCGATGGCTTTCCTTTTGGAAGGCGATACACGATAGGGCTTCTGGCGTATTGGTGGTGCTTGGCCTGTATAGATGAAGTGTTGCGTACGTGAAGACGGTGGCGTAACGGTAGACGTCTCGTCTTGGGCAAAGTCAAAGACTGAGGCGTATCGTGCGATCACCTCCTGCAGCAGCGACCGTTCAGTTGATGGAAGTGACTTGTTAATCATACGGTCAATGCTGGCAGAATAGTCCGGGTACGAGTTGGCGTGGGGTTTCTTTACATCCACCGACAGTTGGAGTGACCGTATGGTAAAAGTACTTTGCTCTTGAAAGCTTGCCAATTTAAGTCCTGCAGGTAGATATATGGGCTGCGCGGAAACGTTCACAGTCCACAAATCGGCACAACCATCGACGGTGAGCATGAGGCAACGAGGCACAATAACGTTTTTCTTAAGTGCGTTACTGAAGTTCGGCTTGGCTAAACCGTAGTAAGAACCCGCACAAGAACGCGAAGAGTTTACACGCACAAACATTGCAGTATGCGGGGCCAAGCAGACGTCTTCAGACACGGAAAACACTTCCAAGCAGTCATCAACGGTATCTTTCGTCAATGGAGACGGCAACACGGGACGAAAAGTAATCCCTTCACTACCACAATCTAGAGTTGGACCACATTCCCGCAAAAACTCTATACCTAGAATGACGTCGTAGGTCACTCGTGCAAGCACCGTTAGTTCAGCTCGAAACGTTTGATTTCCTACAGAAAGTAAAACAGAACTAACTCCAACCAGGCTCAACGTTTCTCCCCCTACGCCGCAAAATGTAGCACTCCGATTCCAAGTAAGCATTACTTTCGTCCCAAGGCGATTCTTAAAAGACATGCGCATTATGGAAACGGCAGCACCGGTATTACCTAGTGCAACAGTACTCACATTGTCTACAAAAACACTCACTTTGTTCTCAACCATTACAACACAAGGGGGCCTTGCGGAAGATGATTTTGCGGCCTCGCCCCCATTGGTCGCACCAGTTAGTTTCCCAGTGGTGGTGGCGTCCCCGAGCGGCGACGCGGAGACGGGGATCGCTGTTGGCGTGCAAGTGGTGGGGTAACGCTGTGGTCGGAGCAAGGCGAGTCAGCACGTGCTGCGTGTTGCCGTTGGAAAGAGCCCTGAAATGGTCGAGACTCGCCAGCAGGTACATAGGGCGTGTACACGTTGAATCGTGGAGCTCGCTGCTGGCGACGGTAGCAATACCTAGCGATGTGTCCAGGTAGCCCGCAGTTGTAGCAAGTACGGGTGTCGCGTCTAGTCGTCCCCGGCGAAGTAGACCTCGTCGGTTGATAAAAGCCGGGTGATGGTGGCCGAGGAGTAAATTGCTGTGATGCAGCTTGCCTGCGTTCCTGGTTTTCAAGTGTTCGTTCACTCCTTCGTTCGAATCGATCGGTGTAATTCGGGCGAGGCTCAAAATAGCTCAAGACGTCGAAGTTTTGGTAGGACTCTCCTCCTCTTTAGCGCTTCAAACGCTCGGCAGTGTCTCCTTAGGTCGGAAGGTGGGTGTAAGTCTTCCTTAGTGATAAGAAGATTGTACACGTCTTCCGTGATTCCCTTGAGCAGATGGCCTACCTTATCTTGGTCACACATAGTCGCACTCACGATTCCGCAAAGCTTCAAGACAGTCTCGATGTAGGTGGTGCATGTTTCGCCAGGTAACTGGGCTCTGCGTGAAAGCGTTTGCTCCGCCTGCTTGATCTTAGCGGTTGAGTCACCAAAACACCTCTTCAACTCGTTCACGAAAATGTCCCATGTGGTCAATGCACTCTCATGGTTGTCGAACCAAAGAGGCGCGGTGCCGATGAGAAAAAACACTACGTTCTCGAGCTGCTTAGCAGTGCTCCAGCGGTTGCTGCGACTCACTCTTTGGTAGTGCTTGAGCCAGTCGTCAACATCGTCCTCCGGCTGCCCCGAAAAGGTCCTCGGCAGACGTTTCGGCATGTCGCAGCGAGCTTGTCCTGGCGGGTGAGCGTGTTGCTCATCAGCAACGAGGTTGTAATGGCCTGCTCCCGCGTCCTCCATGTCTGGTAGCTGCGGTGGCAAGCCTGCCAAGCGTCTGCTCCGTCGCAAAATCAGTAGAGCTGGGTCGTCCAGATCGATGTACCCGGAACGTTCCACCAAACTGTTACGAGTGACTGTGTTTATTTACAGATGAGGTGAAATGGCTTTGTGAAATAGCAGCGTACTTCTGAGACAGGCCTAGAACGCTTCCACCCAACCACACAGTCCAGGCGCCGCTCCACTACCCTTCTTCTTCTTCCGCGCCCTGTAATCTCGCGCATCTTCGTTTCAATATATTTATATACATTGAGAACTGCGTCTGTCTACTAGGTAGACTCTATATGCCACAGTAAACAAGGCTTGCCGGTGCACAATAGTTATTCACTTCCCGGTGTTTTCAAGCAATTATTCCACTTGGTTTTCAAGATTTATTTGCCATTTTTATTCTTTAGCATAAAATTCTGTATTATTGTTGCCATTCACTTGACTCATGCTGTGTTTTAACAAAATGACTTTTTTTACTGATTCACTGCAGCTGTCATATTTGAAATTCAGTCAAATTAAATATATTTTTATTTTTGTCCTTCGTTCACACGATAAAACGAAAAAAAATTTAATACTACAGGACTGTTATCAACAAAGTGACTAATAATAAAAACAAAAATTGATGCTTTTTGATACTGTTGTTTCTATCTACAGCAACGTTTGGAGTAAAGCTGTATTTACAATGGTTTTAGGCTGTCCATGACAACCGATTTTTTTAAAATACAAAACGTGATTCGTATTGTATTTCAAATAGTCATTCGTATTGTATTTACAAATAGCCATTCGTCTCCAAAGGGCAGAAAGTAAGAAGCTGTGAAGCAGACGCGCTTGGAAACCAGTTGTTCGTCGCAGATTTTTAACAATGAACCATTCTCTGGATGGGCAGAAAAGAAGACAAACGGAAAGTGAGACGAGGACTGACGACGCAAAAATATGTATTGAAACCTCTCTTGTACGTGCGTCGTCGCATACTACAATATGAAATTATGAAAACGCTAGGAACGGAAAAATGATGAAACAACACTTAATTGATTACACTCTTATTTTTAGCTTTGCAGATGTAAGATTGAAATGCAGGTATCAGCGAGAAATTGTGAACTCTCTACAAAGTAGTGAAGTGTGAAGAGAGAGTCATTGACCGTGGAAAAAAAAAAAACAATGCGGCTGCGGTGACTCCTGCTACCATGATAATCTTCTACCTGCTTTTCTCAGCATATTTCACAGTGAATGCACAAGTGAGGTCTCAGCGGTAGCGCTCAAGATCAAGACACCGTGCAAGGCGGGAAGTAATGGAGTCCTGACGCAGCCTCCGGAGTGGTAAGGGGAAGTGATCAGCACACACGCACGTATTTTCACGCATCAAAAGTTTGGATAGTCAATATATGCCTCCCCTATAGTGCGTCTCTCTGTCTAGAGCTCCTCGAAGTAGCACAGCACGACGAAGCTTTTTTAATTAGGGCCAACTAATTGACTCGCCAAAAAAGGCATATGGGTGAGGAGCAGACATGAAGTTAGGTGGACAGAGGAGATTAGGAAGTTTGTGGGTATAACGTGGCAGTAGCAAGCCCAGGACTGAGTTGACTGGTAGAACATGGTAGTCCTTCCGTGGAGGTAGTAAAGCTAATGATGATGAGAATGACAAAATGACTCGCCTAACCACTGACATGCACGCTGTCACTAGTCAGTCTTCACTACTTGTGAGTTTTTACGTGTGAGCTTTACACATGGCAAAAAGCAGATGCATGCGTAGGCTTTTACTAATCGAAGCCTTTTATGCGTGAAACCGTTCAACAGAGAGGCCAGTACAAGTTCGTGTCAATATTTCGGAAGCAAATGAAACATGAGAGGAGAAAAAAATATGAAAGCGTTTTTTCACACCCCACTTTAAGAGTGGCTCTGAAGAAAACGGATATAAATTTAGGTGTTTTAGCGCCAAAAAGTGTTCCCATCTGCTCTCCGTTACAGTTGGAAGCGTTTCTAATTAGGTCGGTGTGAAGAGTAAACGGCGCCTTCGATACTCTCTCCTGTGTTGGCCTATGAGCATGTGTTCATGCCAACGTAAGAAACACGTGTTCCTGCGGACGTTCACGCTTCGTTATCACACCAACACACTCATACAAGAAAAATAGTTGATCACAAGGATGGTTAGCGCATAAATTTCGGGTGAATTCATAAGCTCTGATGCAAAATCGTCTGCAATGGTTTGAGTGCTAAGCACAACAAAGAAAAAATAGGCCTGTCGCTCTTAGACTATTCACTCGTGAAAATTTTTCAGTGAAGCAACAAGGGTACTGCACCTGCACATTGATAGACTGGTGCCAGACTCGCGTTTACTCAGACAGGAGCGTGGTTGGTCAATCGCAAGCTAGACAAGTTTGTGACCACGGCCAGAAGGGTTCTTTTTGATGTTCATGCCTCGCGAGAAGTCGGCAAAGCGTTGCCCTTACCGATCCCCATCGACCGAGATGCAGTCAGCACCGTGACGGCGGCAGTATAGTGACACGCTAGAAGAAAGGGTGGTTGCACGCATTGAAAACGGTGTATGAGTGCCCCTGACGGTGGCAGGTTTGTTCGCCGCAAGAGAGGCAACGACACTGCTTGAGCACCAAAGAAGGGTCGGTTGAGTAGAGCAGATGGCAAGGTTCTCACTTAAGCGGAATCCCCCGCTGAACGATGTCCTCTAACAATAATAGCGTCACCCTCTGCTACTAGACGTCAGCTTCAAAATATAGAACTAAGCTGATCATTTTCGGCTGTTTCCACTAAAATACGAGATGGTTGTTGGTGTAGTTCTTCAGATACTGCTGCTGCGGCTGCTGTTCTTTTTTCTTATTGTTGATGGAATTGCTATTGTCGGTGGTAGTCTTGGTAGTGGTATTGTCACCGTCGTTCTCGTTCAATAGTTATGGCAAGAATAAAAAAGTAATGAAAATCTTTCTGTCAGGTTCTGAATAACCCGTGGTCCCTGGTTCCCGTAACAAAGAGTGCTTGCTATAGGCAGGTCAGTAAATATTTCATTGGTGACAGCACGTATAGGTCACAAGTGGAGCGGGGACTTGCCACTTTCCTCAAGCTGTCATATCTGAGAGTAAAGAGATACCAAATGAAAAAATCCGGGATAATATATTGCACAGTAATATGAAGAAAGAAAACACCGACAGCTAAGAAGCTGTACTTAAACCTATTTTGACAGGGCCCAAAATATTGCAGATCGTTGAGCATTTCGCTTTTCATTAGCCAAGCAGTATTAATTGTATCATTTTGTTCAGTATTCAGTAATAGATTGAGCTCGTGGTTCAGCTGATTAAGATATATCTTAGCATCTATAATTGCACCACCACCTAACTTCATCCACATTGCCCTCAAATAGTGAGCTTCCTAGGCGAACATGGCTGGGACCACTCGTCCACCGCAGTGTATACCCCGGTACAAACTACCAACTCCAATGCTGCGTGATAATTAATGTTCTTCATCAGTTCATTGCCGCCAAGCAACACTGTATTTTTTATATTTTGATTCCCTGCAACTGTTCTCTCTACATAGAGCCATTACTGTTCTGTGCGTAGCGGCGCCTAACTCCAGCTCGTTCTCGGCATGAGCCCTCACACCATTCCAATCTGTGAATCACGAATAGCACCCTTAAGCTCTAAATCACCATGATAAAAGGTATTAGATATGAAAGGATCTGCTGCCATGAAAGAGGTCACAGCCCAGTGAGCATGATGAAATGCAATCTACGCTTGATGTTTGGTTATTCATGCGCGACCTTGGGTATTCGTTCATGCTATCAGATGTTCTTTTTACTATTTATTCTTGCTCTTCCTCTTCAACTTTCCGTCCCCCTCTCCCTTCACAAATGCAGGGTAACCTACCGTGATAAGCTCTGCTTAACATGCCTGTATTTCTTCCATTCTAAATCTATCCCTCTCAGTCTTGATTCTGATGCGAGAACCCCGACGCTCAGCCCACTGGTCCATGAACACATCTATGTCACACTACAAAATCACGACAAGTGCTTTAGCAATGATGAATTTCAGTTCTATTACACACAAATTTGTTTTTGATACAAGAGCGCGTTCCCCTTCGCAATCTCTATTTCTTCCACCAAGCCGCTATCTTTCTGCTGGTGCTGTATTAGGAATAGTGGGCTTGAGTTTCAGATAATTCGAACTGACACATAGAGGAGACGGTTACGTAACGCATGACATGACGTAAGCTGTCGTATTAGGCGGAGTAAACAGAGCCCGTCTGTGCGCACGCGAAGATACGCGGACCCCACAATGCCACCGAGCATCTTCTTCCCCTCTTACGTTTCCCGGGACTTTCGGCTCGCTTTCAATCGTGACTGTCAAAAATGAGCCGGTCCATTAAAGTCGCAGAGATTAACCTGTCCGAAAAGGAATTTGATGGACAGTTTCATGCAGTGAATTACCCAACAGTAAAGAGACGCTGCTTAAGGTTAGCTCTCTTGTCAGTTGGCCCAGGAACTAGGGTGATGTAACCCTCATCGTTGGGGAAAGAAGTTCAGTTGAGCATAATATTCTCCTCACTTCGTAGTTCATGTATGTAAAACGAGTTTTTTTCTTTGTGTTGAAAAGAGTTCTGTTTCGAACACAAATGAATATTCCCGCGCTCACTTCATCTACTTTTTTATCCTCTTCTTCAGCTCCCATAATCGGTACATCGGTCTTTGAGGCTACGGAATGAAGATATGAAAGTATACTTACGCCACTAAAGTCACGCAGGAGAACCTGACAGCGAAACATCAGTATAAAACAATGTAGCTACGTCTAATAACGCGTCGCGAGAATAAAACTATATGCAGCTAGTCACGCGACTAAATTACGTGACTAAAAATTACGTAACACTACGCAACATCTGGTGATTTGTTTTAATAACGTAAATTTACCTCATAACTAGTCACGTGACTTAGAATCAGGTGATGCGCAGTCACTTTACTCAAATTGCGTAAATCATGCAATAAAAACGTGACAAAACATTCGTAACATCATGCAGCATGTATTCATGCAAATCACATAACATTGAGTAACATAATAAAAATCACGTAATATCACGTATCAACTAGTCACAGCTATCCTCGTGATACGTCAATGCCAACACCACTTGAAAGCCATTGACGGGACTAAAATCACGTAACATAAGGGCACTAGTAGTTTTGTGGCTAAACACCACGTAATGTCACGTAATCGCAACTCATGTGACTAACAGCGGATAATATTACATGACAGCTAGTCACATGACCTGTTCTCGCAAAACCGTTACAGCTAGTCACGTGATTTAAATCACGTGACATCAGAAACATTTCGTCACGTTAATAAAATTCTCGACAATAATCACGACAATAAGCATAGTACGAAACAAAAAAAAACGGGTGATCGTTTCAGAGTCACTATTATTATAAACCGACACGCACTGAGTCACTGCCCAAGCATTGGGTACAAACGGTCAAGAAGAAAAACTTAAACGTGCCCAACAGCTCTGGTGTAACTCAGCCTAGCATGACTACGTGTAAGCAGCGCATTCTTTTCTTGTAGGAGATAACAACATTTTTTTTCACGCTACACTTCTAAAATAAGGTAGTGCTGCTCACTAACTTTTGAGGTAATAAAATGATGTCACAACATTCACTTCCTAAGTAATAACTGCAGGAAGCAGACACACAGACATTTATATAAGACACATTCATTCATACCCTGTTTGTATGATAATGTTCTAACACACTGAAGTGCTAAGCACATCAAAGCATTTGGTTATGTTTTATGCAGCCACAGAGTTACAAGGACGCATCCAAAGTACATACAATAACAGTACAAAAAACTAATGGTGCTCAGGGCGTTAAGGAGAAGTAGTGAGAAATGTGTTACCTTAGGCAAAACAAAACTTTGCCTTCTCCCGGTATTCAACGTCCAGCGCTTAAGGCTGGAAGAGTCGGAAGCTCCTGCGATGACATTCTCCCACGAACACTCTTTTATTGGGTTCTAAGAACTGTCGAAGATATTGTGCCAAAAAGAGTCGACGAACTGAAAGTAAAGTGCCCTTTCTCGTAAAAGAAACGTGCGACGCGCTGCTTACTGCACTGAAATACTGGCCATTCTGACTATGAGTAAACACTACTTTAGCACAATCAGTGACACTATGATGTCTTTCTTGATAAAACAAAATGCTGCGAAGCCCGGTTGTCTGTTCAGCTTAAGACAAAGTTGCACAAAATTCAAAATAATAAAGAAAACGTACAAAGCAGTGCGAGGAAATGATAAAAAAATTCTCTAAATTTCAGTAGATGCTTCTCCACTATGCACAAGCGACGCTGCAGCAAGGATTAACAGGCTCGCGCACAATGTCGGAAGGTTTCAGTGAAACATTGCCCCCCCCCCCTTCATGTATCGGTGCGCACGACTTACAATTCTACAATTCCATGTGGTTTATCCCGGTCTGAAACAACCGTTCTCTGCTGCATAGAACATGGTGTGTCCAATACGAATGCCTCTCCTTGTCGCATAAGATGGGCAAACAGTGCAGCATGTGACTATTGCGGCTCTGACGAAACAATCGAACATAATTTGTGTCAGTGCCATCAGTACAGCTCTCTGAGGCAGTCCCCGTCAGCAGTGTTTGCACGCCTCGATGACCGGGCGCTTTCCAAAAAATCAATTTTGGAATGCCGGAAAGATCGAGCTTCACGCCGAAAAACGACGAAGGCGCTCTTGAAGTTTCTGAGAGCCACCAGGGTCGTCGGATGATTATCAATAATTATTGCACGTGTTTCCCCTTCCTTTCTTCTCTCTCATTCCCTCTGCATCACTTTTTTTGTCTCCCTGTCTTTCTTCATACCATATTTCTTTCTCTCAAGATTTTAAAATTATCTCTGAGCCAAGTGTTTTGGTAGCAAATCCAGTAATATGACAATACTACACACCTCTTAGCTAATATCTACGGCAATGCTAAAGAATGGAACACTTTTGAGTGTCCCAAAATGTGTTCAGATGCGCTTGCGTGCCTACAAGCCTATCAACAATTAACTTCATGCTCTAACACTTACGAATGCATCTACAACACGTATATGTAGTCCTCTTCACTTAGAGGTTTGCTCTAAAAACTCTTATTCTCGTTTCTTACGCGCGATAGCGACATACGTAGATCTCTCTTCAGAGCCACTCTTTGGATGGTCGTGGGACGCATGACTCCCCTAAATAGAGTAAACTTGCCTTTCTAAAGAGAGCGCTACACATGTGGCTTTCATATGCTTAAACGAAGAGTGGAATGACACCTTTTCTTAAAATGGGCAATAAAAATGTCTTTCTTTCTTTGTTGTCAAATTATGCAACCGATTATTGTATATCTTGAACGATTCGGCAATAATTTGAACGAAACATACTGTATGAAAAAAACTCATTTAAATAACACAACATTAAGAAATGTGACGGCGCCAGTGCATCAACATTCCAAGCATACAGTGCACCCACTACCACATTCGGCATTCGAAAAACGGGAGCTACCGCGCGCTTCGCTCAAGCGTCGACATGCAGCTGCACTCAAAAGAAGCCGCGGATGCCTACCTCGTGAAGTTTCCGCGACTGAGGGCAATGATGCGAGGACTGGCGACCACCGCCACAAGTCAACAGCGCCGGCCGAGATTGCTTCAGAAAGTGCAGTTCAGGCAGCGCTGCTGTTTGCTGTCAGAAGGGTAAAGTGCGTTTCTCAGTGAAGTGAAGAGAGGCTGAAAACAGGCATTCGTTTTTTTTGTGTGTGTTTTTATTCATCACTTTAGTGTTTTTAGTGGGCCCCTGCAAATATGCGCCGTGGACCACCAACAGACATTTTCTTCACCAAAAGGAGAAACACTTCACTCCTTGTGATTTTCTGCGATTCTTCTCTCTTTTTCACTTTCTTAGTTTTCACTTCACGTAGCTGACCCCTTCGTTTCGTGCTTTCCTCCTCTATTCTACAACCAGGCCCTAGATTTCTATTTATTAGCGTGGACAAATCTGTGCTAAGGCGGGATTTAGAAGCTCTCTGATATCAGAGAAGCCTTATCTATATTTTTCCTCCATATTTGCGTACACGGCTTCCACTGCACTTCGCCTTTATGTTTTCAAGATTTGACGTCTTGTTGGGCTTTTAGAATCAACTAATGTAGTGTCAACAGTGTTCTCGTGACCGCGTAAGGGAAATGTGTGAATTGGCGAGGGTGCAGTGGCAGCGCGTACTCCCCCTTGGAAGACTTAACACGACGCCTTCATCTCCCCTCCTCCATTTTTCTCGTCTCTCTTTCGCCTAATTGCTTAGAGTCCTTTGGGCCCTGAGCCGTACTACGTATTGATAGCCATTTTTTAATATCTTATGTTTCTTTATTGAAATGCTACTGGTTAAGCATTAGACTATTTTTGCTATGCCTTTAAATCATTCCTTTTTTTTATATGCTTTCCCTTTCAAATCAATCAGCACAAGCTCTTAGCACGGAGGATTATGGCAAATGGAAGCATTGTTGGTTTCTGGAACTTTGCGCACTTTTAATTCATTTGATCGCTTCTAGAAAGCAGTGTACATATGCGGTTGTTACAACATGTTTTAGCATTTCAGATCGATGTCACTCAGTCAAGCAGCACAGAAGCAACAACGCGTAAGGTTGACCTAACACCCAAGCTCGCTGTGCGGCTGCTGGAGGCGCAATTTGACGAAGTGAATTGAGATACAACAAAGAAGCACGGCAAGCAAAAAGAAATTTTCTGTGTGGTCCAGCGTGACAAAATTTGTTGAGCAGTGACTCAGTTGGGCTTGCTTCGAGAAGGAACAAGATAACTGGTTCGCAGAGACGTAAGTCATGGTGTAGGCGGGGACAATGAGATTTATGGGCGCTTGGACTACACACCGTACCAAAGGAGGGATACAAGACAATTTTTGAAATGCGTTGGTTGGGATGCTCTAGTACATTTAGAAGCGGCAGAGTTCGAGAGATATGGGTCAAATGCCAGTGGCGTACAAATGAACACCAGAACACCACACCTGGTTAAATTAAAATTTGCGAGGCGTGGGCCACACTTTCGTCGATGCCAGCGCTTCGTTTGCTTCGTCTTGTTGCCTAACACTAGACGCCTTGAGCACCCGCTCTAGTTTTCATTTTGTGCGTCTTAGAACAGGGCAAACGGAAGAACACAAAATTGGTTTTGGTTTCCGTGCATGCGCCTTGGCAGCTCGCAAAAATCTTAGGTGTCCAAGTCCCATGGGGCTCGAAGTTTCATACTCTCTAGTGTAGCAGTGCAAGGCTATGTGCAAGTCGTGTACTGCGATTTCGGCACTCCAAGAGCCAAAGCGCCGTGAACCTAAACGCAGCCTGCACCTCTGACGGTGGTGCCACGAGAGGCTCACGTTGAGCTACTCATCGCTTTAGCGCGCACGCAGCTCTTTTGTATCACTGAAAGACTTTCACTGCCATTGACCTTGGCTCAGTTCAAAGGTCAAACGCAAGCATCGAGGCGTATTTGTGGTTTCTACAGGTAGGAGCAAAGTACGGCTATGCGCCCTTTGATATCACATGGCGTAAGAACGGGGGCAAGCTTAAGATTTAATTGACATTCAATTTATGCCGTCTAGATAGATTTGTGAACACCACTTTTGTTATGCATTCTCTGCTGTGAAACTACAGGATTGATCTGGTACGACAAACCTTCCATCAGTATTCAAGCTCCTTAAACTATACAGGACGTCCCTTTTACTTCACCGTTTAATACCTGCGTACGTTTAATACCTGCGTCCCCAAAAGCAATGAAAGTTTTCTGTATGAACAATTACACGTCAGATTTTATGAAGCCTTGAATAACAATGAAGTTTTTCACCATATATGTGAAGTTCGGGACAAATAAAAAAAGAAGGGAGGGAGGGAAGGCGAGATGGTGTGTGGAAATGAACATAGCAAACACAGATGTTTTCAAAAACTTGCAGTGACAGTGAGTCTATCTCTATTATTCTATTATGTTTTGTTTGTTTGTTTGTTTGTCCCTTTTTTATCCTGGCACAACCCACCATGGGGGATCGGCCATGAAACGATCGGTGTCTGGCTATTTAAAAGGAAGTGCTCATATTTTCAAATGTTAAGCTTTTAATGAATATACCTGATTTTGATATTTTTTAACGATGAACTTGGCATTCTATTCTTCTCGTCTCCCGAAGGAAATAGCAAACGGCTTCGCAAACACTCCTGTGGCTCAAACACAGCACGGTAGCCCCAAAGGAAAGAAGAAGCGGAGGGATAAATTTAATCTCAACCTTTGACGTACGCGGTTCGTCCAGAAGTCTTTTCCTCTGATTGATGAATAATCTGCACGTTAGAAAGAAATGATCAAGAGATTCACACTCATTGCAATGGAGGCATAAAGGTGACTGTACCAGACCAGACCTGTGTTGGTAAAAATTCAGTTGGGGGACTCGGCATCGTATTTTGGTAACTGCAATCTCGGTTCTTCTGGAGGTACACCATCGATTCTTCCAACAATAATTGAGGTTAGGTAACTCAGAAGCTGACAACGCAGACTTTGCGAAGTTGTCCGATACGGCAATTTTTTCAAAATGTGGCGAAGTTACAAACGCCAACGTCGGCAAAATAGACATTATCGGACCATTACATGATAAAAGTGCGAGTGCATCCGGTTGTTCATTTAGAGGAATACCTTTGTGTCCAGGTACCCATACCAAGCGAATAATACGTATATGTCTTGGAATGAGGGAATGCAATATTTCTAAAGAATTTGAAAAAAATTATGCACCTAAAGAGGAACAGATGGATAAGCTGTCCGTCAGAATCACGGCTTCTGATAGTGATAGGGGTAATTTTCGTAGAGCTAATAGAACAGCAAGTAATTCCGCATGGTAAATAGAAGTAAAGTCCGGTAATCGAAGTGAAAAAGACCAATCTAAATATAATGATGCAACCCCCACCCCTGCCTTTTTTTCACAAACTGAAGCGTCAGTTGCTATCACTGCAGCCGTTTCTAATCTAGATGAATGGTCCTCAAAAATGCAATTTAAGTATCTACTGGGTAAACGTTTGGAATTCTTTGAAAATATGTCATCAAATTCTATTCAACTTGTTTGTACAGGTGTGCTTATGATTAATATCTCACGAAGCTGCACTTGTAAGTTTTCCAATTGTGACATGTGCGACAATGACTTGGGGAAACCGCAATTTTGGCCACTGATTGCCGAAAAATTCCATCGGATGTTCAAGAAAATTATATTGCGATCTCCTCAATGGTGATGCATAGATGTTTAGAAATGTACGTACGGTTAGGATGTTAAACCGAGTACGAAGAGAAGGCAGGCGTGTTTCTTTGAACAAAATAGTATTTCATAATAATTTTGTAAGTCCAAGACATGATCGTATTGATTCGCATTCTAAAGCAACCAGTGGTCGTAGTTTGTATGCAGGTGAACCAAAAAAAACAAGACGCAGCCGAACTTCATTATCGGGCGAATATACATGCAGTAAATCATGATAAGAACATCGCGGCATAAACCTGCACGTTTGCTGCTGAGTCTACGAAGCATCCCCAGCGCACGAGTTCCTTTGGCAGCCATGTTTTCTACGTGTGGACTCCGCAACTTCTCTAATCAGAGAAAAAAGAAATTTACACTTAAACTAATCATGTGGGATCTGTTTCGCAGAAATACGCGTTAGGAGCCCTCAAAACTGTGGGTATCCGCAGAACTCATTTACATAAACTCAACCTCTACACGGTCTGGCTGGAGAGAGGCTTGCACTGAGAAAACCCAAAGTCAGAAAGCTGTAATTCGTCCACATGCAGAAAAATGGTTTGGCAGAGAGACGACTTCAACTTCAGATAACTTTAGAATTACTTCACAAGACAAAAATTATGTGCAAACACTTTCTCCTTTTTTTCCCTCTTTCGTTTATTCCAGGCTTTAAGCGGAGATGCTCAGTGCACTTTTAAATAGGCCACGTAATGTGTTGAACGCATCTGTTGCGAATTGTGACAACGTAATATTATTCAAAATAACCCCGAAACTTTGATGCCATATATAAATTATAAATTGTGTGGTAGTCTGAGCATAGGCTAAAAATGTGTCGTATAGGTTTACTACATGTCAACGCTGTTCTAACAATAAACGTGTGACTGAAGTGCTTTCGCAATTTTCGAGCGAAACAGCACCAATTACAAAAACGCCCAGCGCATTCCAGTAAGTTGATTATTTTGACCTCATTTAGTCTTAACAGGTGAAGTGGTGGGCACTAAATTGATGAAACCCTATGAGTTCAAGTATAGGGCTTTTGCCTTACCGCGGGCTGCAAAAATTAAGTAATTCGGTTTACCTTAGCGGTGATGGTAATATTTCGTATGTATATTTATATTTGAGTATTTCTTTCTAAATCATCAAAATGTTGTGTATGCCTTCAAGACAGTTAATAGGCCCCCTTTAATTCACTAAAAGCCGTTTTTCTTCACTAACTCGCTCTTTTATTGCTCGTGCGCTACATAATCTCAGTCATACTCGGCTAAGATGAATAACATTGGGGACACGTCATTTAATTTATAAACTCTGAATTAAGCAAATAGCCCATCCCCTCGGCTTGACGCTGACAAAGAAAGTCACGCAAAAATTAGTAAAGAGTAACGGCACAAAAACGCGAGCGACAGTGATGCTGGAAATAGAAGCTGCGGATTAAAAAAGGCACTAAATATAAAACTCTTTTTCGCGTACATGTAAAGTACAATTTCACAATTCTGAAAACACCACTATTACCGCGAAACGACACTTGCTAAGTGAGAAAACGAGCGAAAGAGAAACTGTGGGCAGAGACGCCACCTTGAGATTCCCGCACCAAACACTGTGACGCCTTAAGCTTTGAGTGCCTCTACTGGGTCCTATAGCTTGTAATCAATAAAACTGAAGTACATTGTAATGTGTGGGTGTCATAGATTTAGCATACGAAGTTTCTGTAAATTTCATCGAGCGAATATCGAGAAAAATTGAAAAATATAATGTGGAACTTTTTCTGTCATGCGCGGAGACTTCGACGCGAAATTTAAGAATGAAACTACAACCTTGATTTGCAGCGCTAAAATGAACTTATGACAACGAAACTTGTGACGTTAGAGTTGTCAGAGTACTGTTTATCAATCTAAAAGAACTCATTGCTTCTCTTTAGTGTCCCTTTAAAAACGAAGAAATAGGACTGTTACAATAAGCGACGGAAGTGTTTCGACAAGAATAGATGGCTGTGAGAATGCCGGAGAGTAATCGCATAATTAAGAGGTTCTAAACCTCGCACGCAAGCACGAACAATGGTATGTGCACGCTACTGGATGTGTACGCATCACGACCCACGCTGATTCCTCCCCTCTTCACTGCTGCCTTGCTGCTCATTTTCGTAGTTATTTATCTGTCATCGCTGTGAACCCCTTTGCCTTCATTCCGTTCACCCGGCTGCAACCCTACTATTGTATTAATCTCTCTATTCTCATCCTGCCCATCTCATTCGGTAGGAACACATACCGTCTTTCCTAAGAAGCCAAGCATGACCGGAAAGGTACACAGGAGGGGCTGATAGGCAGAAGCCTAGCCTTAAGTATGCAAATCACTTGAGTGAAAATGAATCCCCACCGCTTGCGTAGCAGACCCCCACTATGTGTTGTCTTTACTCGAGGCCGTAATTTTCTATGATACGCCCCACGGCACCACTTCCGGAGATCCTTCTATTTCTCTCACTTTTTCTTATTCTCTTCTCCCCTTTTTTATTCTTCCACATTTCCGCCTCCACAAGCGCTCATTTTATGAACGGGGTGTAGCAGCCTCTACGGAAAGACAAAGGGCGCACTTTTTCCGCCTACACCAGCACAAAAATCAGCTAAAGCACCCAGAAATAAAAATATGCACTCAGCGAACCAACTGGGTGGTGTTGTGAAGTTTGCGTAATAACTCTGCTCGCGTCGTGTGTCATAATGCATTACCCTACGCGACCCACGCACTGAACGAGCACCGCTCACTGCACTGCATCTGAAAACGGGGTGACACAAGCGCACGGCTATTGCTGTGCGGGAGCCAGAAGGGGCGTCCACGTGCCTCTGCAGTCCAGCGCTGGTGTAAAATATTCTTCCCTGTCCGTATTATCTCCTCGGCTTAGGTTTTCATGATCTTTAAAAGGATTGTTCTTCTCAAGGCTATGTGGTCCTCAATTGTTAACGGATATATGATGTAACTGGTTGTGTCCATAGTCCTGTTTCCGGTTTTACTAGTAAGAAGTCACTCTGTGCTTCTGAAACCCGCCTTTTTTATGCTTTACGGTAGCTTTAGCATCGCTAATAAGAATAATGTTGCACGTACAAAGCAAGAAGATGGTCCTGTCTTTAGGCCCATATTCCATGTGTTTATTGCCTTAGTGCATCTTCAAAAAGCTGGGACTCGTATCCGCAATACTCTCGCCGCAAAGAAGGTAATGCAACATTTTTCTTATATTTGTAATGATATGCGAGGGTTGTTTTGTGGGATTTCAAAAAAAAAACTGATGATGGGGTTTTTTAAATATAAGTTTTTCAATTGGCTTATTTGTCGCCTAAATTGAGCGTTTGCGGCCATTTAATAAAATATTTATATTAGGGGCAGCAACAGTATTGACAAGCTATATTATAAACAGTATGTTGTAATAGGTCACCAAGTTATGAAACAGTGGCTGGTTTACTTTAGAATAAAAAATGTGAAATATAGCACTTTAAAAATAATGCCTGTTCAGACATTTTTTAAAAATAGTTTTCTTTAACCCACAGGCTTCAAACAATACTGCTTGACTCTTTATTACGCGTACAAATATTTAAAAAAACGTTTTCTCTTTTTATATCGCCGTTAACTTTCCCGAACGAGAAAGGACGAAATAGGTCCCTCCATAAAGAATAAGTTCGATATTTTTTCCTCCTAAATTATGCAGTTAATAAGGAGGAGGAAGAAAGGAGGAAGGATGGAGGAAGGACAAGGACGTTCGCCACAGTTAACAAAAAATGAAGTTCGCTTTTAGGCTGCTGGGTGGTATGTGCACAAAATATAAATACTCAATCAAATCTAAAATACCAACTTTAGGACCTGCGTTGATCTCTCGTGGAATCACCCTGCAGAGTGAGCTTACATAAATTGTGAAATCTGCATCAAAATGTCTTCTGGCGACGACAGCCAGAAAAGCGGCTTACATCCAATCCGAGCATGCACATAAACAAAGGAGTTGTCTTTAATGGCTGCGGCTTTGTGAGTGCGGGGGAAGCTTCGAACAAGTTCGCGTCCCCCGAACCGTCATGGCACGACGGCGTCGTACAAAGGGAATTCACCGCCACGGCCATTCTCGCTCTGTACAAAAAAAAAACGTGCATGGCACGTCAGCTAAAGAATGGAGAGCTTACAGTCCAAATAGCCTAATCCTCTTCAATGCTAGAGGGGTGTGATTAAGTACGCTCGCTTAAGTGCGCATTTTCACGTCGCTTGCGTAGACATGCTGAAATATAGTACAAAGAAAGAAAAGTGAGCACTCTTATGATACGAAAGAAGATGTGGTACGGGCCATTACTTCCCGACTAATAAATGCGGAACGCTTTTAGGATGTCCATTTACACGCAAAGCTGATTATCAGCTTGACTTGTTTTTACTCTAATAATGATGCAACCCTGAGATGAACCCCTAGGTTGGCGAACTCACTCTTCAGTCTACACACTCGGACTCACTCAGACACAGTTGGAGCCGTGAGTCTGAGTCTGAGTGAGTCCTGGAGAACAATATTTTTGCGAGTCAGAATCCGGGTGACTCGGTTCAATAAAACTTTCGTGAGTGTGGGTCTGAGCTGTTCGGCACAGGAATATTTTGATGAGAGTCTGAGTCCGAATGAGTCAGCATGGCAAAAATATGTTTCTTGAGGGGCTCTCAATAAGTTCCCCTCTCTTTTCCCGACTTCATGTCGTCTCTAGTAATCTTCGGCATTACTATCCACTTCACCTGGATTCATGTTTCTACTCACGTCTAGTCACATGTATTCTAAAGCTCTCTCGTTCATGCAGCGCTGCAATATTTATTAATTGGAGGCCTGAATTACGTGGGAGGGTGCCTTGACCTACCCCCACCAACTCTTCCAGGGAAGTTCTTGATTGTTTTAATGTAAACTGTTATATCTTCTAAGAAAGATGACTTTACTGATTCGGAAGCACTCAGAATTTTCTTTCGAAGATGCAATGTCAAACAATGCCAAGAAGAGCACCGATAACATGAGATATTGGTCTTAAAGAGCATTGACACCATGGTCGAAGAAGCTAATTCCAGGCTGACGAACTGAAGAATCAACTCACTCCGACTTACTCAGATTCAGGTTGAGTCGTGTGTCTGGGTCTTAGTGAGTAATGCTTTGCTGAATTTGAGACCGAGCGAGTCCGGCTGAAGAAAGTTTTCGTGAGTGTGAGTTTTAGTGAGTCAGGCTCAGGAAAATTTTCGTGAGTCTGAGTCACAGTGAATCAGAAGCTCAAAATGTATTTCTTGAGTGAGTCTGAGTGAGCTCCACATGTTCTGACACATTTTTTACAGCTATGCCACCCCGAGAAACCAGCCACGCCAACTTAAACTAACGATTACTATTACAAAAACAAAAGTAAACGAAGAAGTGCTTCCGACTTGCTTAAGTGGTGCGTAGAACACAAAGGTCTCCTCTACAACACCATTGAAACTGACAAGGACGAAGAAAACAATTGCGAATTGCTCAAGAAACTTGCCAAAACGTGTGCGACGACGCTTCATTAACTTTTTTCAAAATGAATAGAGAAGTTCGCTCTATCGATTATTTTGTATTTTAATTGAACAATAAGACCACCTAATACGCAATATGTAACTGAATTAGGTGCCGTTAGTGTCCTTGAGCTGCGTAACTAAGTTAAAGTACCGAGCTCTGTGGGCAATAATCAGCCATTACATTACCACAAGTAGTTAAGATGCTGCGCAGTTGTAACACGTTTGCGTTTTTTATATAAGTTGACATACATGAAAAATCTTCGTTGCATAATTACCAATAAAAGTGTGCTCTTTAAACGAAAAGAACACAGTCCACCCAAGATAGTTATTTATTGCCTTGCACACTCATTGGGGCAACGAGAAATGCAGAGTTATTTATTCTGACAGACAGCCTTCAAATATAAGATACGTAATAGTGTCAAGGAAAGTCAAGTCATGTTTATTACATATTTCAGTTACGTTACAACGTTAAAATTGACAGGAGGAGATCCCAAAATTTTCTATGGTGACATCTTTGTCGTAATTACAAAACAATTACAGCAAAAGATGCAAATTGTGAGCAATGACAAACGACCTTATATAAGAAGAACAATACAATTAATACAAAACGTGATGTTAATACTACTGAGAAAATTAGACATGAAAATAATCAATAGCAGGGAATGAAACAGTAACAAAGTGGGATCAATGAACTCTGCATGAAAAATGTAACTAGTTTTATTATCTGTCGTATAAGTTCTACAAAGGCAGCAGTATATATGAAGCTAACACAAAATTGTAGAGAGCTAATAATAGCTGAATAATCAGTTCAGTTTAGTTGACGTATTTCTCAACAAAATAGTTTTTCTACACGAGGTGAAAATAAGAATGTTGAGCGATGATTTTCATTTCAAAGCGATCAGTTACAAATCAATAGGCTTGTAAACAATGTTGTCAACTGGCCGCAGTTTCTTCTTACGGCTGGTAAAAGAAGATTATGCTCTGAGAAAATATGCCTGCAATAAAGAATAATATAAAGTGTCCCACTCACAACAGCTTAAGTGAAACAAAGAACATATGCGTGTAGATAAAGTGGCTACAAATTTTGAGTCTACAAAAAGAAACATGAAAAACATGAGCCTCTATGTTTATGAGCAATGTTAAGATCAGCCAAAGTAGAATGTTGTTATTTAGAGGACGTTGTGGTTGCGCGTTATGAAAGAAGTGTTAGCCAGAATTCCGTAATGTCAGTGTTTGCAAGACAGTTCTTACATTAGCTCATCAGCGGAACTGTTGCAATGAAGGCCTTCTTGTGGCAGATCGCTTGCCTCTAAATTTCTTTCGTTTGCGCTTTCAGACAGAAAAAAACAATGAACTTAGAAATCTTCGTTGATCGTTGTAACAAAGTACGTGACGAGGAATTTATCTCTTGCTAGTTCTCACTTGTCAGCACAATTTCTGTCGTAATCAGTTACAGCTTTTGCTTCACTCACAGTATGAAACTATGCACATGAGCGCTATAATTGTGTATTGTGAAAGCTAGTTCTGATACTGCAATCCAACTTCCGATGATATTTGTTTTCTTCTCTCAGTTGTAGCGCACCAGCGAAAAATCACTGGGAGTGCGTGAGAGCTACTAACAGAAACTTTTGCACGAGCACCAAAACGAAAACATTATTTTGAAACGGTCGTTAGACTGCCTAATGTGCTGTTTTATGAGCGTTTGTTTTTCAATCCGGTTGTCTTTTTTATTAATCAATACCATTCAGTTGTCGCTTCGGGTAATTTGCCACATTGCTGTCTAAATGAACAGCCCTCTCCCTTCCGTCCTCCTTAAAAAAGAGAAAAAAAAAACAGCTCGCATAGCGACTTCGGCAAACTGATTTTTACAAGCAAAGTAAATCACACGAGTGCGACAGAATAAAATATGTCGAGGACGGGACCATGTAGCTATAGAAGCGATGATTTCACAACAAGCCAGATGGGCCTGGCGTCGTCGACCGGCCGTTGTTTCTCCTGGTTCGCGTAACG